>OX578152.1:69248679-69596179 GCA_951213105.1 Amaurobius ferox | reverse complement strand
TGCTGGCATTACGCAATGTCACCCACGAATCTACTGGATTTAGTCCCTCCGAGTTAGTTCACGGCAGGAACCTTCGGACACCGGAGACTCTATTGTTCGAGCAGTGGGCGCGTGAGCCGATAACAGATGATGTGGTCACGGATTATGTATTTGACCTTTTAAACCGATTAAGGCATTGTCAGCAGCTGGCTTCGGAAACGGAGACAGATAACAAAATAAAACGAAAAGAGTATTATGATAAGGGTTCCGTTAAAAGAGAATTTAAGGCAGGGAATCAGGTTTTGGTTTTGGCGACGCACCGGCCGAATAAATTAGCCGTTAAGTGGATAGGTCCCGGGACTATTGAGAGACAATTATCCGAGACAAATTACACTGTAAGGATGCCAGGGAAATCTGAAAAGGTACAAGTGTATCACGTAAATTTATTAAAACCATATCACCAGCGCGTGGAGTGCGTGAATGTTTTAATAAGCGAAAATGTTGCAGAGGAAACGAAGGATTCGGAGTTGGATATTTCATATCCCGTAGCTAATCCCAACATTTTTGATTTCGAGGAAATCGTCACAGACAGTGCGTTACGAGAAAAGTGCACTTCAGAACAGATTGAAGAGTTGAGGAAATTACTGAAATCGCATGAAAATCTATTTTCAAATGATCCAGGCAGAACGCATTTAATAGAGCACGATATCGAACTTATAAGTAATAAACCCGTGCGCTCTAAACCGTATAGGACGTCCCCGAGACAGAACGATATTGTGAAACGGGAGATTAAGAGAATGCTGGAATTAAAAATCATTGAGATTGGAGAGTCGGATTATACTTCACCCATAATCCTAGTGGAAAGTCCAGGAAAGGACCAGAGATTATGTGTCGATTACAGGCGGTTAAATTCAATTATTCGCACAGAATATTATCCGCTACCTAACATGGATGATAGAATAGAGAAGGTGTCGTCAGCGAAGTTCATTACGGTAATTGATCTGACCAAGGAGTACTGGCAGATCCCCTTAAGCCCTAAAGCTCAAAGGTTAGCCGCGTTCGTCACGACCTTCGGAACGTACCGACCGTTAGTGCTTCCGTTCGGTTTAGTCAACGCCCCCTATTGTTTCTCCAAGTTCATGGCACAATTGTTACAGGGGTGTGAGGAGTTTTGTGTTCCGTACCTGGACGACGTTGCCATTTTCTCAGAGACCTGGGGTGAACATTTAAAACACCTGGATGTTGTTTTGAGGAGAATCGCTTCTGCCAAACTAACGATAAAACCTGCCAAATGCAAATTTGGACAGAGTTGTGTTAAATACTTAGGACACATGGTAGGGAACGGTCAAAGGACGCCGACCGAGGCGAAAATTAAAGCGGTGTTAGATTTTCGGACGCCACGAAATAAAACCCAAATCAGGCAGTTTTTAGGCCTTAGTGGTTATTACGCACGCTATATACGTAATTACGCAATTATTGCCGAACCTCTGACTCGGGCACTGAAAGGAAAGAATAGGAAGGAGGAGATAGTATGGACGGAAGAGTGCGAGAGCGCTTTTAACGAGCTTAAAACAAAACTGACAGGAAAGCCTGTGTTATACGCACCCGATTTCACTAAGGAGTTTATCCTTCAAACTGACGCGTCATTAAAAGGGCTAGGCGTAATAATGGCTCAGAAGGGGGCGGATAATACTGACCACCCAATATTATATTTGAGTAGGAAATTTACGACAACGGAACAAAGGTTTGGAACCACGGAGAAGGAATGCGCAGGCATAATTTTTGCAATAAAAAAGCTGCGACATTACCTTGATGGTCAAAAGTTCACAATCGAAACCGATCATAACCCATTAGTGTTCCTTAAGACAAATTCTGGTCAGAACCCTAGATTGATGAGATGGGCCCTAGCTCTACAGCCTTTTAACTATCAGATCATTCACCGGGCTGGAAAGGAGATCGGACATGCAGACTGTCTGAGCAGAATGCTGCCAGATTAAGAAAAAAAACTGTATTACATTGTGCTGTATATATATTTATAATTTTTGTAGGAATTGTGCTGTATATATTTTTATAATTTTTGTAGGAATTGTGTTATGTATATATTAATTTTTTTTTGTTTTATTTTAATCCTTGTTGCCTCCAATGATGTTGTCAGGTGAACCATGTCTAACCCTTTGCCTTACAGATTTTGCCTGCTAGACAAAATCTCCCTAAGGGGGGAGGGATTGTGCCGAATTAAATTAATTCAGCAAATGAAGCTGTAATTAAATCTCCCCCCCCCCCCCGAATTGGAATTGGGGCTTAGAAATTCCAGACCGGGCACACCTGTGACCCTTTAAATGTTAAAGACAGCAGAGGTCACCAGAACAATGGACGTCGCGAATCCCATGTCTGGAAAATTGACAGTTAAAAAGAAAGGCTAAGCTGGCATGAACCGCCTTGAGTGATCGCGTGGACGTTAGCTCCAAACGTGAGGGGAGTGTCCCCTAGACTTACTGGCACGAGTCTCCGGACAAATGAGACTCAAGAAAAATGACATCACGGATATTAAGATCCAATAGAAAAATAGAGAGTAAATTGTCCCCTGGTGGCTCTTTTTCTGAGGGCGACCGGAGCAGAGTTTGAGAGAGCAGATAAGATCTGATCTTCGACAAGAGAGCTCGTCTTTCTGGAAAGAGAGTGCTTCTCGGGCATAGGCCCTGTACTATTGGTTTTTGAGCAGAAGTCTTCTGCGACAGTTCCTGACCTAAGGACGGAACGGAAGAGAGATCGAGGGCCCAGTAGGACTCGATCCAGACAGACTACCGCTAGTCTAAAATTCAGACCACCCGGGTCTAGCAATAGGACGTCACCGCATCGTGGACTTACGTCAGTTTCATCTTGAAACCTAGTTAGAGAATCACCTCTCATAGACTTTCCACTGGAAATTGATGTGGACATTTTCTTGAACACGTCAGAGTGACCTCAGCGGACTATTCGCCTCACATCAGATTTGGATACATTTGTAACCTAAATTGTATATTACCTAATTGCTGTAAATAAATAAAGAATTGAAGTCACTCGAGAGTTATTTGGCTGTGACTATAAAACCACGCTACCACTACGCCACAGCCATTTTGGTGGCAGCTGAGTTGGATAAATCGATCGTCAAATTAAAGACGACAGGCCCACACTTCATCAAGAAGTTGAAGCAAGTAAACAGACCGGACCACTGCGGACTGGAGCAAGAGGACATCCCGTCCAAGAGTTAAGAGGACATCCCGTCCAAGAGTTAAGAGGACATCCCGTCCAAGAGTTAAGAGGACATCCCGTCCAAGAGTTTAAGAGGACATCCCGTCCAAGACTTTAAGAGGACATCCCGTCCAGGAGCGAGTGCCACATCCCTTCTGAAACCGTTGCGAGTCATCCTGTGGTGAAAGGTTACGTCAGAGGAGACTGCATCATCATTGAGCTGAGTGACATCGACGCAGAGCGAGGGTCTTCAGACAAGGTAAGCCTGACTCATTTTTTGGAGGCAAACAAAATTTTGGTAGAATTAGATTAATTTGTAATTTGTGAAAATTAGCTAAATTAATTAAGAACCAGATTAAATTGTTGTATGTGCGTAACTGTCAAATGGTATGCAAGTCTGTGTTCTAGGAAATTTTTAAAATATTCCAGTTTAGTAAAATATTTTTTTGGCAAAATGTTATTATATATGTCTACATTAAGTTAATTTAAATTAATGCCATACAATCATATTGTATAGTGTTGGAAGTTGCATTTAAACTTAACTAAATTGTGGCATAAGTATCCGAATAATTATAATTGAATGACCAAG
This sequence comes from Amaurobius ferox, assembly GCA_951213105.1. Taxonomy (NCBI): domain Eukaryota; kingdom Metazoa; phylum Arthropoda; class Arachnida; order Araneae; family Amaurobiidae; genus Amaurobius; species Amaurobius ferox. Next base: position 69,592,380 of record OX578152.1, on the reverse strand, counting down.
ATAAAATCTTGTAAAGTGTTATTGCAACTAATAGTTTTATTTAATGTAAATTGTATAACCATTGCTAGTCAGGAGATAGATGTGTTATTGTGTGTTATAATCCTTAGAGGCTTAGAGCTGTGGGGATAGTTAAGCCGTGCTAGACACGCCCCAGGCAGTTTCAATTGAAAGGAATTCTCCCCTTCTTCAGCTGAGAGTCTTATTGTTAAGCTGGGAAGTAAGGAAGAGGGATTAGTGTATTGTGGGATAAATTATAGGTACTGTGTGTATTGACCTTTGGAAAGGGACGTTTTAAAAATTGGATTATTGTTATAATTAAAGCATTGTGTAGTGATTCCCCGTGAAATCACGAATTATTTGAAATGGCGTTTTTAAAAAGACATAAAAAAACTAACCTTCAAAGCCTCGTTGTAGAATTAGGTCTAGAGTTGGGAGAAGATGAAAAAATAATCGACCTTGTTAAAAAAATACAAGAGAGTCCAGATTTTGACGAACCAAGTGTTAAGGCCATGTTAGAGACGATTATAGAGGAACGACATGAATCCTCGGAATCAGAAAAATTAAGAGAGGAACGGGAATACGAACTTGAAAAGTTGCGTTTGGCTCAAAGTGGGGAAACGATTAGCTTGGCCTCGTCGAGTCATGAGAGCTCGAGACCCCCTAGAAATCTAAAATTTGTAATGCAGAAATATGAACCCGAGAAATCGGATATGGCTCTATTTCTGACGTTATTTGAGCGTCAAGCTCGTAAGAATGGGATCGATAAGGAGGAATGGGTAACTCAATTACTTAGTTTGATACCGATTGAGATCGCCGAAATTATAATTAGGGAGCCCGAAGATAAAGTCGATGACTATGAACATATTAAGTCGGTACTGATGGAAAGATTTAAACTTAACTCAGAGACCCTTAGGACCAAATTCCAAACACATAAAAAACGAGAAGGAGAGCTCTGGAAAGACCTCGTTTTTGAGTTACGGGCATATCTCGAAGGATGGCTAAGAGAAATAGAGGTTCAGGATTTTGAATCTTTAAAAGAATTGATGGTGGCGGACCAAATAAAAAGACGCGTGTCGGCCGAAGTGAAAGAACACTTCATCGATAATTGGGGAAAGGTTAACAGACCAAGCGAACTAGCAAAGAAATTAGATGATTATGAGGCATCTAGACGTTTTATAAAGAAACCCCAAATTTTTAAACCTCCCGAAAGGAAATTTGTAGACCGCCCAAAAACAACCGAACAAACCCAAGCTGGGAAAAGGGTGGAAGTAAATAGGAACGTGCCTAAAAATGGGTCGAGTGTTAACCAAACAAATAACGATTGGAGAACGAGGGAATTCGAGCGGAAGAAAAGTGTAACGTGCTATCTCTGCCGGAAAATCGGACACATCAGTACGAACTGTACCGAATCAAAAAGGGGCGCGGAGATTGTAAATAATCTAGAGACGACCGACCATTTTAATGCTTCATTTAAACCCTATTTAAGCCGCGCAAAAGTGAATTCCATAGATACGCTTATACTTCGTGACAGCGGAAGTAGCATAGATCTTGCGTCCATCAATCTAGTAAAACCCGAAGATTTTACAGGGGAGACCGTGTGGGTAAAGCAACCCTTAGGAAATGATTTTATGTGTTTACCGCTAGCCCGTGTGATTTTGGAAAGCACTGAATTCGGAACAATTCGAACCAAAGCAGCCATCGTGGGCAAATCAGTAGAGATGAATCACTATCTGTTGGGGAACTCAAGTCAGGAATTAATCGACTTAAATAAGGATAACCCCCAAAGAATTAATGCTATGATTACGAGGAGTCAAAGCAAATCTAAAAAAGCGACCGAAGAACCAAAAGGGAGCGCGGAAACGGGAAATAAAGGAAATTTCGATGAAAAATTAAAATTGATTGTGTCAGAACCCGCAAATGTAGCGGAAAGTGAAGAATTAATAGAGGGGCTAGAAGAACCGATTGATTTACCTCCGGTTGAACCATACCCTACGCAAGAATTGATAAACGTAGACGCTACTGAATTCTTAGAGGAACAGAAAAAATGCCCAAATGTAAAGTCTCTCTGGGAAAAGGTAGAGCAAAATAAAACGTCGGAATTTGTAATTGAACGCGAGTTACTGTTCAGAAAATCGACAGATCACCGAGGATTAGTTAGGAAACAGCTGTTGATTCCCACTAAGTATAGATCAAAAATATTAAGTCTTTGTCATGAAGGTTTTGGTTCGCACATGGGAACTACTAAGACCAAGGATAAGCTTTTGAGACACTATTTTTGGCCTCAATGCTTTAAAAACGTCGAAGAAATGGTAAAAACTTGTGATGCATGTCAGCGGGTGGGGAAATCATTAGAAAAGAAAAAAGCCCCACTTAAACTTGTGCCTGTGATTTCAGAAATATTTTCAAAAATACACATAGATACCGTAGGGCCGCTGCCGGTATCTTCGAAAAATAATAGGTACCTCCTAACTTGTATTGACATAGCCTCTAAATATCCTGAAGCTATACCTTTATCTACGGTAAGCTCGCAGAACGTGACGGATGCTTTGTTGTTGTTATTTAGCCGCATTGGGTACCCGAGGGAAGTCCAATTGGACAATGGAAGCTATTGCACTAGCAACTTGACTACGACGTTCCTCGAAAAGTTTGGAGTGAAAACCACCCATAGTTCTATTTATCACCCCCAGTTAAATCCAGTCGAGAGATTTCACCGAACAATTAAAAGACTTTTGCGTGCAATGTGTGCCGAAACCGGTACTGAATGGGAGCGACATTTGCCCTCAGTCTTGCTGGCATTACGCAATGTCACCCACGAATCTACTGGATTTAGTCCCTCCGAGTTAGTTCACGGCAGGAACCTTCGGACACCGGAGACTCTATTGTTCGAGCAGTGGGCGCGTGAGCCGATAACAGATGATGTGGTCACGGATTATGTATTTGACCTTTTAAACCGATTAAGGCATTGTCAGCAGCTGGCTTCGGAAACGGAGACAGATAACAAAATAAAACGAAAGGAGTATTATGATAAGGGTTCCGTTAAAAGAGAATTTAAGGCAGGGAATCAGGTTTTGGTTTTGGCGACGCACCGGCCGAATAAATTGGCCGTTAAGTGGATAGGTCCCGGGATTATTGAGAGACAATTATCCGAGACAAATTACACTGTAAGGATGCCAGGGAAATCTGAAAAGGTACAAGTGTATCACGTAAATTTATTAAAACCATATCACCAGCGCGTGGAGTGCGTGAATGTTTTAATAAGCGAAAATGTTGCAGAGGAAACGAAGGATTCGGAGTTGGATATTTCATATCCCGTAGCTAATCCCAACATTTTTGATTTCGAGGAAATCGTCACAGACAGTGCGTTACGAGAAAAGTGCACTTCAGAACAGATTGAAGAGTTGAGGAAATTACTGAAATCGCATGAAAATCTATTTTCAAATGATCCAGGCAGAACGCATTTAATAGAGCACGATATCGAACTTATAAGTAATAAACCCGTGCGCTCTAAACCGTATAGGACGTCCCCGAGACAGAACGATATTGTGAAACGGGAGATTAAGAGAATGCTGGAATTAAAAATCATTGAGATTGGAGAGTCGGATTATACTTCACCCATAATCCTAGTGGAAAGTCCAGGAAAGGACCCGAGATTATGTGTCGATTACAGGCGGTTAAATTCAATTATTCGCACAGAATATTATCCGCTACCTAACATGGATGATAGAATAGAGAAGGTGTCGTCAGCGAAGTTCATTACGGTAATTGATCTGACCAAGGGGTACTGGCAGATCCCCTTAAGCCCTAAAGCTCAAAGGTTAGCCGCGTTCGTCACGACCTTCGGAACGTACCGACCGTTAGTGCTTCCGGTTGGTTTAGTCAACGCCCCCTATTGTTTCTCCAAGTTCATGGCACAATTGTTACAGGGGTGTGAGGAGTTTTGTGTTCCGTACCTGGACGACGTTGCCATTTTCTCAGAGACCTGGGGTGAACATTTAAAACACCTGGATGTTGTTTTGAGGAGAATCGCTTCTGCCAAACTAACGATAAAACCTGCCAAATGCAAATTTGGACAGAGTTGTGTTAAATACTTAGGACACATGGTAGGGAACGGTCAAAGGACGCCGACCGAGGCGAAAATTAAAGCGGTGTTAGATTTTCGGACGCCACGAAATAAAACCCAAATCAGGCAGTTTTTAGGCCTTAGTGGTTATTACGCACGCTATATACGTAATTACGCAATTATTGCCGAACCTCTGACTCGGGCACTGAAAGGAAAGAACAGGAAGGAGGAGATAGTATGGACGGAAGAGTGCGAGAGCGCTTTTAACGAGCTTAAAACAAAACTGACAGGAAAGCCTGTGTTATACGCACCCGATTTCACTAAGGAGTTTATCCTTCAAACTGACGCGTCATTAAAAGGGCTGGGCGTAATAATGGCTCAGAAGGGGGCGGATAATACTGACCACCCAATATTATATTTGAGTAGGAAATTTACGACAACGGAACAAAGGTTTGGAACCACGGAGAAGGAATGCGCAGGCATAATTTTTGCAATAAAAAAGCTGCGACATTACCTTGATGGTCAAAAGTTCACAATCGAAACCGATCATAACCCATTAGTGTTCCTTAAGACAAATTCTGGTCAGAACCCTAGATTGATGAGATGGGCCCTAGCTCTACAGCCTTTTAACTATCAGATCATTCACCGGGCTGGAAAGGAGATCGGACATGCAGACTGTCTGAGCAGAATGCTGCCAGATTAAGAAAAAAAACTGTATTACATTGTGCTGTATATATATTTATAATTTTTGTAGGAATTGTGCTGTATATATTTTTATAATTTTTGTAGGAATTGTGTTATGTATATATTAATTTTTTTTGTTTTATTTTAATCCTTGTTGCCTCCAATGATGTTGTCAGGTGAACCATGTCTAACCCTTTGCCTTACAGATTTTGCCTGCTAGACAAAATCTCCCTAAGGGGGGAGGGATTGTGCCGAATTAAATTAATTCAGCAAATGAAGCTGTAATTAAATCTCCCCCCCCCCCCGAATTGGAATTGGGGCTTAGAAATTCCAGACTGGGCACACCTGTGACCCTTTAAATGTTAAAGACAGCAGAGGTCACCAGAACAATGGACGTCGCGAATCCCATGTCTGGAAAATTGACAGTTAAAAAGAAAGGCTAAGCTGGCATGAACCGCCTTGAGTGATCGCGTGGACGTTAGCTCCAGACGTGAGGGGAGTGTCTCCTAGACTTACTGGCACGAGTCTCCGGACAAATGAGACTCAAGAAAAATGACATCACGGATATTAAGATCCAATAGAAAAATAGAGAGTAAATTGTCCCCTGGTGGCTCTTTTTCTGCGGGCGACCGGAGCAGAGTTTGAGAGAGCAGATAAGATCTGATCTTCGACAAGAGAGCTCGTCTTTCTGGAAAGAGAGTGCTTCTCGGGCATAGGCCCTGTACTATTGGTTTTTGAGCAGAAGTCTTCTGCGACAGTTCCTGACCTAAGGACGGAACGGAAGAGAGATCGAGGGCCCAGTAGGACTCGATCCAGACAGACTACCGCTAGTCTAAAATTCAGACCACCCGGGTCTAGCAATAGGACGTCACCGCATCGTGGACTTACGTCAGTTTCATCTTGAAACCTAGTTAGAGAATCACCTCTCATAGACTTTCCACTGGAAATTGATGTGGACATTTTCTTGAACACGTCAGAGTGACCTCAGCGGACTATTCGCCTCACATCAGATTTGGATACATTTGTAACCTGAATTGTATATTACCTAATTGCTGTAAATAAATAAAGAATTGAAGTCACTCGAGAGTTATTTGGCTGTGACTATAAAACCACGCTACCACTACGCCACAATATATATATATATATATATATATATATTTGAAATATGTAATAATAAGAATTTTGTAAAAATAAAAATACAATTCAAGTAATATTAACATCACCATAGAAGCAAATTCACGGCCATAATGCCGATAAGAGAAAAGAACAGAACCGTCCCAAATATATATATATATATATATAAACATATATATATATATATATATATAGCATAGTAAACATATATTACTGCCTGATTGAGAATATAAATAAGGAGGATGATAGTGTTGATTTTCTAGATATCACACTAAAACATGACAGTAGATATGGTACTTATACCGTCTTATATGACAAGAGAAACAATTTCAATATGGAAATCAATCACATTATTGATTGGAGTTCCAATTTGACCATAAACATCTTCAGAAATGTCGTCATTGGTCACCTCAAAAGAATACAACGCATTAATACTAAGTCAGATTGCATCATGCATAATAGGAATATTATGAAGGAGGCAATAAAACGGAATTATCCAATTGGCTTCCTGACATGTTATTATAATTCCCTATTTAATACAAAAAAGGGAGAAAATGCTTACTTAAAGGATATGGCAGAGGTATAAAACGATGAAAGTAAAAATAACGTATTACGCATGCGTAAACTGCTTTTATATATAAGGCACTCTGGTATTTGCTGCATTTCCATTCTTTTCCTTTCCCTTCCGATCCTGGTTGATTCCTATGATTTGTTTACTTTGCACTTTTTCGAGTGTTTTTGACTTGACACATTTACGGAAGTATGGCTTCTGCATGGCATTGGTACCGTGAGTGTTGCCCGGACATAAAAGCAGTCTTTTAAACGGGAAAGAGGGGTCGCCATCACCCTCTACCATTTTATGCCTTACATTTGGTCATTTCCCTTCTTTTTTCATATGAATCTTATATATATATATATATATATATATATATATATAATTTTCTCCCACTAATTTTTTCAAAAAAAAATTTTTTATATATTTATGTACACATGATCCTAATTTTAAGCTGAAACAGCGTTTTCTTATATTCATTAAATTGTTCTAATGTTATTAAAACAAAAAATGTAATTTTGATTCATTTTATTAAAAAAACATTTCATTTAAATCCATAAATAACGTTATTAAAACAACAAAATGTGGGAAATATCATGATATTTATTCAATTTATGAACTACATTTTGAAAATTATGCAAAAGATCGTTTTAATATTAATTAATATTTAATTATTATTTATTAGTTCCTGGCAAAATAGTGTAATTGAAATCAATACATTTGTGCCCGGTAATCTATATCAATTGGTATATAGAGGATTGACAACCTGCAACCAATTACTTTTCTATAATGCATTCTAGACCTTCTTTGATGTCAAGACTAATTACCAACCAAAACTCATGAATTTTCGTACTTGTCATGATAAACGTCGTAAGACCTGTCTTTCTGCTGTACCATCTCAGACCAATAATGAACCTAAATATTTAACATTTTGTAAAATATATAATTGCATCTATAAATTAACCTGTATCTCTTGTAATATATCCTATATTGTACAAACTAGCACTCCTTTGCACCTTCGATTCATAGAAACCATATTAAGAAATTTAGCTCCCGAGCCACTTACAATTCACAACTTCCTCCTCCTGCCCATAACTCTGGTAATAATTTTAATTATGGCCATTTTGATCTTCATGGAATTCAAAACATTACAGTTTCTATTTTGGATATTGTAAAGAATGTCATTGACAGACTGTTTTTGAAAATTCTCTAATCAAACACCTTAAAACTATTTTCCATACGAATTAAATCAAATTTATAATATCAGGAATGTAGTGAAAACAACCTTCGAAAATTTAAATAATTATGATCCCTCTATTTTTAACATCTAATTGCATATACAAACTTAATTGTACTATATGTAACTTATCCTATATTGGTCAAACCAGCAACCCTTTACATTTGAGAATGAATGTCCACAGGGATCATATTAAAAAATTTGACCATAAAGTCTTTAATGATCTCCCTACTAAAAATCAATTTGAATATCAGCACTTTGCTACACACGGATTTAAAAATGTATCCCTTCATATTTTAGATATTAAAATTTCACTCACTGATAGATTAGTATTTGAAAATTATTACATTAAAAAATATAAAACTCTCTTCCCCTATGGCTTAAATCAAATTTATAATAATAATAATGTTGCTAACAATAGTTTTGAATACAATTCTAATAAATCTTCAGTATATAAACATCTTTTTCAATATTCAAAGTCATCAACGTCTAGTAAAAAGCGATATAAGCGTGGCAAAAGAAAAAATAACTTAAGTAAAACTCTTGATTACAATGCAGACATTTTGAAATTACAATATAATTATTCTCAAACTTTCAATTATTTTCTACCTGTTAGAACTTGGTTATATAAAGTCAGAAAATGCAAATTAAGTATTGTTTATACTAATTTTTTGAAATTAAAATTAACTCATGAGCATTTTAAACATTTATTTTATGATTTGCTTCTTTCGCGTACAAATTTATTAAATTACCACCTTCTCCATTCACCAAATCCACATACTAAAATAGCTTACTGTGTAATTTCTTTTAAACACCCTATTCTTAATTCTCTTAACTTCAATAATTTATTTGCAAAACATCAGCACTTGTTACCCGTAAAAGAAATGAAAATACAAAAATCCTTCAAATATAATTTACCAATTGGTAGAACTATTTACAATTACAATGAAGTTTCCAGGACATTAAACTCCGATGACCTTACATCATGTGTATGCAGCAATAAAAATCTTGCCCCTTATGTCAACTCCTCTCATGGACACATTATTACTGTGGATCTCAGTATAGTTCAGGATGATATACTTAGGGATATTATGAATAAAGGGTCTAAATTTCGCATTCCATTCTGCCATCACCCTAAACAACTTCTTCAGTCTATATCATTTGATTTTGATAAATTCATATATCAACTTGCTTGTTCACATTCCATTCCTATTGAAGCATTCCATCTATGGAAGTATACTACCTTACATCTACTTTAAAATGTTATATTATATAAAAACATTAAATTAGCGAAGCCTAGGTATCCTTATAAACAACTCCATCTGCTATTAAAGAACTACAACAACATTTTGTCATAACTTATGTAGATAAAGCTTCTAATAATTATGCCATCATTTGTAAAAAATATTATGTTTCTCTGTTACAGAATTACTTAAAAATAATCAAATTTTTAAACCCATTAATAATCAGTCTATCAAAATCAAAACTAAAATGCTAAAATTATATACACAATTAAATATTAATTGTAAGTTTTTTAAATTTCCTTATGTTACTTTGGTTCCTAAATTCCATAAATCACCTCTCAGTTTTAGAACAGTCACTTGTGGACATAATAGCTTTACCACTACAGCTAGTAAGTACTTACTTAACTGTTTAAATAGAATTAATGAATCTCTTAAATTTAGGAATTCAGATATATTTCATTTTGAACAATAGTTTTGATTTAGTAAATCACCTTAGCAAGCTTCCACAAATTCTTGGTTTCCATACCTTTGATTTTAAAGACCTATTAAATAATATTGTCATTAAAGATTTATATAAAGTTATTATCTCTCTTTATCATGACTATCTATCTTCCAATAAAGTTGCATTCAATGTCAAAAACTTTCCTATGCTCTTGCACTTTGTGTTATACAACAATTATATTACCCAAGGTGATAACATTTATTTACAAACATCTGGTGTACCACAAGGTGGCTGTAGTAGTAGTATACTCGCTAACTTATATCTTTATTATTATGAATGTCATTTTAACTCTAATTCATATATTCTATATAGATATGTTTACGACTTAATTTATATTATCATTGATGATTCCTATCCAATTAATATTGATTTTTACCCATCTAACCTAGAATTAATTCCTAATGAGCCTAGCATTAGTCAAACTCTAAATTTTTTAGACCTAAATTTAGATATCCTCAATAATCATGTAATCACCAATCTATATGATAAAAAAGATTCTTACAACTTCACTATCATTAAGCTGCTATCATATCAATCTTGTAATTCTATTCAATTGTTTAGAAACATCATTTTAAACCAGCTATTTCGAATACATCGACTTTCTGATCCTCGGTTTCACTTTCTCCACATCAATAATCTTAAACGCATTTGTCAAAATTACCAATATCCGGAAATATTTGTAAATAATATTATTAATAATTTCAAATATACCACGTAATAATTTTACACATACATTATTTATCTTTGATTGGATAACTCAATTTTGAGAATTCACCCATTCTTATCACCTAACTTACCACTTGGCCTGAGTCTAATACTGTTTACTATTTTCGAATGACTATTTTCCACTTGTCCTGAGTCCTATACTGATTACTATTTTTGAAAGTCTCCATACATAATATGTGTCGTTCAAATGTATTCATTTCGGTACCCTCTCGCATTGACGAAGTGAGGTGAAATGCTCAGTCGCTTGTTCAACTTACTCGTGGTAACAATGCTTGTGAGTTCATATTTCTGTTCGAGGAGGCATTATTTTTCTGATTTGTAATTCAATTGATTTATTTTTCTCCTTCCACTAGCCAGTAGACAGTTCCAATGGTGTCTATAGTTAAATACTATAGTCATTGTCAGAAACTGGCTATTCTATCGGTTTTAATTCGAATTGTATGGCTGTCCTGATGAGAATGCAATTTTCGAACTAACCGCCATTTTTTGTGTAGTTTCAATTGATTGTTCTCTATGTCTTAATCTTTTATCTTGAGCTAATTATTATTGCCTTTTCTCATTTTTGCCGTGTTTTCTTTTTAATATATTTATATACTTTTAATTGTTATCCTAATATTCTTCTCATCCCCCTTTCCATTGTAGTGATATGTTACCTTCTATCTTTATCCTTAGTCTTGGTCTATAGTTACTCATTTGTAACAGATATGCTAGAGATGGGGTTTTTTGTACATACAGTAGTTTATGCATAATTTTCGATTAAAATCTTTCAATTTTTATTTATTGGGGGAAAATAAATCAATTGAATTACAAATCAGAAAATTAATACCTCCTCGAACAGAAATATGAACTCAGAAGCATAGTTACCACGTGTAAGTTGAAGAAGCGACTGAGCATTTCACCTCACTTCGTCAATACGAGTGGGCACCGGAATGAATACATTTGAATGATACATAATATGTATGGAGACTTTCAAAAATGGTAATCAGTATAAGACTCAGGACAAGTGGAAAATAGTCATTCGAAAATAGTAAACAGTAATAGACTCAGGCCAAGTGGTAAGTTAGGTGATAAGAATGGGTGAATTCTCAAAAATGAGTTATCCAATCAAAGATGGAATCAAAGGAAATGCATGTGGAAAAATATTACGTGGTATATTTGAAATTATTAATAATATTATTTACAAATACTTCCGGATATTGGTAATTTTGACAAATGCGTTTAAGATTATTGATGTGGAGGAAGTGAAACCGAGGATCAGAAAATCGATGTATTCGAAATAGCTGATTTAAAATAATGTTTCTAAACAATTGAATAGAATTACAAGATTGGTATGACAGCAGCTTTATGATAGTGAAGTTGTAAGAATCGTTTTTATCACATAGATTATATATATATATATATATATATATATATATATATATATATATATATATATATATAGATTATACATTATATATATATATATATAATTTTCTCCCACGTATTTTTTCCAAAAAAAATTTTTTTTTATATTTATGTACACATGATCCTAATTTTAAGCTAAAACAGCGTTTTCTTATATTCATTAAATTGTTCTAATATTATTGAAACAAAAATTCAATTTTGATTCATTTTATTAAAAACCCATTTCATTTAAATCCATAAATAACGTTATTAAAACAACAAAATATGTGTGGGAAATATCATGATATTTATTCAATTTATGAACTACATTTTGAAAATTATGCAAAAGACCGTTTTAATATTAATTAATATTTAATTATTATTTATTAGTTCCTGGCAAAATAGTGTAATTGAAATCAATACATTTGTGCCCGGTAACCTATATCAATTGGTATATAGAGGATTGACAACCTGCAACCAATTACTTTTCTATAATGCATTCTAGACCTTCTTTGATGTCAAGACTAATTACCAACCAAAACTCATGAATTTTCGTACTTGTCATGATAAACGTCGTAAGACCTGTCTTTCTGCTGTACCATCTCAGACCAATAATGAACCTAAATATTTAACATTTTGTAAAATATATAATTGCATCTATAAATTAACCTGTATCTCTTGTAATATATCCTATATTGTACAAACTAGCACTCCTTTGCACCTTCGATTCATCGAAACCATATTAAGAAATTTAGCTCCCGAGCCACTTATAATTCACAACTTCCTCCTCCTGCCCATAACTCTGGTAATAATTTTAAATATGGCCATTTTGATCTTCATGGAATTCAAAACATTACAGTTTCCATTTTGGATATTGTAAAGAATGCCATTGACAGACTGTTTTTGAAAATTCTCTAATCAAACACCTTAAAACTATTTTCCATACGAATTAAATCAAATTTATAATATCAGGAATGTAGTGAAAACAACCTTTGAAAATTTAAATAATTATGATCCCTCTATTTTTAACATCTTAAACACAAAATCTCCTTGTGCCTCTTCTAAAAGATCCAAGAAAAGAAATTATAACATTAATTAGTGTTAAAATCTGAATATTAAGGTCAAAATTACAGAGTTAGGAAAAAAACTTTAAAACTTTACATAACATAAGCACTATAAAAACCTGGGTTTTGAAAATCAAAAATCAACTTTTAAATCAAGTCTTTAATACATTTTTAAAGTCATTCAATCTTGATGAACATTATTCACACCTTTTTTATGATCTTATTATTACAAGATCTTATTATCTAAACCTCCATCTGTCCATTCAACTCCAAGCAATCATAAAATTTATAACTCTTACTGTGTAATTAACTACAAAAATTCACTATATAATAATGTAAATTTCAATTCTTTATTTCAGCAGTTTAAACATTGTTTTCCTATTTCTAATACTAATATATTCAAAACATATATATATACTAATTGTCAAGTGTCCGTCTGTCCGTCCGTCTTTCCGTCCGTCTTTCCGTCCGTCTTTCCGTCTGTCCGTCCGTCTTTCCGTCTGTCTGTCACGCTTTTTAGACACTTCCTGAATAGGTAGAGACTTGAAATTTGGTGCACGGCTCGGTCTTTCGATAAAACCCGCTGAAAAAATCGAAATTTTCGAAAACGTTCTCTAGAGGGGGGTGCTCCACACAAAACATTCGAAAAGTGAAATGATAGAAAAGCATGCTTTGTGATGAGATAGAGACTTCAAATTCGTATGGGTAAATCGTTCGAAAAGAAGAAAGTGCGCAATTTCAGATTTCCAATATTTTCTACTTAAGGGTGTGCCGCACACCAAAATGTTTGATTTACCGAATAAATAAGAAAAGGCTCCTTTAAAATTTTATAGCGGCTTGAAATTTAGTATATCGGCTAATAATTTGACGAAAACACCCAAGACGAATATAGTTTCTCAAAAATGTTTGTATAAGGGGGTGCTCCAGAGTAAAACGTTCGAAAAGTGAATTGGCAAAAAACCATGCTTCGGAATGAGATAGAGATATCAAATTTGGTGTTAGATAGTTTGAAAGGAAGAAAATGCACAATTTCAGTTTACCAATATTTCTACTTTAGGGGGTGCCGAACACTAAAATATTCGATTTGCCGAATAAAGGAGAAACGCCCCTTTTAAAACGTGATAGAGGCTTGATATTTGGTATATGGGCGAATCATCTGATAGAAATCACAAAAAGAATAGAGTTTTTCAAAAATGTATATTTAAAGGGGTGGGCACTCCCCACACGACAAACCCTTGGGTTGGTCGTGTGGTCTGGGTCTTCAACACAAAAGCATTCGAAAGGTGAAATGCTAGAAAAGCATGCTTCGAGGTGAGATAGAGACTTCAACTTTGGTGTACGGCTAAAAAGTTGGAAAGGAAGAAAGTGTGCAATTTCAGTTTTCTAACATTTGCTATTGTAGGGGGTGCCGCTCACTAAAATGTTCGATTTGCCGAACAAATGAAAAACGCATCCTTTACAATGGGATAGAAGCTTAAAATTTAGGATATGGGCTAACCATTTGACAAAAAAAAAAAAAAAGATGAATACGGTTTGACAAAAATATTCACTAACGGGGTACTACACAGAAAAACGTTCGAAAGGTGAAGTGATAGAAAAAGCATGCTTCTCAATAGGATAGAGACTTCAAATTTGGTGTACGGGTAGATAATTTGAGAAGAACAAAGTGTGAAATTTCAGATTTCCAATATTTGCTACTTTAAGGTGTGCCGAACGCTAATATGTTTGGTTTTCCGAATAAATGAGGCACTCTTCCTTTTAAATGTGATAGAGGCTTGATATTTGGCATATGGGCCAATCATCTGATAAAAAACCCAAGATAAACAGAGTTTTTCAAAACTGTTCATTTATAGGTGTGCTTCACAGAAAAAAGTTCGAAAGGAGAAATAATAAAATAGGGGTGCCTCGGGATGAGATAGACTATAATGTGGTGTACGGGTAGATAATTCGAAAGGAAGAAATGCGCAAATAAAGTTTTCCAATATTTTCTTCTTTAGGGAGTTCTGCACACCAAAATATTCGATTTGTCGAATAAATGTGAAACGCAAATTATTAAAAAATTTGCATTTTTCAGTGGTTTTGATTGTACGTTAATTTTCAACGGGTATTCGGCTAGTTTTAATATAATACTCAGTAAGTAGGCAAATATTCATTTACAATGGCACTTCCAAGTCTCTCTTAATTCAACATAATGCAGTGTCCATTCCCGCCTATCCTTATATATGCCACCTTCCAAATTATTCTAAAATTATTCTAAATTTATTGATAGCAATCACAAACACGTAATTACTTGTGATCTCAAAGTAGCTCAAAATTCAATACTCAAAAATCTTATGCTTTATGGCACTAAATTTCGGGTTCAAAATACCTTTAATCATAAACTTTTCATTAAACAAATAAATATTGACTTCGAAAAATGTAGTGAAAACTGCATGTAGTAAAAATTATCCTGACGAAGCTTTTGAAATGTGGAAGGTGAACAATCCGACTGAGATCAAACTTCTCACTGGTTACATGCCTTCAATTATAAACCTATTTTTAATCATTAACACTTTCCAACATAGTTTAAAAGTGTTTATGACCTCTGTTTATTCTGTCTGTCTGTCCGTTCGCACGATAACTGCCGTAAAAATGACTTTATCAAAATGAAATTTTAGTATGTTGTTCAGGCAGTTTGTGGAACAGCATATGGGAATGTAAATGAATAATATCACCCAATTAGTTTTGGATTGAATCCGGGTTGGAAAAGTGAAATACATTAAACCCTATGGGATATAATTTTTAAAACATTTTTTAAGCAAATTTAAAATTCACAAATTGATTCGAGATTTTAGGAAATATTCAAATTGTCCCATAAAATATATAAAAATTTCAACAAAATATGTTCAGAAGTTTTTAAATAAAAATTAATATAATAATTACACCCATATTATACGTCGGCCGTCCAAATAGATGCTCAAGTCCTTGTTGACGAGTCGGACGGTCTGGGTCTCAACCCATATTATACGAAGAGATCGCGTGACCTACTTCAAAATAAAATATGGCATCTATATTTTTTCCCAGTATAAAAATCGTGATGTTTAAAGTTCTTTAAATCTATATTTAACCTTGCATCCGTCCTAAAACTGCTTTGTTTTTGCGTATTTTCTGTGCATATGTATTCTGTGCCAACGCAATTTTTTTTTTTTTTTTTAGTTTAAATGATCAGCAAACTTTGATTACAAATATAACGATTCCTAATTTTAATGGATGCAGAACGTAAACAAGTGACTGTAAGATGAGTTGTATAAGAATTGCTGAATTTCTTTTCACGCAAAATTATTTATCTCTGAAGTCTGGAATAAAAGAAAGATGAATGAAATATTCATTGCTTTTACATAAAGAGCCAGCCAGGCGATTTATATTTCGACCATGTCATTTGAATAAAGTTCATTTTTTTTCGATGAAGTTTTAAGTTTTCAAATATAATAAACTATTGTAGTACTGTAATAATATAAAATATATCAGCGCTGAATATATCACATTTTAGAGATGTTTAAATAAAATTCCATTTCAGTTGGAAAGTGTTTCATAATCAATGCCTTATGCCTCATTAATCTTTCTTGTTCAAAATTGAAACTGACAATAAATGAACTGAAATCAAACTTGGTTATCACGTATGTGGATAAAGCTGCAAATAATTATGCTATCATTTGCAAACATTATTATGTGCAAATTTTAATTAACTTCCTTAATCATAATAAGATATTTAAATGCACTAATTATTCAGCAACAATCGTATATAAGAAAATTAATGCATTTTATAAACTTTTAAAATTACCTTGCAACAATCGAAATTTCCCTTATGTAGTTATGATACCAAAATTTCATAAAAACCCAATCTCGTTCAAATCAGTCCCTATTGGACATAAATCTTATGCAACTGTTGCTAGTAAATCCCTTTTGGCTATTCTTAATAAAATTACTTCAAGTATAGTAGGTACTTCCTCTTCCCATATTATTAATAACAGCTATCATTTAATTCGAAAATTAGACCCTATAAATATCATAGAATTTTAAACATTTGATTTTAAGGACTTATTTAATAACATTGATATTAAAGATATATTTAATGTAATTCGGAATTTAATTAAATCCTTTTATAATAGACAAAATTTGGTTTTTGAACATTCCTATGTGCACACCCTTCCCCTTTTGAAATGTGTTATATTTAAAAACTGTGTAAGAGACATTTTGCATTTCCCCAAAAGGACACTAGATGGCAGCACTCAACCAGACTTAAGAACATTTCTTTTTGTTTACAATTTATTCAAGTTCGAGATGGCGATCGAAGCACATAGCCAACGTGTTTGTAATATATAGCTAATCCTAGCTATGCTTTGTAACAGATTTGTAATTTTTTTTGTATTGTTAAATGTTGTGATGTTTTGTGAAGTCTTAAATGGCGAGTGAGTGTTTTCCTAACCTCATCACCAGAAAAAGCCTTCTAAATAGTGGCACCCAACAAGCGGTCCCCGAATCCTCGGTAAAGTTAGGAACATTCTATATTCATCTGTAGTCAGTGGAAGTCAGATAAGTAATTTTTAATTAACATAACCATGTTTTAAAAAATTAAAAGTTAAGAGCCACCCTGGCTTAAATGGAATAAATTGATGCTGTCAATCCTGACATAGAAGAATTTTGAAATCGTTCGTACTTCCGTTTTAATGTTATTTTGAATGTACTATTGTGTGTAAGTCGTAATAATAGAATAATAAGTTGAAGTTTTGAAACCTTAATGGATAAAATTGGATACATACTATTGATTTTAAGTAAATTAAAGTGATATTTATGAGATATTTAAAATAAATATAAATTTGATAATAATGTTGTTCTTGAGCCACTCAAAGACGAAAATTCTATTTCTTTGAATTATTGAAGTGAGCATGATTTCTGCCTCTTCATTTAGAAGGTTTAGAACAATATAATTTTAAATCATTTGGAACAATTTTCGAATTTAAGTGAATTGAGCATTCATATTTGTAAAAGAATAGCAAAGATAACGATGGCATTCTTAGCGAAAGGGAAAAAAGTTTATCTGAAACAACTAGCGACTGAATTAGGAGAAAACGGGAAAGGTGATCTGAAAGTCCTTGAACTTGGGATATTATTCTAAAGAGCAAGGCGTACGAGGAGGATGAAGAATTTGTAAGAAATTTTTTTGAGGGTATTATTTCGGAAAGACTGGAAGACGAACAAAGAGAAAAGAACAACTAGAAAAAGAAAAGGTGGAAAAGCAAAATGAAGAATTTGATATAGAAAAGCTAAGGCTACAGTTGGCCAGTCAGAAAGAAACTGCATCCACAGTTATTCAACAGGAAAATTCTCATATGAAAGTGGACCTAAAGAATATTTTGCCAAGTTTCAACCCTAAAATAGATGATATGCACTTGTGTTTAGTCTTATTTGAAAGACAAATGAAGATCCTAAAAATTTCGGAAGACCTGTGGGCGACTCATCTCATAGGAGCACTGTCTAACGAAATTTCAAAACTCATTGCTAGAGAGCCTGAAGAAAATTTAAGAATTATTCTCACATCCGTGGCATCCTTTTGCAACGATTTAAATTGACGGCAGAAAGGTTTCGAAAGTTATTTTCTCAACATAAAAAAATCTGATGTGGGCAACACATGACTTTCCTTATATGATGTAATGAATTTACTACTTTTACAGTAAAAAAATAGGATTTTCATATAGTAGATACTAATATTCTTTCCAAGATATTGAATTTTCGACAATTAGTCGTCATTTTCATTGATTTAGCATCATTTTTATCCATTTGGCGAGATTTTCATTAATTTGGAAACATTTCAAAAAAGTCGCCAAGTTGGCGACATTCCGCCAAATTCGTCGCCAAAATCTCGCCAAGCGCTATGCACTAAGAAAAAATTTATTCTTACAACAGATAAATGACTATTGGCGTTCAAATACAAAAGTATTAATCAAAGTATATTTTTTCATGAATGGAACGAGCTAGATCCACGAGAATGATGTCACTCTATTTATCGCATGGTATTACATATGAAAAGTGAACATGTTTCTCAATAGGATTTTTTTTTTATGCGACTTTTTCATAATTTTTTTGAAAAATGTACAATATCTCGAGAACGGTTCATATTATCGTTCTAAAATTTATGCCAATCGTTTTCTAATGAAAAATTACATAAGAAATGTCTATTTGCGTAACTTTATTAGCGGTTTTGATTTTTTGACGATTTTTTCAAAATTTCATTCGAAAATTTAGGGGGGTTCTGAACATTCGATTACGTATAAAAACAATAGGCTTCCAGTGTTTACGGATTGTGATTTTTGTACCAAATTTGGTTCGAATCGATCCATTCGTTCGTCAGTTATCGTCTCCACAGACTCACTGACACACACACACACAGACATCACTTCAAAAATGTTTGATTCGTGATCAGGGATGCTTGAAGCGTGCTCTCCCGTCGAAAACTCGAATTCGAATTTTCGACCCCGTCACAATACTTTCCTTATACATTATGTATATAAGGAAAGTAAAAAGCATTGATTGCACGTGGAAAGATTTCTATTTCAAAATCAGAAGGGGTTTTTTTGAGGGATGGATATCAAAATTGAACATTTCCACTTTTGAGCAGTTGCAGAATTTGATTATCTCTGATCAAATGAAAAAACGCAGCACTCCGGAATGCAAAGAACATTACTTGTATGAGTGGGAACAGATAATTTCTCCCTCAGATTTAGCTGATAAACTGGACGCGTACGAAAACTTGAGAAATTCCTTGCCTAATGAACAGAAAAAGATATCCAAATCAAAAGAAATGCACACAACCGGAAGTTTTGATCCCGTTAAGAAAACTGTACCTCTTAACAGAGGAAAATAATTCAAATATATTCCAGAAGAAAGACCTTCGTTAAGATATGTTATGGATGCGGAGGACCTGGATTCATTAAAGCTAAATATCTGGATTGTTCCCCAATCAAAAAGGAAGTTTCCTCAAATAGCATAGAAGTATTCTCAGCATTCACTAAGGGTCCTCAAGTTACCCTAGTAGACATAACATTCTGTGGAAGAAAAGGTAGAGTATGCGCTGATAAAGGATCTTCACATTCCATTGGGAAGAAAAGATGTTTAAAGTATTCAAAGAGCATGGACTATCATTTCAAAACACGAAGTTGACAATAAGTCTGGCAGGTGGTCAGCAGTCTCTTGTTGATTGCTACACTGCCCAAATGATAATAGAAATTGAAGGAAAGAAAGTGTTGACGGATTCCATCGTCCTTCCAAAGGCTACTGGAAATCGAACTCTTCTTGGAACAGAATTTCTGAAATCTGCGGGTATTATTCTTGACGTAAAGAACAAATGCTGGTATTTTTGTGATAACCCAAATCACACTTGTCCATTTGGAGAGGAATTGAGCACCCAACCCAATGTAGAATCCACGAGGATAGACAAGTTCTGATTAACGTTTATCAGTTGCGGGAAAGTGGAGAAGAGAATCTGACAGCTACTCAGAGAAGTCAACTTAACAGTCTACTAGAGAAATGTGATAGTATCTTCCAACCAGGGGGAGAAGCTACCTCAATTGGACCGATTTGAACCAAATTTGGTACAAAAATCACAATCCGTAAATACTGGAAGCCTATTGTTTTTATACATAATCGAATGTTCAGAACCCCCCTAAATTTTCGAATGAAATTTTGAAAAAATCGTCAAAAAATCAAAACCACTAATAAAGTTACGCAAATAGACATTTCTTATGTAATTTTTCATTAGAAAACGATTGACATAAATTTTAGAATGCTAACACGAATCGCTCTCGAGTTATTGTACATTTTTCAAAAAAATTATCAAAAAGTCATATAAAATAAAATAAAATATTTCCTATTGATAAATATGTTCACTTTTCATATGTAATACCATGCGATAAATTGGGTGACATCATTCTCGTGGATCTAGCTCGTTCCATTCATGAAAAAAGATACTCTGAGTAATACTTTTGTATTTGAACGCCAATACTCATTTATCTGCTGTAAGAATAACTTATTTCTTTGTGCATAACGCTTGGCGAGATTTTGGGGACGAATTTGGCGGAATGTCGCCAACTTGGCGACTTTTTGAAATGTTGCCAAATTAACGAAAATCTCGCCAAATGGATAAAAACGACGCTAAATCAATGAAAATGACGACTAATTGTCGAAAATTCAATGTCTTGGAAAGAATATTAGTATCTACTATAAGAAAAACCTATTTTTTTACTGTAAAAATAGTAAATCATTACATTATATAAGGAAAGTCATGTGTTGCCCACATCAGATTTTTTGTATTACGAAATGGTGTGATGTTTTGTGAAGTCTTAAATAGCGAGTGAGTGTTTTCCTAACCTCATCACCAGAAAAAGCTTTATAAAACTACTTATTGCAAGGTAATAAATTATATCTGCAAATTAAGAGTTTTCTTAGGGTGGAACTGTTAATTCTGCTCTTATTAATCACTATGAGTCCAAATTTAAAATTCTGAACTTTCATCAATTAGTCGTCATTTCATTGATTCAGCGTCAGTTTCATCAATTTCGCGAATATTTATCAATTAGGTAACATTTTCGTCAATTTGGTAACATTTAAAAAGTCGCCAAGTTAAAGATATTCCAAAAAATTCGTCACCAAAATTTTATCCAAACGTTATGGACGGAAAAATAGGTTATTTTTATAGTACTCGTAGATTCTTATATTCTTTCCGAGATATTGAATTTTCGTCAAGTAATCGTCATTTTCATTGATTTAACGTCAGTTATATCAATTTGGCGATATTCTCATTAATTTGGCAATATTTAATAAGTCGCTAACGACATTTCGCCAAATTCGTCGCCAAAATCTTGCCAAGTGGAGAAATAAGTCATTCTTATAGCAGATAAATAACTATTATCGTCCAACTACAAAAGTATTACCTCAAAGTATATTTTCTAATGAATGGAACAAGCTAGATCCACAAAAATGATGTCACCAAATTTATTGCATGATATTACATATGAAAGGCTAGATGATTTCAGCTTCTAGATATGCGTTTTAATGGAAAAAATACTACTTTGAAAAGTCTCATTTTATGTAAGTGTAACAGTTTCTAAAAAAAGACATATATATTCGCAAAGTTATTTTTAAAAATATAATAAATAAAAGTATCTTTAAATTAGATTTTAAACAAGGCAGGCTCCACTAAATCAGGAAACCGCTCTTCCAAATTTCAGCAAATGGCAATCCTAGATTGACATCATAGGAAAGATTGACTGTGGGATTGTTTTCTCCATGATTTTCAAAAGCAACTCCAGTGAGAGCATTTTACATGTTTTTAACACTGCCCCCCTCTTTAAGACTGCACGTCCTGGACAATATCAATCTACTGTGATCCAAAATATGGCGCCAATCTATCGATGTGGATGACTTTTGGTTTAGTTGAAGATGATTTTCGAATTCGATAAATGGCACTGTTTATTATTACTTTCCTTATATACAATAATGTATAAGGAAAGTATTGTGACGGGGTCGAAAATTCGAATTCGAGTTCTCAACGGGAGAGCACGTTTCAAGCATCCATGATCACGAATCTAACATTTTTGAAGTGATGTCTGTGTGTGTGAAAGTATGTGTGTATGTCAGTGAGTCTGTGGAGACGATAGCTGACGAAAGAATGGACCGATTCGAACGAAATTTGGTACAAAAATTACAATCCGTAAACACTGGAAGCCTATTGTTTTTATAAGCAATCGAATGTTCAGAACCCCCCCTAAATATTCAAGTGAGATTTTGAAAAAGTCGTCAAAAAATCAAAACCTCTAATAAAGTTACGCAAATAGGCATTTCTTATGTAATTTTTCATTAGAAAACGATTGACATAAATTTTTAAACGCTAACATGAACCCTTCTCGAGATATTGCACATTTTTCAAAAAAAATATCAAAAAGTCATATAAAATAAAAATATATATATATCCTATTGAGAAACATGTTCACTTTTCATATGTAATACCATGCGATAAATTTGGTGTCATCATTCTCGTGGATATAGCTCGTTCCATTCATGAACAAAGATACTTTGAATAATACTTTTGTATTTGAACACCAATAGTCATTTATCTGCTGTAAGAATAACTTATTTCTCCGTCCATAACGCTTGGCGAGATTTTGGCGACGAATTTGGTGGAATGTCGCCAACTTGGCGCCTTTTTTAAATGTTGCTAAATTAACGAAAAACTCGCCAAATGGATAAAAATGACGCTAAATCAATGAAAATGACGACTCATTGACGAAAATTCAGCATCTTAGAAGGAATATAAATATCTACTATAAAAATAATCTATTTTTTTTTTACTGTAAAAGTAGTAAATTCATTGCATTATATAAGGAAAGTCATGTGCTGCCCACATCAGATTTTTTTTTATTGTAAAAGTAGTAAATTCGTTGCATTATATAAGGAAAGTCATGTGCTGCTCACATCAGATTTATTTTACTGTAAAAGTAGTAAATTCATTGCATTATATAAGGAAAGTCATGTGCTGCCCACATCAGATTTTTTTTTATTGTAAAAGTAGTAAATTCGTTGCATTATATAAGGAAAGTCATGTGCTGCTCACATCAGATTTATTTTACTGTAAAAGTAGTAAATTCATTGCATTATATAAGGAAAGTCATGTGCTGCCCACATCAGATTTTTTTCTTTATGACGTAGGGTCCTTCCTAGTTGTGTAGTTTAGGCGAAAATCTTGGTCGTTGCCAAGGATTGAACAGCCACACTTTGTTGCATTCCTGGAATCATCCTTCATTAGCTTTGATCGAAGCCATAATCTCTTTCAACTCCATCGCTTTTCTAGTCACTACATATATGTTTGTCAAGTTTCCAGAAATATCACTTCTGACGTCAATTTGTTACGACATGCTAAATAGGGCCTCGAAAATTCTGTTGGCGGCACTCGCCACTGGGGCGGAGAAAATTGTATTGGAAAATAATTTCCAGATCCATCAGAGAGCTTATCCCCCCCACTTTTTCAAGCATTAATAATCCATAGTAATCAGTTCTGTTTGTCTCGCGAGCATTATCAGAATGTAGGTACAAGTCTTGCACTCCTAATATCTCTAAGCACAGGGGGATTCGTTATCACACGACCCTCTAACCAAATATAAACCATATAATTATTTAAATTAAATTAATTTCAAATCAAATAATACAAATTTCCATTATTGAGCAAAAGCTTGAAGAAAAAAAATCTGATGTGGGCAACACATGACTTTCCTTATATAATGTAATGAATTTACTACTTTTACAGTAAAAAATAGGTTTTTCTTATAGTAGATACTAATAATCTTTCCAAGATATTGAATTTTTGACAATTGGTCGTCATTTTCATTGATTTAGCGTCATTTTTATCCATTTGGCGAGATTTTCGTTAATTTGGCAACATTTCAAAAAGTCGCCAAGTTGGCGACATTCCGCCAAATTCGTCGCCAATATCTCGCCAAGCGTTATAGACGAAGAAATAGGTTATTCTTACAGCAGATAAATGACTATTGGCGTTCAAATACAAAAGTATTACTCAAAGCATCTTTTTTCATGAATGGAACGAGCTAGATCCACGAGAATGATGTCACCCAATTTATCGCATGGTATTACATATGAAAAGTGAACATGTTTCTCAATAGGAAATATTTTTTTTATTTTATATGACTTTTTGATAATTTTTTTCAAAAATGTGCAATATCTTGAGAACGGTTTATTTTAGCGTTCTAAAATTTATGTCAATCGTTTTCTAATGAAAAATTACATAAGAAATGTCTATTTGCGTAACTTTATTAGTGGTTTTGATTTTTTGACGATTTTTTTAAAATTTCATTTGAAAATTTAGGGGGGTTCTGAACATTCGATTGCGTATAAAAACAATGGGTTTCCAGTGTTTTCGGATTGTGATTTTTGTACCAAATTTGGTTCAAATCGGTCCATTCGTTCGTCAGTTATCGTCTCCACAGAACCACTGACACACACACACACACATACTTTCACACACACACACACAGACATCACTCCAAAAATGTTTGATTCGTGATCAGGGATGCTTGAAACGTGCTCTCCCGTCGAAAACTCGAATTCGAATTTTCGACCCCGTCACAATACTTTCCTTATACATTATGTAAATAAGGAAAGTAATAAAATATAAAAAAATCTTTTTAAGTTGCAGTTTTAGTAAAATGCACTAAAATGTAAAAAATAATTTTTAGCTATCACAACATTCTTGGTCATATGAGACTAAAAATAAAATTATGGGGCGCCTATAAAAAATTGTATTTGAATATTAACAGAATTTTAAGGAACAATAGAAATAATAACATAGAAATCATATATATATATATATATAAGAATGATGAATTATTAAATCAAAATTATCAAAGAAAATTTTAAATGAGTTTAATATAATCATTCTTATATATTTCATTTCTATGTTATCACTTTCATCTGTTCCTTAAAATTATGTTAATGTCCAAATACAATTCTTTTATGGCTGCCCGATGGTTTTATTTTTAGTTGCATATGATCAAGAATGTTGTGATAGCTTAAAATTATCTTTTACTTTTTAGTACATTTTACTAAAACCATGTAATTTAAGCTTTTTTTTATTTTATTTCAAAAATTAGTTGCTGAACCAGAGCATTGAAAGAAATACAATACTTTAGTATTCATAAAATATAAGCATTTTAATAATGTACCCTTTCCCAACTAGGATTCAACACGAATTAGGCAATAAAATAATAAAAAAAAGTAATCCTTCAGGAAATTTGAGTCTTTTTAAACTGCCTCCTTCCTGAAATTTAAACTTTTATTTCCACCTGATGGTGTTGCAAATTCATATAAGCTTTCAGGAAACTTAAATAATACCATATCCCTTAACTTAAATAATACCATACACCTTTCAATTTATGGCGTAATGAGGGACAGAAATCAAAATTAACATTTATTGAGATAAATAATTAAACTTTCACATATTTAAAGCTAAATATAATTCGAGATAGAAGAAAGACAACCCCTCAAATCAAGTTTATTGGTCACAAGACATTAATTTAAACACTATATTCCTTCGCAGTTAAGACGCCTCTAGAAAAATATATCTCCTTGCAGAAAATATATTTAAAAAGTGCTATTTAAAGGACAAACATGTGAAACTAACATATGTATTTCTATAACTATTAAAGCTTCTTTGAACAAAATTCTGAGCATTATTCTTGCGTACATTCTTAGTGTCAAACAAATAATCTAAATAGTATTAAACTATAACTATAATAGTAAACTATATAATAGTAAACTATAACTATAATATACACTAAAACTATAATCGTATTTTGCATTTTGATAGATTAAATAGTTTTTATTCGTACTACCGAGGATCCATGTTATATACAGAGAAATGAAATACTGTCTTGAATTTACATACATAAATTCAGTTATGTATATAAATTCAAGGCAGTTATTCTCCACCAAAACCTATAAAAATGTCCTTTGTTTCTATTTTTCCTAAAATACAAAACATATGTAAAGGGGTGCAGATCAAAAATTCAACTCTCTGATTTGGACGAATTTAAACATTTTTGAGCATTCCTGAATACAAATCAAATGATTTTTCAATTGCGTCTCTGTACATGTCGACTGTATCAAGTGACTGTATCAAGTGACTGTATTAAGTAACTGTATTAAGCAAGTGACTGTATTAAACAATTCAAATGAACAAAGTGACAAATTAAGCAATTCAAATGAACAAAACGACAAATTAAGCAATTCAAATAAAATTTCGTATGGTTATTTCCATCAGTAAAATTATGCAGCTCATTGATTACACAACAATTTGTATACTTTATAATTTTGCACTTTCCTATTTATTTTTATACATTAAGACAAAACATGGCTGTGAAAAAATTATACTACTGCAGTTCTAGAAACATAGTACATACTTAATGTTATTGAAATATAGTACGAACATGTTAAAATAAAACACATTAATATTTTTTTTTCTTAATTTCCATACATTAAAATCAGCGACATTATTTGGAACTATTCTTAACTTTCAAAAATTATAAAATTATAAATTTGTGGAAATTTTGAAGAAAATGCTGTACTTATGTGAGTTGTTTCCATTAAACTTGTTTGTAGTGTACATCTATGGGGCATTCCTTGTGACAGTCCAGCAATAGTCTGTAAAAACATAAAAGTCTGTGAAAAAACATAAAAGCTGACAAAAAAAATTTTGTAATTCCCATTTAATGATTAGTTCCAATATCAGGTACACTAGAGCTAATATTTTTATTGAACTTTAATTTCCATAATTAGAAAAACAATATAATCTATACATTGACTATTTACATGAAGGATACATTTTGACTGTTGAACATTGAGAGAGACTGGACAAGGGAAAAGTATACTCAATCTTTCAAACATTTTCTGATTTGATAATAAAAATAACATTATAAAAAATAATTGCATTGAAAAATTTTATGAAATTAGCCATTTTAATAAAATTATTCATTTGTAAGTGAATATCATTTAGGATGCAAATATATATATATCTTGTACCGTTCAAAAAGATATTGCACATATTTTATTCTAAAATGAAAAGATCATAAAATTTAAATGATCAACATTATAAAATGAGTGGATACTTTTTAAGTACTTTCAACCAAAAATGAGTTGAGATCAGAACATTTACTTTCAAATTTTAAATGAAAATGAAATAGAGTATATTGTGTTACTCCAATTAATTCATGTATTTGTTTGGAACTAATTGAAATCAAAATTCTCACCATCGCTAGACAGTGATCATAAATATATATTTTTAGTGGGAAATAAACTTTTCCAGAAAAAGCCTGTTTTATTAGGCTATATTATGGAAAAATTAGGGTCACATACAAACAAGTGGCATGAATATTTCCCAAAATCATTTTCAACATATGCCACTGTCCTACTGAGTTATTCTGGCCATATAAAAGAACCTCAGAATCTCCTCCTTCTAATTTGAGGCAAAGGCTTTTCTTGGGATTAACAAAGTTATCCATTTTTTTTTAAGTCTATCAAATGTTTGTACGTATACAATTAAAGCAGTGACTTCACACCTTCCAACATCAATCGACCATGCTAGGCATCACTACCTGAATTATAAGTTTGTTCCTGAAGATATATTTTGACATAACCTTATAGCATTGGGCTATCATACTCATGGTCCTAGATTAAGACCTAATGGGTACAAAAACAGTTGATTACCACACAATGTTCATTTTAATATACCAGACTCGACAACACTGAACAAGGGCTCGTCTGAAGTCTTCGTCAGACTACAGTACACAAATTTAGAACCACTCCAGACAAGTACTCTATGACTGAACTAATAGTAGAATGTGCTTGTGTGGCACATGACTTCGGTTTCCTCATATTCGCTTTTCAAAAAATACTTCGTTGATTAGTTGGTGGAATACTCATATAAAATATTGTGCAGTAGGCAGTTTTATTCGTACCAACTAACTTTTCATATTCTGATCAATTTCGATATATTTCTATTTTCTGTACTATAGTGTGAAGGATTGCTAAAACAAATTTGTACATATGGTGTCTTTATCTATGCATAAGAATTTAGCAATATTTGTCTTCTTCTCCGCATATTAAATTATATCTATTTTGTATTATGTATTTTAGCTGTCATAACTAAAATATAGATGCCCCCCCAAATTAAATGGATATGCAAATATAAAACACTATTTTAATCTGTTATATAATACATGTTTGTTTTTCTTGCTTATTTTAACTATGAGTGTAAACACTGGGGAGGGGAGGGGGGGGGGGGGAATAGACCCAGATGGTATTAAAATGCTGTATGTGCTAAATTTCTATGGTTTCACTAGCATGTAGCATAAATGTGATACAAGCTGCCTAAGAAAGTAGTATATCCATGTAGTATAACCATCCCCTAGTAGTATGTATATCCATGTCTAATATTTTTACTGTTCTGTAGCTTACAGCACATAGTTTATGACTATATATAAAAATAATTGAAGCAAGTCAAAAATCAAAACTTTGTATTTTGATGGATATACACATTTTGGGAATCCCTGAATACAAATCAACCATTTTTAACTGTGTGTCTATCTCTCTGTGGGTAAAATATCTTTAAAACAAGTTGATTTATCAAATGAAATTTGGTATGATTATTTCAATTGGAAAATGGCAAAGACCTATTGCCTTTCGGATTGAATGTACCAAAGGAAGACCCTTATCTTTACTATCATATTTTCTAAAAATTGAAAAACAAAGTAATAAACACATAATAACATATGAAAATGTTAAAAAAATAGATATTTAATATGCCATCAGCTTTTTAATGTGAATGTCAACATAAGATGTTGAGTTGCACCGTTCTTGAGATATTATAGGTTTTAAATCCTAAATGGAACAATTTAGAAAAAATACAATAAACTCACTATGCTCTCAAGATATTAGCCTCTTAATTTTTCTACATGGAGTGCTATATCTTTCAAACAAATTGAGCAAATTGAATAAAATTTGGTGCGATTATTTCAATCAATAAGCATCAGAGGCCTATTCATTTTTTGAAGAAATCCCTCCATGTTTCGAACATTTATTTTAAAACATTAAATGAGCATTAAAAAACATAATGTTGCATAAAATGTTAATAGATATTTAATATGTGATTCTTATTCAAATGTAAATGTCGTCATTTATAAGATGATAGCATGTGTCGTTCTTGAAATATTTCATGTTTTTTATCTTCATTGGAAAAAATAAAATAAACTCACTATTAACAAATAAGTAAATGCTTTGTATGTGTACATACTGTCCACCTGAAATGAATAGATGCAATTATTTATTATTTTAAAATAATCAAGAGGCCATTCTCAAAATATCAGAAACTTCATTTTCTTTCTGCATTTAGCAATATATTTCTGGAACAAATAAAGCAAATAGAATAAAATTTTGTGCAATTTTTCAATGTAATGAATGCCACTAACTCATTGATTATTGGGGGAGCTCAAACCATGGAAATATCTTTCATGATACAAACATTTATTTCAGATTAAAAAAATACTATAAAAATATAATTTTGTTGCAGTTTATTGTAAAAATCATTTTGTGTATGCGTTTTTTTATTTAAAAGTAAATGAATGTCATAATTTTCAGAATAACATATGCCATTCTTAAGATATTGCATGTTTATGATCTAAAATGGGGAAAATATCGTTTAGTAGTTATCATGTAATCAGTAACAAAAATAAACCTATTGATTTTCAGTGAGATCTATAATAACATAAACTGTATTATTGTTTTCCCACCAATTAAAAATTTGTGAATCTACAGGAAAAGCCTTTGGACACATTTCTTTTTTTCCTTATAAAACTATAAATGGAGAGTAGGAAAATGATTTGAAGAAATGGCAACTGTTGAACATTACAAATGACTAAAGATTAAGGAATCATTTTTTACTCAAAAAAAGAAATGTAAGTAAAGAATTCATAAAAGTAAAAATCTGTTATTATTATTTTTCATTAACTTTTTAACAATCTCAGCATAGACCAAAATAAAATTTAATATTAAATAATAATATAACACCATACATGACACACACACACCCCTAGCCTTGCAGCCCTAATCCACAGCTGTAGCAAGCATGAAGAGAATCTAGGGATACAGTGTTTACCTAAACAACTGCCACCCAGTAAATTTCTTTCCAGTCGTCCAACATTCTAAATAATTTCAGAAATAGGTGCTGATGCATGAGCCACTTAATGTCAATTCTGAAATTACCTTTGTGTGTGTGGCAACACCGCAGTGATGTTTACATGTTCCTAGAAATGTAGATGTGCTTGTTATGCATATGTCTGAGTCTATGCCTGTTTGTGATGTTATTAATAAATATGTTCATGTATATTTCTCATTTTATTCACTAACATTAGTAAATAAGTTTATAAAATATATTGAATAACGTATAATTAAAACGAGAGTTGCTGGGTATCATGTTGTTTGTGTAGACGCAATCTCTCCAAATTTGCTGCATGCTTCGCCACTGATCCTCAGCTTAGCTTCACCTAATCATAAATCCAGCCCTGGTGGTTGCTTTAGGCAGGATTTATGGTGTCAAGCAAATAAAATATGAATTTATATTAGGTATCATAGCAAATGATTTTTCACATATATAAAAGGTTTTCGCCAAACAAGTACATTTCAGCAAATATTGATCTAGACTTATTTTATATTAAAATGATTATTGACATATTTCTCATACAAATGACATCTCACCAGTATGTGCAAACAAATATCTGTCAGATCTTTTAATAAAATAAATAAATAAATATAATTTGAATGAATATAATTTGAATAAAATATATAAAATCATATTTTCGAGCAAATGATATTAAACGTATTTCACACTATTTAAATAAACTTTCATATAAAATGAGTTCTGACAAATTTCACATATATAAATGGCTTCTCACCACGTAAGGGCATTTAAGCAAATATCTAAATATATTTTCAAAGCAAATAGTTTAACATTTCATGTACAAGTAATTTCTCATGAGTATATGCAAGGAAATGCTTTAGGATACATTTCAGTTACATGTAAGCAAATACTAAACTACAAACTACATATCTTTTTGCTGCAAATGATTTTTAACATATTTCACAAATGGCTTCTCACTAATAAATGTAGTGTCAAATGGCCAACAAAGTATTTTTTTTTATAGCAAATAATTTTAGTCATATGTTACATAATCTTGTCACCAGAATGTGTAAGCAAATGTCGATATGTCTTTTCACAGCAAATGATTTTTGACATATTTTGCAAACAAAATACATACTGGTTTCTCACCAGTATGTGTAAGCAAATGTCGATCACACTTTGTTTTCTGAGAAAATTATTTCTGGCATATTTCACATGCATAGATTCTCTACCAGTGTGTGCACAGTATTGTTTATCTAAACTTCTTTTCCTAGCAAAAGTTTTTTGATATATTTCAGAGAGAGAAAAAGAATTTCTCGTCAACAATTATGTGTAAGCAAATGCTGAGCTAAAATTTTTTTTGCAGCAAATGATGTTTGACAAATTTCACATTTAAAATGCTTCTTACCAGTATGTGTACGTAAATGTTGATCTAAATTTGTTTTCCTAGCAAATGATTTCTTGCATGTTTCACATGGAAATGGTTTCTTACCAGTATGTGTAAGCAAATGTTGATCTAAATTTAATTTCCAGGTATATGATTTCTTGCATATTTCACATACGAATGGTTTCTCACCATTATGTGCATGCACATGTTGATTTAAATTTGATTTGCTAGAAAATGATTTCTGACATATTTCACATAGAAATGATTTCTTTTTAGTATGTGTAAGCAAATTTGTATCTAAATTTATATTCCTAGCAAATGATGTTTTACGCATTTCACATAAAAATGATTTCTCACCAGTATGTGTAAGCAAATGTCGACCTAAATTTATTTTCCTAGTAAATGACTTCTGACATATTTCACATACGAATGGTTTTTCACCAGTATGTGTAAGCAAATGCTGATCTAAATTTAATTTCCAAGTATATGATTTCTGGCATATTTGACATACAAATGGTTTCTCACCAGTATGTGTAACTAAATGTTGATCTAAGTTTGCTTTCCTAGAAAATGATTTCTGACATATTTCACATAGAAATGGTTTCTTACCAGTATGTGTAACCAAATGTTGATCTAAATTTAATTTCCATGTATATGATTTCTGGCATATTTCACATACAAATGGTTTTTCACCAGTATGTGTAATTGAGTGTTGATCTAAATTTGCTTTCCTAGAAAATGTTTTCTGACATATTTCACATAGAAATGGTTTCTTAACTGTATGTGTAAGCAAATGTTTATCTAAACTTTTTTTCCTAGCAAATGACTTTTGGCGTATTTCACATAGAAATGATTTCTCACCTGTATGTGTAAGAAAATGTTGATCTAAATTTAATTTCCTAGAAAATGATTTCTGACATATTTCACATACAAATGGTTTAGCACCAGTATGTGTACGCAAATGTTGATCTAAACTTAATTTCCACATATATGACTTCTTGCATATTTCACATACAAATGGTTTTTCACCAGTATGTGTAAGCAAATGTTGATCTAAATCTGCTTTATTAAGACATGATTTTTGACATATTTCACATACAAATGATTTCTCTTTAGAATGTGTAAACAAGTGTTGGTTTAAATAATATTCTTGAGTAAATGATTTCTGGCAAATGTTGCAAATATATGGTTTCTCCACATTGTGCAACATTTTATGCGAATTAATACACTCTTTTGCACAAATTTTTTCTGACATATTTCACATGCAAATTGTTCCTCTGTGGTATAGAGTACGTAAAAGGTAATGTTCAATTAAATTTTCTTGGGGAAACGAATGGCAGAAATTGTATGTATAAGGTTTTCCATTTTTTTAGCTTGAATATATGTCATGTATTTCTGTTCGATTCTTCTTATTCACTCTCTTTATACTACTGATGAAATAATCCTCTAATACTGAATAATGAGCTTTAGACACTCATCAAATAAACAATATATTTAAAAAACAATTATAACATGAAACATATTTTATTGAACACAGGAAATTCAGAATTCTGCAAACAAAAGATCGCGCTTTATTTTCTGGCAATAAGCCTGTTAGTAGAGATCAAAATAAATACAAGTTATTTTCTGTTAGAGATAAATAAACAAGCGTTGCTCGGAATTTACTGCTGAATTTTGTTTATATTTTAAGCATCAGCCACAGAACGGATCTGAGGACACAACATAATGTCGCCGAAGTTCTTAACGTCACTAATGTCTCGAATTTCACTAGTCAAGTAATTTAGTAAAACTAAGTAATCTTTTACAAATTTTGATGTAGAAGTATAGTTAAATCCATTAACTGGATACTCCGAAAATACACATATCAAACAATACAGAATTTGCAAGCCACATCGCATACTCGCTCACTAACTTAAAACTATAAAGCTGGAGGAGCTTATAACTTTTTGACACTCTCTTATAGATTTTTTGCTTTTAGCTTCCTGATTAAAATCACAACTGTGATTAAAACCATCTCTGGCTAAATACAGTCAAGGGACTGCAGAGCCTCCGCCGGGATAGAATCAGAAAACCACCAGACACGACTAGTTGATTGCTGAAAGTCTGGTGATAATGCAGACGAACTCCTATATTCTTCTAGCTACTATATATTTGGGAGCCCTAGACCTACTGGAATATAAGAGAATAGTCAGATCAAAATATTCATAAAATCATTAATGACAAGTTCGTGATTCTTTTTTAACCTAAAATCGGATATATATTTTTTTTATTCAAATTAACATTTTTAATTTTAGAAATGAAGTAAAAGAGTTTATCTCATCATTAAACCATATAAAAATTTTATTTTAACATATTTATGCATTGGATACTATTTGTTGCACATTATATTTATATAGCCATTTGACGCCACGTAGCCAGGAACTCGAAAATAATAATGTCCACGAACAACTTCTGGAAAGAGGCCAGTAGAAAACTAATGTACACGCTTAGCCAATGGGGGAAATAGAAAAGATTTAGCAAAGGGGATAGGACTATGAATTTGTTTTATTGTAAAAAAAGGTAGCAACAGTCAAGTTACACTATGGGTGTAGCTAGGATCTTGGAAAGGTGAGGTCTACGACCTAATGAGAGTAGGGGAAGTGAGTGGAATTGCTTTTTTCAATATGGCCACTATATGAAAAATATAATTGAATAGCCAATAAGGGAGGGGGGCTTACTGAATTTACTGAAGGTAGTTATATGACGATGAATAAGTTGTCTCAGACTTTTTATTCAACTAAAAATACTACCATAAACGATTTATCACAAAATGATCGTGTAGTCAGTTTACTCCATAAGCGTAGCCATGACCTCGGAAGGGGGAGATCGATGATCGAATCGGTGCATGTAATAGAGCAGGTTTTCGTTTTTTGTTTTTAAATATAACCTCTATAGAAAAGTAATGTATATCTTTAGGCAATAGGGGAGGGGGGGCTTATAGAATATGTAATACAAGAAATATGAATCTATGAACTTGTGTTCTCTGACTATTTATTCAACTAAAATCACTATCATAACCAACACAAAATGATCGTGTAGTAAGTTTACACTACAAGCGTAGCGAGGATCTAGGAAAGAGTGAGATCTACGATCGAATGTAAGTGGGGAAGTGAGAGGAGTTAATTCCCAATATGGCCTCTAAATGAAAAATGTAATTGATTAGCCAATGGGGGAGGGGGCATATTGAATCTACTAAAAGTAGTTATATGACTAGGAATAAATTGTCTCAGATTATTTATTGAGTACGGAGAGCGAACAGCCTTTTTGGGAGAAGAATCAGAATGTAAGGCCGCAGTAAGGAATCAGGTATCAGGTAAGGAATCAGGATAGTAATTGCCGCATCAAGCGAGCGAAGTATGAGGAATAGTTAGAATATTCATAATAAAGTAGTTGTATATAAAGGGATAATAAGTTAATTTGCAAGTTTGTGATTTTCTTTTCATCCACAAATCGTTTTTTTTTTTGTTTTTTTTTTAAATACCCATTTTGTGAATATATATATATATATATATATATATATATCTTTCTCTAAAGCAATTAAAATGAACTAATTATTTGATAAAGATGGGATCTTTGTCCGTAAATAATACAGCTGTTAATTTGGTTTGTTTGTGTTGCCTGACTTCATTTTGTAAAATTTGCGCACGATCAAATTTGCGTATAAGCAATTTATTATCAAAACGAGGTAGCAGTAGCACTAGATAATCACTTAACACTATAGACGTAGCCAGGAACTCGAAAAGAGGTAGGTCGACTACCAAATTGGGGGAAAGAGGTTAGTGGAAAACTAATATGCATGTTTAGCCAATAAAAGAAATTGAGAATATGTTGTAACAAAAGAAATTATTGGACTATGGACTTTCTTTCGCTCGATCCAGACCGTCCGACCTACCCGAAATGGTAAGGTACCTCTTAGGACGTAGGAACACAGAGTACCATATTCTATGTCTAGGAAGATGGAATACCGGGAGGTGACCTGACATTGTTGGGGGTGGAGGTGAAATGAGAACCGCAAATGATTGTGGCCACATTGAGGGTCCCATCTGTTGCTGATTCTCCTAAACTTTCTAATGAAAATGATTAGTTCTAACGAGGGAAAAAATACAGCTAGCTCAAAATTGTGGAAAAGTAATATTTAATGTGCATTTACAATTATTTAATGGTCTAATACAAAATAGTTGGCGAGTGCAAGTTTTATCCATACGTGAAATCGGTAATGAATTGGGTTACTTTCTAATGTTTCAAATCAGCTCGGATTATTGTAAAATAAATATTTAAAACAAAAAAAATGTTTAGTCATGTTATTAGTAATATTTTGAACCACGGAGTATGTATAGAATTCAGTGGCTTAGGCAAGGGTGAGGTCATAAGACCTCCCCATCAACCGATGGTGAAAAAATTGAAATATTTTTTAAAGGGGCTCATATTGGTAAATGAAGTTCAGCACTTGACCATTCCCCTTTTCAAGTTCCTGGCTACGCCTATGATACAATTTAAACTTATCATTTTAAAGCATATTTATACATGTAACTGTTTAACATGTTTTTTGTCCTTCTAGACCCTTCAGAAGTCCCCTTGGTGACTTAGAAGGCCGAATCTCTGTACTCTTATCGTAGCGACTACGGTACAGAATCTAACGGACTTTAGATCCCCCCCCCCCCCCTGACGTTGGAAAAAAATGGGAGAAGGAGATTAAAAGTACTTTCGGATTCTCCGGAAGCCCATTCTTTGACCTAGTAATAGTGTTTCTTTCAGGTATACCCCCTGGAGAAGGGGCGAAGCACCCCGAAGGCATTTTATGTTAATCTAGTTTCTATCTGTAACAGCATTTAGATATATTTATATAGGGCAAACAGAAAACTTGCCCCCCCCCCTCCCCCTCGGCCAAAAAGTCCTGAAAGAAACACTGTCTCGAAGGCTATCTTAGTAAACTTATAGTATCAACTACGATACAAAACCTAACGGAGCCGGATTTTCGATTTACCCTCTGGAGTTGAAAAAATTAGGGAGGGGGATTGACAGTACTTTCAGATTCTGCAGAAGCCCTCCTTTGATCTAGAAGCCAGAATCTTAGCAAACTTATAGTATCGACTACGGTACAGAACCTAACGGAACCGGACTTTCGTTTTACCCCCCGGGTATGGAGAATTTTTTTTTTTTTCGAGAAACATTTTTAGACCCTCTAGAAACCTCCTGATGACCTAGAAAGCTGAATATTTGCACATTTATAGTACTAAGAAGATGGAATATATTTTGTCTTTTTAGTCAAAATGTCGATGATTGGACAAAACTTAATGTTGTCCGATTTCAATTTTCCTCTCCGCCCCGGGCTAAGATTTTGAGTTTTATTAGTCTTCGTACATGAAAGTCATGTACACTTTTAATTTTAATTATATATGAAAACTAAAACCATTATGTTTTCCCTAAAATTAATATTCAAAACTAAGAATTGTGTATTTAGGCATCTAAATATACGACTCTTAAAATTCTAAGACACTTACAGATGCTATCTAAATGGCAACGAATCTAACAGAAATTATTTTACTCTTTCAGGATTTCAGTTCTAAGAAATACTCAACAAAGCACGTCTTACAGAATATCTTATAACAAAATGTGTTAATCAGTTTTTAAATCTATATTAATTAATTTTAATGCAATTTTTTTTTTAAATAAATATATAAATGGCTATATTACAGTGATAATTAGTTTCTCTGTTTTTAACACGATTTGATACTAGTATAGTATTTGACACTAGTATAGTATTTGATACTAGTAATGTACTGCATTGTAAATATGTCATGTAATAATAGCTTGGACTACCTAAAATTATTAAATACTAGAACAAATTATCTGGTGTTGCACGGATCTTAAATAAGTGCCCACTACTTAAATAATACAGAAACGCCTTTGATACGCCCTAAATAAGCGCAGTCAAGAATAAGAAGAAAATGTTCATTCAGCAAGCAAACAGTTCGTTCTTAGTAGTTGTTAAGGGCTCATACTGCCTTTGAAACAATTGTTGTGACCTAACTAATATGCCTGCTTACTCTCCAAGAAAGTTTTGTAAGTCACTGTCTTGCAAGCATTGTAACTTTATGACCCTATTAACTTTCCAATAAATATATTGTATGTATTTTGTATTTTTTGTTTTCTACAGAAGATATGTGAGTTACTTGGATGTTGAAATACAAACTGTGAATCGACATAATAATGACACAATAGCTTTATTGAAATATCTGCATAAAATAGATGTGAAGAAGTGGTAAAAGTTTTAGTAACTATTTGAAATTAAAGTTAATTTGTGGAAGACTCTTCATTTCCCATTGAAAATTTTAATTAATGATAACTATGTCAAATTGGATCGCTTTTCCGTTATACTATATACGGTATGGATAACATTTATGTAATTTGACATTTCTAAATAGAGGGGCTGTATGAAAAGCTAATTTTCATAACTTCCTACAAAAATATAATACACGCAGTGGTTCCCAAACTTTCAGGTCCGCGGACCCCCTCAGAGAAAAAATAAATTTCGCGGACCCCTTAAAACCATATTGCAAGGGCATGTTTCTATTGGATATGTACAACAAGCACAATTTAGTGTGAACAGTGATGCTGCTTTCTTGCAATTAGCTTAGTAATATTTGGTTTAATGTCTGATAATTTCAGTCTTAAATCACCTTCAACTTCAAGTCTATTTCTCAACTTAGATTTTAAATATGTCAGGTGGGAGAAAGCTGTTTCGCGCAAGTAAGTTGTGGGAAAGGGAGTTGAGCACTTAAGAGCCTTTCTTGCGAGTTGAGAATAGTCAACCATTACTGATAACCAGGAGTCAGTTAATTGTACTTGTGAGAACATTAATTTTAGAGAACAATCCGATGAAAGATCCGCCAAAAAATCTTCTTGTGGTGTAAGAGAGTGGTTGGTGAATTTGAAGCACCTAATTTTAACCAACGATCCATTTTATCAAATAATTAACAAATATCTGCAGGGTTGAAAGTACGTTAGTGAAGAACGTCACGTGACATGGCTATGTAGCTATGTCACGTGACTTTCCGCGGGAGCACCCGCGTAAATCAGCGCGGGAGAGGCGGGAGATATTCGCTAAGCCCCCCTCTATTCAAAGCTGACGTCATCCGGTGCTCGAAGTTACAAGTACTTTGACGTCCGAGCTACAGAGTATCGTCACCGTTAATCATGACATTGTGCCGAAACGAAACCTACTCCCAAACAATTTAATTCTGTTTGAAGATATAACATATCAGTTTGAAATTAATTTCTTGAATGTATTTAATTCAAAGTTATTTAGAAAAAAAGTTCATTATTATTTTATTTAAAAAAATAAAATGAAAATAAAGTGGAAAAAATAATGAATTTTTTTTTTAAAGCTAACTATTTATTAGTTAAATGTTGCGTATTGTTCGCGGACCCCCTAAAACCTCGTCGCGGACCCCCAGGGGTCCGGGGACCCCAGTTTGGGAACCACTGTGATACAGCATTTAAATTACTATTTAATAAATTCCTACCTTATTTAAAGCATTTTTGGAATTGGAACTATGGATGTACACCCCCATGATTCATGAAATCTTCCACTCTTCACTTTCTGTGGGACACCTAGTATAAGGGAGTCATCGTTTATTTAGAGGATGTGGACATAATGCGAGCCAAATTGAGTTGTTAGTGCTTTGAGAACAGTTCCTGCTATTTTGTGAGCCAGTTGAGCATTTAATTGCTGTTTTATTATAACTGGCAGTTATTTTACAATTTTATAAGATAGCTATAGTGTTTTTAGCCATGTATTGTTCCTGTTTATGCTTATTGCTTCTTTTAAACAAGAAAGATCAAGCATGCATAAATCATTGATTATGAAACACTTTCCAACTGCAATGGAATTTTATTTAAACATCTCTAATACATTCAGCGGTAATATTTTTAAAATTATCGCAATACTACAATAATTTATTATATTTGAAAACTTAAAACTTCATCGAAAAAAATGAACTTTATTCAAATGACGTCATTGAAATATAAATCGCCTGGCTCTCTATAAAAAAGCAGTAAATATTTCATTCATATACTTTCTCCATTCCTTTCATTCATCACAATACTATAATAATTTATTTTATTTAAAAACTATGTAGGTAAAAGTTATTTAACTCTATGCTTAAAACTTCATTGAAAATGTCTGTTATAAAATCGCCTGTGTCTCTATGTAAAATCAATGAATATTTCATTTATATCAGCTATATTGCAAACTCAACTAAATAATTTTGCATTAAAGAAATTCATCAATTCTTATACAACTCATCTTACAGCTTCATATGTTTACATTCTCCATAAGTGAAAATTAAGCTTCGTTGTAGAAATAATCAAAGTTTAATGATCATTTACACTCAAATATATTCTAATTGAGTTGTTTCAGAATACAGATGCACAAAAACTAAGCGTTTTTGTGCATCAAAAATAAAGCGTTTTTAGGATGGATACAACACCAAATATAAATTAAAAAGAACTTTAAAAATCACGATTTTGACACAAGATGAATGGCATTGATCGTTTAAACTCAAATATATTGTAATTGTACTATTTCATAATATGGATGCACAGAAATTAAGTAAAAATAAAGCGGTTTTAGGACGGATACAACACTAAAAT
This sequence comes from Amaurobius ferox, assembly GCA_951213105.1. Taxonomy (NCBI): domain Eukaryota; kingdom Metazoa; phylum Arthropoda; class Arachnida; order Araneae; family Amaurobiidae; genus Amaurobius; species Amaurobius ferox. The sequence goes on along the minus strand of OX578152.1, from coordinate 69,551,939 downwards.
TTAAATTAAAAAGAACTTTAAAAATCACGATTTTGACTCAAGATGGATGCCATCTTTTATTTTGAAGTGGGTCTCTTCATATGATATGGGTGTAATTATCATTTTAATTTTTATTTAAAAAACTACCTAATATATTTTGAGGAATTTTTTTTTATATTTTTTATGGGATAATTTGAATATTTCCTAAAACTTTCGAAGCAATTTGTGAATTATAAATTCGTTAAAAAATGTTTGAAAAATTAGGTTCCATAGGGTTCAATGTATTTCATTTTTTCAACCCGGTTTCAATCCAAAACTAATTGGGTGATATTATTCATTTATATTCCCATAGGTCCCACAGAACGCCTGAACAACATACTAAAATTTCATTTTGATAAAGTCATTTTTACGGAAGTTATCGTGCGAACGGACAGACAGACAGACAGAATGAACAAAGTCATAAACACTTTTTAACTGTGTTGTAAAGTGTTAATAAAAGTATTCATTATCCAGAAATTTTGGACTCATTTTTGTATACTAAAAGCATGCCCACAATTTCAGTGGATATGTCATGACAATACTACTTACACATATATCACTTCAAAAACGTTTGATTCAGTGATGTTTAAAACATTAAATTCCATTGAAAAATAGAATTTTAATTTTTGACTCCTTTTTGGGAAAGTAATATAAAAAAGGGTTTATGGTACAATATAAAATTTCATTGACATTGTTCAAAATAATTTGAATTTAAAATACTTTCTTAGTAAACTATTGAATAAAAGAAGCAACCAGTTTTGGGAGCAAAGAATCTTCTTTTCCAGGAAAAAAACAGAACAATCACATTAGTAAATACAAGATTGTCAATAAATAATTACATCACATGATTCAGGAAGGAAATCATTAACGAATGAAAAGAAAAAACCTAACAGAAAAGAAAACAGTAGAAAAAAGCCAAACACTGTCTTGGTGAATAAAACTGTGAACTTGATAAAATAAATAGAAAAACAACCAGTTTCAGAAGCTTTTGAAGTTAGTTGATGGTGATTCAGAAGTGAAGTTAGTTGATTTTGATGAATTTACACATTTTGACCATTCTTGAATAAGAATCAACCTTTTGTGATGATGTCTAAAAGTCCGGGTGTACAAAGTCTTCACAATTTCGAACCAATAACAATTACGAACTATGACATTGAACAATTACGAACTATGACAAGATTAATCTGAGAACTAAATTTAGCTTTAAAAGGCATTTTTTTTTTCAATTTTACTTGTTAAATTAACTATTTTAAAATGCATTTATACTTATTTTTTAACTTAACATGTGTCGAATTTTTGCTTAAGTTTTACACAATGTTTTAATGGGGGCGCAGTAGCCCATTGGTTAGCGCACTGGAGTTGCACTCGGTAGGCCCGGGTTCAATTCCAGCCACTGCCAAAACTGCCGCCGTGTTCACGCGGAGTACGATCACGTTAAACATGTGGGTCCGTAAGTCCTTCCGAGAGGTTGGTGGTAGGGGAAGGAGGGTACGGTCCCTGTAGATGCCTCCCCCACTGGGTTCCGGTCTAAATTGGGTGGCACTTCCCGGCCGTCCAAACAGTTGCCTTACACCTTTCTGGTAGGTCGGATGGTCTGGGTCTCAACAACAACAACAACAATGTTTTAATGATTATTTCATATAATCCAAACTAGTTCCAGTCCTATTCAACTTGGGAGATTTTCAAGACTACTGTATATCTAAATGACTATTTTGCTGTCACAAAGTATTTTTATTAGTCTACAAACTAAAAAAGAATTCACCAGAAAAAATTGTATTATATTCATGCTAATGTAATATAACTTTTTCATCTTTTAATGACTTACAAAATATGATGCACTATTTTGGTACATTTGATAATAAAAACTTTATTCTTCAGAAAGAAAACTCAAAACTCATATATATTGTAAATGCTTTATTTGGCAAGTTTAATGTACATGTACACAGCAGCATATATTCTAGCTTTTTATATGTCTATGTTTAAACTCTGATATGTTTATCACCTCTTAGATCCACCTCTACATGGTGGGGAATCTTCCTTTTCTATTTGTTCTTTCATTTCTGTTGTAGATATGGCCTACAAAGATAAAAATAAATAAAAAAGAATGAATACCGAAGGTTAAAAGGAACACACATAAATGCATGTAAAACATATTTCATCAAAAAATCTGATGAAGGGTAGGTAGTAAATGATTTTTTCTAAACAATATGATGAAAATGATCTGAAATTTTACATATCAGTTTAAAAAAGTGTGAAACACCTTTAAGAACAATAAATACAGTAGAATCTGGGTTATCCAAAAAGCATGGAACCGAAGCACTCTTAATTTCCATAGGAATTTCCATAGGAATTTTTCGATAACTGGGAGAACGCAAATTATGGCTTGAGGTTGAGTCGTTAGTTTTTGAAATAGAGTTATAGCATGCAGAAGCTGGTTTGATTAGAACTATAGACAGCAATGCAATTCGTAAATTGGAAGTGTTTTTGGATATGTTTAACAGGCTTCCCAAGGAAATATCCAACAATGAGTTTTAGCCTGCCCCAAATATTGATGAATAGAATGGATATGGAAATAGTTGCTGCAGTGAATAAAGATGTTGCTGTTGAAGGAAGAGCTTGATGAGACAAAGTATCCCAGCATTATACACACTGAGGCAACAAAGATCCTAGATGCCACACTTCAGTTGAAGTACAAAATGATGCAATAGTTTCTAATGTACTATTGTTTAAAAGGTGATGTAACAAGTCAGCTTTGAAGAGATGCCAAATTGACCAGCAAAAGAAAGTTAGTATATAATTTCTAAAGAAATAAAGTGTTGTACATACAAAATGGTCAAAGCAAGCAACCTCAGTCTATTTCTTTACTACTACATACTGCGTATCTCACAAATTTTATTAAAATCACTATTGTATCACATATTAATTCATTCACATATTCCCATTTACATCAATCAGTTATTATCATCAATGCACATCCAACAATATTTATAATTAAAATAAATAAAACTGCTGCTTATAAAAAAAAAATTACAAATCTTTCTTGATAAAAGCAGGCATATGTCAGTTAAGTGACGACAATTGTTTCGAAAGCATTATAAAACCCCTTCTTTACACCAAAAGAACAGTATGTGCCCTTAACAACCACTAAGAACAATTCAAATAAAGCTAGAACACCCAACGTGAAAATTCGCTGGCTCTGAAAATAAAATCTTAAGCACTGATATGAGGTTTAAAATAAAACAGAAAGAAAACATAGATGAACTATTAAATTATAGGTAAAAAATGAAAGAGTTTTGAGGGAGGAAAAATAGTCAAACCCTCAAAAGAAGAAAGATAAACAATTACAGGGTAATAAGGCAGTAATTAAGAAAAAAATAAGAAATGGAAGTAACCAGTATTGAAAGTTAATTTCATCAATTAAACTACTATAAAAAGTAACCATGGTTGAGACTATGTTAAATATATATATATATATATATATAACACAAAAAGAAAGAACTGGTTTCAGAAGCTATATGAGCTAACTTCATCAACTAAAAGAAAGTTTCAATTAGTGATGAAGTCAGTTCATTTAGCTTCTGAAACAGGTTTCTTCCATGTTATATTATTTTTCTTTACCTAGTCTCAATCACTGTTAATTTTATAGTAGTTTGAATAATGAAATTAACTTTTGAAACTGATTACCCCCTTTTGTTATTTTCTTCTTAATTACTGTTAATTTCCCTGTAATTTATTATCTTTCTTTCTTTACAAGGGTTTGACTATGTTTTACTCCCTTTAAACTCTTTAATCTTTTTACCTATGATTTAACCCAGGTAGCACAAATACGTAATTCTTACGTATCAAGCAATACGTAATCTTTACGTGTCAGGCCATACGTAATTATTACGCAAAAATGGTACGTTAGAATACGGTATACCAACCGTTATAAAAAAGGTTATTATTACGTATCCTTATACATTATTATTACGTATCCTTATACGTTAATATTACGTATATTCACATACGTTATTATTACGTATATGCACATACGTGTTTATTACGTATCCATATACGTTATTATTACGTATATCCACATACGTTATTATTACGTATACCCACATACATTATTATTACGTATCTACATACGTGTATATTACGTATCCACATACGTTATTATTATGTATATCCACATGTGTTATTATTACGTATCCAGATACATGTTAATTACGTATCACATACGTGTATATTACGTATATCCACATACGTTATTATTACGTATCCAGATACATGTTTATTACATATCATATACGTGTATATTACGTATATTCACATACGTGTTTCTTACGTATATCCACATACATGTTTATAACGTGTTCCCATATGTATTTATGCGTTCCCATACGCATTTATAATGTATTCCCATACATATTTATATTGTGTTTCTACATGTATTTATTACATGTTTATATTGTGTTTCTACACGTATTTATTACGTGTTTATATTGTGTTTCTACACGTATTTATTACGTGTTTATATACATATTTATCACACATTGGACAACTCTACAGAATAGTGCATGTTGCAGACATGATATTTACAAAGTTTTATGCATCTTTGTAAAACAAACATATTGAGTCAGGTGAATATATTTTTAAAATAGATGTCAAATTTTCAGATTGTGTTGATTTCAATAATGTACTTGAATTTATAAATTTGAAATCAACACAATCTGAAACAGTATCTTTAAAATTTAAAATACATTCATCTAAATCATATTTTTACAAAGATACGATATATCAAATGTGTCATATATGCAAAATTCACAATACTATAGAATCACTCTGTTCATATGTAATAAAATTTTTATTTTAATTTATATTATATATTGTTAATACAATAATTTTAATGCAAAAATGTTTTTTTCCTTTATTTTCAGTTTATATTTAAATATATTTTTAATTCTAATTATTTCTAAATATTGCAAAAATTATAATCTACTACATTATGAAATATAATTTTAAATCTAAAAGATAAGCTATTTTAAATTGAAAATAACTTAAAAATACAGAATAAAATTTTGGGATATATTAAAACACATAATACTTAAAACATTTTTGCAATTTTTAAAGAGTTAATTTTTTAAAAGTAAACTTCAATACTAAAAATATATAAAAAAAACAATATTAATAATATTGTAATTAAGTTTATAGGCTATTTTAAATTACAATTATAGGCTATTTTAAATTTTAATTTAGCATGCTAAAACTACACATCTCTGATCAATGGTGGTATCATGCAACTGTGATGATTTTTAAGAGTGAAAACAGTGAGTAAGGGCACTGAGCCCAAGTAGAACATGTTTCTAGATACACAGAACACAAACTGTTTCACAATTATTTCTAAAAATTGCAAAAATTATAATCTACTACATTATGAAATATAATATTGTGTTTAATGTTTTTAAAAAAATTCCCAGAATTGTGTTTTTATTTCTTGTACGTATCATGTTTATTTTCTTTTAAGTATAAGGCTTTTTTAACTTCTTCCAGGTATTTTTTTTTATTTTCTTAAAAGTATCAAATTATTTTAATTTAGTATTGTGTTTTTTAACATTTCACCCCAGTATCAACTTTTTTTTAAAATTTGTCCTAAGTAGCATATTATTTTAAAATTTCTTCCTAGTATATATTTTTTTTTAATTCTTCCAAATCATGTATTTAAAAAAATTATACCGAAATATCGTTTTTTAAATGCTTATAAATGAGACTTACTATTTAACCTAGAGAGCTTAAATTAGTGTTATTTTCTTTTGCTTTTAATGAGTCTTAATTTGATATATAACATGACTATGCTATTTCAAATTTGAATTTTTTGAAAAGCTTCAAATTTTTTTTTTTTAAATCTCAAAAACACCCCTTTTAATTTTTTTGAAAAAAAAATATATGCTTTATGGACTACTTGTATGCCAAGTTTCATAATGGGAAGCCAATGGGTTCCTATGAAAATTATTTTTTTTTTGTATTAAACTATAAGTGAAATTAGCTAAATTACAAAAAATTTAATTTCCATAGAAACCCCTTAACGACCGACTATGAAATTTGGCACACAAATAGTCCCTTAATGTCTTTAATAAAAGTAAATAACTGAAAATCTAAAAGCCCCCAAAATCTGAAATTTTACAGTTTTTGTAAACTTTACTGGTACTATCACTGTACCAAAAATGATCGATTTCTGAGGTATCACGGTTCAAACCATTAATTGATTTGACACGGAATAACATATACTTAGTACATAACTCATTAACCAGTTGTTTCAAACATTCAGCCCACATATGTTCTTTTCAATTTTAACAATTTGCTACACACTTAATATTTCACATATGTCACTCAAAATTTAATTTTGTATTTACAATCAGTTACAAAACGTTACTTTTCAAGAACTTTTAAAATAAGTACTTCTCCAAACAAGTGAAGACAATTTCATTTCTTCCTTGCTCAAGAGTACAAACTCTCCCAGTTGCAGTATCAGGCTCTACTTTTTGCGAAATGGTCTCACCTAGCACATTCAAATATTCAATACGTCACTTGGTTGAGGATAAAAGAAAGAAGAAGGTCCTTTAGGATGTAGGAAGCTAACTATATAGTCGCTCGTCTTTTCAAGAATACATGCCAGCTACCAAGATCCTTTATAGAGTATAGTGACAAATCCAGATTCAATTTTTGCTTAATTAGTTGGTGTAATATAGTCTAATGCTGTCACACGTTCAGTAAATTGGTGTTCACTACAGTAATTATGCTTAACATGAAGTATATTTTCAGAAATTGGGTAGAAAGAATGAAGTTTTTGAGTACCCATGATTGCCTTAAAGTCATTCAACTGTGGCGACAGTATTTCTTTAACTTCTTCATACTCATCAACTGTGCTGTACTCAAAAACTTCATTCTTTTTACCCAATTTCTGAAAATTGGCTTCTTGTTAAGCATTATTACTGTAGTGAACACCGGTTTACTGAACGTGTGACAGCATTCGACTATATTACACAAACTAATTTAGTAAAAATTGAATCTGGATTTGGCACTATATAGTCTATAAAGGATCTTTGTGGCTTGCATGTATTCTTGAGAAGAATAATGTTACGAGCGACTATAAAGTAAGCTTCCTACATCCTAAGGGACCTTTTCTTACTTTCATCCTCAACCGAGTGACGTATTGAATGTGCCAGGTGAGACCATTTTGCAAAAAGTAGAGCCTGTTACTGCAACTGGGAGAGTTTGTACTCTTGAGCAAGGAAGAAATGAAATTATCTTCACTCAGTTTGGAGAAGAACTTATTTTAAAAGTTCTTGAACGTTTTGTAATTATAATTGTAAATATAAAATTATATTGAGTGGCATGTCAAATATCAGGGTGGCCACTCTTCAGACACATTGAAATTCCCTGACTTTTCCAGGTGAATTGAAAAGAAATTCCAGACCAGTAATTTTAACATAAAATGCGTGCACATCCCTATTTAGTTACAAATTTGATTAAAGAATCTTAACAATTACTCCACTATTAAAAAAAAAGTTATATTAAATCAGGAGAAAAAAATACACATTTTTTGTTTTTACAAATAAATTTTGACATTTTTAATAAAAAATACATGTAAATGCAGCAAAATTGAACTACTGAAATATTTAAAAGAATTTAATGTTTTTTTTCCCTGAAGAAATAAAAAGAAATAGTCTAAACTGATGTCCTTAAATATGGGCATTGCAAATTGTTCACAATGACAGACATTAAAGGTATGCAAAAACTACACTGTAACAAGCTACAGCCATTGAATAATTAATGTCAATTCAGCAATGTCAAAAGAATGTCATTAAAATAGAAAAAATATTGTAAAATGTATATAATATTCTTGGCAACAGTTGTCCAAAATGGAGCACAAACTCTGCATTTTTGTTTTTATACGGAATCAAATGGACACATGGCAGCCTTTATTTAGAAGTTACGAGTACAGCATAATACTTGGCGAAATTTTTCGAAAATGGCATACAAACTGGGCAGTCCTGTTTTTATAAGGACAACTAGAATTAAAAAAAAAAAAAAAAAAAAAAACAGAATTTTCACAAAATTCCCCGACTTTTCCCGGTTGAGTGGCCATCCTGAATATTAAGTGTGTAGCAAATTGTAAAAATTGAGAACATATGTGGGCTGAATGTATGAAAAAACTGGCTAATGAGTTATGTACTAAATGTATGTCATTTTGTGTCAAATCACTTAATGGTTTGAACCTTGATATCTAAAAAATTGATCATTTTTGGTACAGTGATAGTACCAGTAAAGTTTAAAAACACCGTAAAATTTCATATTTTTTGCGCTTTTAGATTTTCAGTTATTCACTTTTTTAAAAAAGCCAAATCTGGTAAAGTTTTGAAATCTTTAAACAGTGGTAGATCAAAAACTATTTGACCAAGAGAGTTCAAATTAGTGCAGTCTTTTGTTTTCGATGGACCTTAATTTGATATACAACATGATTATGGTATTTAACTCTTTTTTAAAATTGGAGTTTCTAAAATAATTACAAACTAAAAGAGAAATTGTTTTTAGAGAATAGCATAGTCATATCAAATTAAGACCCATTAAAAGAAAAAAAAAATGACACCAATTTGAGATCTCTAGGTCAAATACTTTTTTTTTTTTGCCAAATTTTGCTTTTAAGAAAGTCAATAACTGAAAACTAAGAGCCCAAAAAATCTAATATTTACAGTTTTTGTCAGCTTCACTGGTACTACTATTGTACCAAAAATTATCATTTTCCATGATGTCAAGGTTCAGATCATTGGTTGATTTGACACGGAATGACCCTTGGATGAATATTCAATTTGGCAGTATTTTAATTTCTTAAGTTTTACACCATATATGAAATATTGTTTAAAAACAAACTAATTATTCTTTGTAATCAAAGTTAGAGGTAAGTTACGGTACAGGAAAATTAAGCGTTCTGCATTTTCAGGTTGCAGCCTATTACCATCTTTAAGTTTAAAATCTAAGTTAAGTTTAAAATTTAAGTTATACCATCTTTAAGTTTAAAATACATAAAAACATGTAAAAGAATAATTTCTGATTTTACAATATTTGAAATAAACATGCATGCATGACAACAAATGCAATCTCGGACCACGTTTTCATTTAATCTCCGCTTAGATAGTATTAAATGCGAGCATGGATGCACATACCACGATGCATGCACTTTTCCCGTTTGCTTTTAAAGCAATATGTGCATACATACAACAAAGCTAGGAAGATATATAAAATAAAATAAAAGTTAAAGCTAAATATAATTAAATAAGTTATATAAATTAAGCAACATGTTAACCTAACACGGGAAAATAAAGTTCAAGATACAAACCTTTCTGTGCTACAAACCATGGCGGGAAACGTAAAGAATGATTACTGCACTCAGTGTTGCCAGATGCACAAAGCTTATGGCTTCGTCCCCTGAGGTAGAAATGAGTCCGTTCTGGAAGCTTCCAGAACTGCGTGACGTCACGGCGGGGTTAGAGCTTGGGAGGGTGAAGATAAACAAGAAGGGATACATGAAAATGCCTTGGGGAAAAGGGTTCGAGAACAAAGCTGAAAGAGGATTTGAGCAAGGGGGAGCGTTAATGGTTATTTTTACGTATGAAAAATGGTAATTTTAATGTAATATAAACGGTATTTATAACGTATGATAAACGGTATTTATAATGTATTTTAAACGGTAATACATAAAAATGCCTTTGGGAAAAGGGTTCGAGAACAAAGCTCAAAGAGGATTTGAGCGAGAGGGGAGCGTTAATGGTTATTTTTACGTATGATAAATTGGTATTTTTAACGTAATAAAAACGGTTATTTTAATGTAAAATAAACAGTAATACATACGTATTTAAAACGGTATTTCTACATACGGTATGTTCATACACGGTAATTCATACGTATGATATACGGTATTTTTATATACCGTTTACTCATAATGGTATTATAACCGATGTATTACCGTTTATCGTATAACACATACGAAAATATAACGTATAAACGGTTTATCAACGGTTATAATACCGTATGTGTGTTACCTGGGAAGGGTTCATATATTTTTCTCTGTTTTATTTTAAATTTCATATCAATGCTTAAGATTTTATTTTCAGAACCAGCTTTCCTTGTTTTCATGGGAAGGGGGGGGGGACCCTTTACTGACATGTGTTGATATTTTATGGAGGGGGGGGGGGGTCCAATGGCTGATGCCACTCACTAGTGAATTTTCATGTTGGGTGTTCTAGCTCTGTTTGAATTACTCTTCACTTGCCTCATCACAGTTTATTCTTAGCATTTCTTAAGGGTGTATACTGTTCTTTTGGCCTGAAGAAGGAGGCTTATAACACCCTCAAAACAACTGTTGTCACCTAACTGATTTATGCCTGCTTTCTTCAAGGAAGTTTTGCAAGGTTTTCCTTTTTTAAAATTACTAGAAAAAATAAAGGTAAGTAAAATAATGAAGCATAAATTAAATTAATATATAAAATAAAAAAAAATTAAATAAGGATGCTTTTGGTTAAGCCGAATTACTGATAACTAAGATTCTACTATACTTGATTATCCCAGTCCTGACTATCTGAACTGACTCATTTTTCAGTAACTCATCACTTTTTTTTGATGAAGTTATAACAGTTACTTTTGTGAAGTCCTAGAAACATTTTTTCAGTGAAACCAAGGAAGAAATTGATGATGAATGTAATCTTCCACTCATAGAACTAGCAAAAAATCTTCCAGTTTTGGAATCTATTACAGCATAAGGTATTCAAAATCAGATGAATGAGGATAAGTAACAGATGACTAATGATATGATTATAAATTTAGTGAGTGGGGGAAAACAAGAGAGTGAAGACGGAGATGATGTGTGTTCAGGAGGCTCAAGAATTTTGCCTGCAAAAGGCCCAAACTTTTGTAATCTGCTGACATGCTTAAAATGTTCAAAACATGATAAAATAAGTTCTGCTACAATTCTAAAATATAAAAAGAAAGAAATGCAAACTATTGTGGTAAGTTGTGATCTCATTATTGAACTAAAAACACACATATACATCTACATTTTACAGCTTTACTGATTATTAAGCAGATAATAAAATTTCTTGCAAAAAGATGACATCCCATTTTAATGAGCTACAATAAAAGCTAATATATTTATACAATTTACACTTAAAGTTTATACTGATAGGAAAAAATATTTCTCTAAATTCATACAAAATAAAATACCTGTATAGACAAAGCATGAATAGCACCCTTAAGTTCTTCTTTTAATGCATCATTTACTAATCGGTGTCGCTAAAATGAAACATGGATAAATAATAACTGAAGAGAAAAACACTTCAATGAATACCAATACAAGAATATACAGGATGTTTCTAAAGTCAAGCAACCCACATTTCGTTTGATATTTCCCAATACAAAAAAAGACAAAAATATGAAATATTCATAGTAAATAATTTAATGTCTGCATAACATCATGCATTACAACAAATGCTGAAACCATTTGCTGCCAAGCACAGCTCTACTCGACGACAGGTATTTGTAGCCACACGATGCAGCATATCGGTGGGAATGGATGCAGTGATGTTGCGGATGTTGTCCTTTAAGGCTTCGATTGTCTTTGGATTGTTTGCATATACATGTTCTTTGAGATAAGACCATAGAAAGAAATCAGGGGATCTAGGTGGCCATAGTCCACGTGAAATGACCCTATCACCAAACACTGATTCAACGACTGCAAGGAATTTTCCTGAGGCTTGCTTCAATCTCGGACATTTCATGCGCACTCAGATTAGGCCTACCACTTCATTGTCGGTCATTAACAGAACCAGTTTCCCTGAATTTTTTGACTACATGAAGTATCTATGATTTATTCGGCACATTTCGTGTTTCAAAATGTTTGCGAAACGCTGAACAAACAGTTTTGTAAGAATTAGTCTTCAAATAATGCTCCACAATAAATGCACGCTCCGGTAAACTGAGCGCCATTTTAGAACTATGTGAACTAACTCTGTACTAACAACGCTATCTATTGTGCATTATATGATGTATAAATAGAGCGAAACTTCAAACATCTGTCTTTATATTTATGACAGATATCAACCGAAATGTGGGTTGCGCGACTTTAAAAACACCCTGTATTTAAAACAGTATCATTGTGCAAAATTATTTTTCATTAAATTTAAAATGTAGAACTGAAACTTTTGCAATATATTTTAGCTATAAAGTATAACTGAAAATAATTTATATGCTACATCTGACAAAAAATAATACTTGGGATGGACTGTATTGGTGATCTACATCATTTTCTTCATGTAAGGATTAAATTGACCAAGACCTATAGATTAAAGTGAATTGATAGGGCTTCATTCAAACATTTAGCACTGCCATTAGGTGCTCAAAAGAGTAAAAGTTATAAATATAATTTGGACTAGGAAGTTATGAAATGTCATAACTTCTATGCAGATTAATAAATGTCTTAAAAATTAAATAATCAGGCTCAAGTGTATCTCACATAAGAATAACGAATTATTAATGAATATGATTTTTTGAGAAGTTTTACTCCTTTCCTAAAATTTGAGGAGTAATTTTATAAAGTGGGGATAATTTAAAAAAAAAAACATGATGTGTAATAGTATAAATTATTTCTCATATTTTTCTAAACACTACAGTTTATATTTTTTTAAATGATATTTATTAAAATGTGTATCTACAAACATTTTTCTGCTTTTATGGAGTGACTGTCCTGTTTCTCTTATTCCAAAGAACACTCATTTTGCATCTGAAACTGGTTGATATCCTTATATTTTTGCTTTATGGTATTTTACTAACTCAGATTTTTATCCAAAAGTACAAATATATTTTATTTACAATTTTTTATTACTAATTTTTATTACTATAATTATCGTTATTTTCTATTAATTTTTTACTACTATAATTATTACTATAATTATCGATATTTTTTATTAATTTTTTTATTACTGTATTTATCAATAAAATGCATTTATGCTGCTTGAAAAGGTAGTAAAACTAATTTTATTGATGAATAAAATTATGCATATGTATTATTTATTAACAAAAAATTGTCCCATCTAAGTGTGTTTGGGGAGAGCAATTCCATATCAAAATATTAAAACTAAAAAAGTTTATTAGCATATCAATGCAAATTTTATTAAAGCAAACTTTTAATAAAAAAAATAGTATGTGAAGAGTAAACAGGTATTTTGATGCATACAAGACACATAATTACACATTTTGGTGAATTCCGATTCCAACCATACCCCACAGCAGCCATTTACAGTTCGTGAGCACTCTACATAACTGCAGAAGTCCTGCAGAGCTCCTTCAGAGGGTTTATGCAAAATAATTTATAATTATGGATGCAAAGATTTAATAAATTTCTTCAGTGATGAAAATGTATATATATGGAAAGAATTCTTTCACTAAGAACAGAATTAACAACAGACACCTGGGAGTAATAAATTGAGGACAATGAAGTGCTATAAAGCCATTACATACAAAAATGCAGACAAAGAGATTCATAACAGGAATGTATTTTTAAATCAGGTTTTCAAACTCAAAAAGGGTGGGAGCCATTTCCTCACAGTATTAACCAATAGCAGTTTGGCACTTACTAAACACAAAATCTTAATCATCAAGTTAGTGTAATAGAACATCTTTAAATCAGTTTTTGTGTATCTGGCTATATAAAATGTTTATGAGCTCATCTAGTATACAAAAAGAACTTATTTTTCATTAAGAGTGATATAAAATGTGTAAAGAAATTGTAAAATTTCTGATGTGGGATGCACATGATTTTTACTACATAATACAATGACTTTACTTCTTTCACAGTGGAATAATGTAGTAGATCTATAGAACAATGCTTTTGGCATTGAAATAATACCACATAAATTGAAATTATGTGCTTTTGCCAACTTATTAGTCCAAACAGAAGGTTATACATACTCATGTGAAAAATCCTCATTAAAATACCTTTGTCATTTAACAAATATCCTGTGAAATAAATAAATTCTTGGGCGTATTCGTGGGCATTAAAATATTACAAACAGTATCTGCTTTCATGAATGGAATGAACTAGATTCACAAGAATGATGCTATATAATATTGTCTATGGAAAGAAATAGAAAGTGAACATATTTGATGATATCTAGAACATGCAATATCTCAAGAATGATTCATGTTAGTGTTTTAAATTTGTGCCATCTGTGTTTGTAATGAAAAATTACATATAAAATGATTATTCATTTAATGATATTGAAAATCCTGATTTTATTTAATTTTATTTGAAAATCATGATTTTATTTAATTTTATTTGAAAATCATACAATATGTTCAATAATCCTTAACTGGGCATTTTTCTAACCACATTTTAAAAAATTAACAGCCAGTACATAACTTAACATTAATTACTTTGTATGTGTGAATGACAGAAATATACTGTGCATGGCACATGAAAATGTAATAAATAAAGTTTAGAATTAAGGGATCCTAGTCGCACTTAAAACTGCTTGGTCACATACTTTATCTAATTCCACTGCATTACTGTTTATAGAATCATGTTAAAATATTTAACTATCTAATTAAAAACATATTTGAATTAATTTACATTTACGATAATATTATTTGCAATTCAAGAATTATTAAACAATAACTGGAGAATACTTTTAAACAACTAAATAATCAGATTGAGCACTGCATCACAAAACATGGCATTTAAGGCTGCATTATACATACCAGGTTACAGTGCTGCTTTTGACATTGTTCCACAATGCTGTAATCTGTCATATAAGGAGTACCTATTACACACATGCTGCTTTCTAGCGAGTGACCATTTTGCAAAGCAGTGGGAACAGTATTGTTGCGACATATCTATTTTTTGGAATTGTGGATGTACTCTCTCAGGATACAAGAATAAGTACAAATTTCTGGATAACTAATACTTTTATTTACAAGCACACAATAAACAGGAACAATATACAGCAAATAGCTCGATAACTATCTGACAAGATCCCTAAACAACTGTCAGGTACAGTAAAACAGCAATTCAATGCTCCACTAATTTCACAAAGCAGCAGATACTTATTCTCAAAGCATTAACATATCTCACAATTCAATATAGCTCATATCACATCAACTGCTCTCTAACTGAGTGATGGCTCCTTTTATATACTCTCCATAGAAACTTCCAGAAGAAGTTTGTATCGCTCAGAATGTTCATTATTTTGAGAAGGTTCGAGTACATTCAAAAGACGAATTTGGCGGTAAATCATCAAATCTGGAAACCCTACCATGAGTGTTCACATATGGCAACCCTACATTGACATAAATGGAATGAATAGGAAATGCCTGTAAAGGTGTTTTCACCTTCTGGTTCTCAAAAGAGCCTCCAGTGAAGACATTTTACATGTTCATAACAATTTCAAAACACAAACATTGTTCATATGAAACTGTTGATAAAATGTTGGTCCACTGGTTCTTTAGTTTGGATCTGGCATGATTGGTACAATTGGGAAGTTAGAAGCATTGAAAGCCGATTACATATTTGTGCTCTACATAGAAAGCAAACATCCGATCAGAAAATATCAAACATGTTTGATATCGGCATTGCAAGCTAATGAGATCTTTCTGATACAAAAACTTATCATTTTGGACTATTACACAATCATATTGCAGTGCTGCAAAACAACTTCATAAAGCAGCACTGCTACCTACTATATGTAATATGGCCTTAACATACAGATGGCTAACATTTTGAACTATGCTTGCTAAAGTTAAGCTTTCAGAAATATGTTTTAAATATCATTTAAAGTTCAATTGTATAACGTCAATTGTATCAGGTATGAGTGCAATTCAGTATGCAATTTTTAGAGTGTATTACATGCACAATGTTAACCTAAGAGCACAAAGTTAAGAGTTTAAAGTTGTACTATTATTTTAATCACCCTGTATCTAAAAAAATTATAGAATAAATACAAATCACAAATTAAATAAAGATTGGAATTTATTATTTGAATCTACTTAAATAATAGAAAGTTATAGTAGGCATAGTAAAACTAATGTATTACTAAGAATTTTTAATTTTCCACATACCTGGACAAGCTTTTTATCATTAAATAAAGGTGAAACTACAATGACTCTTATATGTGATGCAGATCCTATAGATAAAAATAAAAATCATTATAAATTATTATATTAAGCAAATATTTGGAATATAAGTCAGTAATAAATAGATTCATAATGTAAAATGCAGTGTAAAAAAAGCTAAATGCACCTTTTCTGTTGACTGGTCTACAGGCCAAACCAGTTTACCGATTTTGGTGATCTTTTATTATCTTTTACTTTATGATCCAAGGTGTGCCTTTTAAAAAGAAATTTGAACTTCGGTTATTTACTGTAGGGATTATGTAAGAAATTAAAAATTAGATAGGAATTTTGTAGATCATTTGACTTTGGTGATAGGAAATAATTCAATTAAATTCAGCAATTTTTATTATATTTATTTCACGCACAATGCATTTGATAAAATTTTGAAAACTTGATCATGGAGTAGAGAAATTATTTGAAATGAAGATCTATTTTATTATTACCATTTTCATTTGTATAGGGTAGATTACAAATATGTGTCTCCCAGCAATCCAAACAGCTACCTTATATCTTCCAGCAGGTAGTAACATTAACTTAATGCATTGCATACAACACAGTAAACATACACCACAAAATGGGGCTAGAATAAGCACAGAGGCAAGAAATAAATCTCTAAAAAAAATTATCAGTCCTGTGGTAGGCTTTAAAAAAGGAACATTGCCTAACCGCAGACTTGGGTATTTCCCAATCGAATTTCGCATTGAAAATCGATAGATACAATGCATGTGTGATGCACACACTGACAAAAATGTTACCTTCCTAAAAAATTGAACCAAAGATAAACCATGGTTAAGTGCAAAGCAAAACATGCAACATGAATCTCACTTTCATTTTAAAACAAAAACAACTTAATTGCAATGGATGAGAATCTACCATCATAGCTTTCTACTTTTAACTAGAATAAGAAAAATGCCGAAAGAGAACAACAGGAGGTTTAATATACCTTAGCACTCTGCCAGGATTTAGATTTTCACAGTACAAAAAATACTTCTAGTGTAATCACGCTGCACTGAAGGAAATTTATGAATACTTACTTAATTAATAAGACTGGACACCAATATAAAACCTTTCCTCATTCTCTTACAGCATTTTTCTTATTCAAGTTATAAAATGAAAGCATTGATGGTACATTCCCACCTGAATGGAATCGTATTTGGTGCAAAAATATGTGATTTCATTTCTTTTTCTGGCTGATATTTTTCATTAATTGGCATAATATTTTTATAATATAGTTGCTTTTGGTTAGAAATAGATATAGATTCTCCATACTTTCCTACAGTATATAGAATTTTATATTCAAAACTACTAATAGTATGAAAAATTTACATTTCTTATAAAAGTAAACTTCCAAAAATCTGGTACGTTCGGGACTTCAACAGTGTCAGATTATCAAAGTTGTTGGATAATCGGATGGCAAAATAAAATGAGGTAAAAATTGTGAAAAAAAAAATTTAAAACAACTTGACACATTTATTGTCCATTAAATATCACATTAATGGACAATAAATGTGATAGTTATTTACCTAAAATGCTACACGAATTGATTACACTGTGATAAAACATTTATTGAAGTGAAGCGAGTTCCGAGCATAGTTTCCATAACACCAATTCAAATCTGATTGTGTGCGAAAGTTTGTTGATATAGTAAAACTCAACTTATTCAAATAAAATTTTGTATATAGGCTGAACCAATGATATTTTAGGTCATGACGAAACCCGGATTTAAATTTTGTAGCTTCCTTAACACCACCTCAAATTTGATTATGTGTGAAAGTTTGGTTGACATAGAAAAATTCAACTAGTTCAAATAAAATTTTGCATATAGCTTGAACTAATCATGCTTTAGGTCATGATGAAGTAAACCAAAATTTATGTTCAAATGTTACATTTCGATCTATGTGCTGGGATATCTGAGGGCAAAGGTTGGATAACATTAAGTCGATGGAAAAAATTAAAATTAAAAAAAATATGCATGCAAACCAGAATTTCATATTTGTTTAGTATAACTTATACAATTGTATATGTTACTAGGCTATCCTGTACATTAATTATTTAATACTTTGAGATGTTTACTACTTTCATGAAATAAACGTCTCAGTTATTAAACATATAGTTAGATACTTTGCTTTGCTTCAGTTTCGGGTCATGACTCATGAGAGACAGCCTAGTATTAATTAAAATTATAAGGTGAACATCAAGAACAGACATCTGGAAAATGGCAAGAGATTATGAACATTTTTGAATACATTTAAATGCATTTTGAGAGGTATGCCAAACCACTGGATACTGAATTAATGGATGTTTTCTGTATTTATTAAATATGCTAAATTTCTTGTGCATCTTACCTTTAGGTACATTGTGATTATCACTTTCATTAATGACTTCTAAATATTCTGGCTGAAACAAATTTCAAATCATTAGCCACACTTAATTAAGAACAAGCTAATATTTAAATGAAATGTATTGATACATAAACATAAAAAAATCCAAATTTCAATAGAAATAAAATTTACAATCAAGAAGTAACCAACTGCTAAAAATAATCTAATGAGCTTATACATACAGTAAAATAAATTAGCTTATAACGAAGCTGCATTCAGAAAGATTCCAGATTTAACGAAAAATGTATGCACATATAATTGGTATATTGTTAATTTAAACCTAATTTTTTCCTTTCTAAAAAGCAAAAATTCTTGTTTCCTGGATTTAACAAACATATAAAATAGTAAAGCTGAATAATATGGAGGGTGTTTCAAAGACTTCATGACTAAATATCTCCTGAATGACCCATGGTTCCACTCTGGGAAATACTTCAATTAAGGTATACTATCATAGTATGCAAATTCTGATCATACGACACCAGTTAGTAAAAAATTACTAAATGCAATTTTTTATACAGGGCCCTAGGAAAATTTTCCAATTACAAAAATATTTTTCATAGTTCAACTAATCAAATAAAAAGTTCTCTTTGCCATGTGATCAAAATTACCTGAGATATCATGGATAATTGGGGACTATATGAAACTTTTCTTCACTGAGAGAATTATTTAAAATGCGAGACATTTCCTTGTCAAAAGTTATGTTATTCTCGCTTGGTACATGCTTGGACAGAGACTTTTCGAGAATCAGAGTGTAACTTTTAGCGTCGTGCTCCATTAAAAAGTGTCGTGATCATACTCAGTGCCGCTGGAATAAGTAAGTTTAAAAATCTGCCTTTTTGAATCAGTAGTTTTCGTTTCTGGTACAGTGGTTTACACCTGTAAGCCAATTCTCGTAACGTGGTCTTGTGTTTACGGAGCTTTACTTTCTGTTGCTTCGTGAGATGAATATATCCTTTCAATGTGTTAAGACTGCACTCGCATAGAGCCTTTATACAAGAAGTTGGAATTTTTTTCAGTAAATTCTTTCGTAACTTCTAAGAGCAAATCTGCAGCAACTGCAACTGTTTTAGTTATTCTTGGGTGAGCGTCATCTTTACAAGTGAAGAAACAGCATGGCTTCCTTATGTTTTTATACAAAAACTTAAAGAAGATAAGTATGCATGTAAGTTTTTGAATGGAAATGTTATCTATCAAAATTTAATTTTTGAACAACTCCTGAAATCTGTGCCTTTTTACCATTTGGTTTAATCAAGTGAAAGTGGTTCAAGTCCTGTAACTTTCACGTCTAATTTTACATGTTAGAGAACAGTTTTCTTTTCCCCCAAAAGATCTTTAAATGAATAAAGACACCAAATGGCTACCAAACCACACTGAATAAGTACGTAAACATGCCTTTGCTCATTGGTCACACATGTGGCTAAGACTCCTAAACATAGGCTGGTGCAGTAGCAGCCATCTTGACTACCAGTTGAAGCGATGGCTGTACATGGCGAAAAGAGGGTTACTTTATTTTCCTTTTCTCGAGATCTTGAGAAAATCAAAATATTCTAGACTACTTTGAATAATTGGTATAATTTTTTTAAAGCAGAAATGTCTATTTTCCAGCTAAATTGCGAATCAAATATACACACACCATAATATATGTAACATACACACACCACTGAAATATCACAGGCACATGATAACTGACTGGACCAGTTGGAGTCAAAATGGTTGTTATGTCGGCCTGTATATTTAGAAGCCTTACACACGGCTGTACCACAAGCATTACACAGCAATACTGGGATCAGCTGGAACACAGGGGAAGGGGGGACAATAATTGGAAATATGGTCATTGTTATCTGATTCAATAGATTTTTTTTTAGAATACTTATAATAATGAAAATATTACATGCTCAAAAAATCCAAATTGTATCCATAAAATTCATTAAATTAAAAACCTATATATTTAACCCACTTCATGTCTAAACAATGCCTGGAAAATCATTCACTTTGTCTAAAAAATGTGTTATGGGGTTGACAGACAATAAAAATATGGATCACATCTGCTTAGTTTCCCTGTAAAATTTGGCCAAAGGTAAAATTAGAAAATTATATGCTATCTCTAAACATTTCCAGGTGATTGATGTGATTTTCGAACACAATACTCATAATGATAAAATAATTGTACATTTAAAAAATCAAAATAATATCTCAAAAATTCAAGAACTTAGAATTTAGTATTTAAACACCCAGTAAAGTCCATGTCATGTCAATTGTCTGCAAATTTTATGACTTAGAGCTGGCATCTCCAATAAAAATAAAAACATCTGCTAGAATAAATTGATTTGAAAACAGCAAAAATATGGGCCAAATTTTTATTTTAGACATTTATAATTTTTTTATTAATTTGAATTTTAAGTAAAACATGGCAGTGTAAGTTCATTTAATTGAAATCCAAGCACAAAGAAAAATAAAATGGAAACTAAACTCCTCAAATAATGGAGTGACAATTGAGACGTGTAGAGTAAGAACAACATGTTACAGTTTCTGTAATGCATGCCAACAAGTCACTGGAGGAAGTGGCTATCACTGCCCTACTCTTTGCAGACCAGTGAGTGGGGCTAGTGTGTTATACATTTGCATTATGCGAGGGTGCAGTTTTACTCGGAAAGGATTTCGATAAAATATCCATAATTTTTTGTAGTCATTTCAATGTCAATTTTGCTTCTCCAAAAGCACAACCACTGATTGAATTTTTAAACACAAAATTCAAATTCAAAATTAATAATGATCCAGCAGTATCAACCATGAAATCTGGGACTACAACTTACACAGTATTTTCTAGATATTTAGAACCATTACAATCAAAGAATTATGTATCTTATTTCAGTTATCATAAACCAATAGTTTCATTTTCAAATTGTAAGCAAATTGATACTTTAATAAAAATTTCATTTTCATTTACATTTTACTTTAAACAGTGTTATGTTGTGCTTAGATTCAGAGATTTTCATTTTCTAAGATTTTTAATGTTCAAAATTCATAATTTCCCCCTTCCCTTCAAAATTCAAAATTAATTTATGGTTATTGAATATTTCGGCGATTTATTTCGTATTAACGTTTATTTATCATCCCTTTCATACATTTTTATATTCCAAATTACGCACACGAAGTATCTACAAACGCTAAAAGTATTCATAGAATCCTTTACTTATTCGCCTGTGCCCCTGTAATTTTCCTTTTCGGCCTTACGCTTTCACTTTCGAACAGCAATTATATTACTCTGAAAGCGAAAAATAACGCTCCTTTTTGACCATTTCATTGCTTATCAGTTGAGTTGATGTTTATTCCAGATGTGTGTTGGGGTGCCTAAAATTCCGTAGGGTTAGCGCAACGGAGCAATGAACTTTGGCGGGAAAAACGTGGTAGCTAGCTTGGCAGCATTTTCGTGCCGCGCGGTTCGTTGCGAAGTGTTCCTTTTTTTAATTCCTCGGGGTATGTGAGGCGCTCTGTGTGCGGCGCAAGTTTTTCACTCGCCAAGATTGGCGTCTCCTGGGAAGCGAAAATTTGGTTGGCAAGGAGTCGGAGTCTGAGCAGCAGACGAGTGAGGTTGATAAAATTTCTAAGAGCCGAGCCTGGGGCTCACGCCCCGGGTCGCCGGTAGCTTATGAATTTAGATGCTGAGCATCTTGACATTCCTGAAACTGGCTACAGGGTATTAGTAAAAATACCTGCTTCTGAGTTCAGCGCATTTGCAGGGAACTACGTCAAATCGGCGATTCTGTTTCTGCACAAGTTCAGCTGTCTATGTCACCGGATGTTCCATTAGTTACTGAATACAAAGTTGAGAAAAATCGGCCAGTGATTCATCATCAATTGTCATGGTGGACCAACAAAGATTGCCCAACAACAATGTTTTTGGGAAGCCTTTCATACTTCAGAACTCTCATCTATTCATCCAATATTTACGTCATTCCAGTGATAAGTGCATCAGTGATCCCTCTCCACATTTTTCTGTGCTCCTCCAGTGTTTTGCCTTATGAGCTCCGCAGTGATGAGCTGTATTTTATTTTACCGGCCCACTCGAAGCGTTTTGATTTCAATCGTGTCATTAAATTTTACAAGCTATGTGTGAGAAAGTATCATCATGTTCCAGAAAGAAAAATGTAAATTTCAGTGTAGATCAAAAAAAAAAAAAAGTTTCAATAGGAAGGATAGAAAGAGTTACATGTTTTTGCAAGTCAACAATTAATAAGTATATTTTTAAAAATTGTGTGTAGCTTTGTGATTTTTATCATGTTTAACAACAGTCATTTTTGCTCCTCATTTCTGGTGCTGCCATCTACTGTTGGAAGCGAGAACATTCGCTGTCTTTGGATGATTTCTCCCAATCAACATCTTAAGATCTATTCTTTTATACATGCCATCTGGGTGGAGCTACACACAATATATATATATACACGAATGTTTTATTTTATGAAAATGATTTCTTTCATATACACCGATAATGTGTTTTTATTATTTCTGAGTTATGCTTTTCACATTTTTAGTGGTGGACAGCTCAGGCAGACCAAACTCTGGTCTTCAGACCAGAGTGGATTCTGTTCCCAGGGTTATTTTTATTAAATTACAAAGTTAAAAGATTTTAATTTGGAGCAATGTACTAACTTAACTTTATGCCACTATACAAATAATGAAATCTTATAAATGGATCAGATGTTGAATTTTTAATTGTTAATAAAAGTTAATTTTTAATTTAACAAATGAGTTGTGGATTCTTTAGTTGCTGTTGGCTGTGCTATTTATGTATTTAAAAGGTAAGTGGAATTTTTAGAAATATTAAGAAGTTGGAATGTCTTTGAAAGTGTAACATGGTTCAGCACAGACCAAGCTGTAAGTAACAAAGTATATAAAGAAACTAAATAAATAATAATATTAAAAGTAAACTTTATTGATTTAAAAATACTATACGATCAGGAATAAATAAATTAAGGTAAATATAAATAGTAAATTATATAATTAAGAAAATAAAAGAAGTATTAATAATTACAAAGGAGAAAAAGAGGTTAAAAATAATGTAAATAACAGAAATGAAATAATAATTAAAGTATAAATAGTAAAATTTCAAAGGAAAGAAAAAGCTATACAACATTTGGTGCCATTCACCTTTTTGGTTCTGTCTGAGTTGTCCACGGTAGTTTTATATGGGCTGTCCACCCATAATTTTAACAAAATTTTTATTTACATTTTATTACCTTTATATATGTGATAAGTTTCTGTGTATTTTATATTGGTAGTGTGGAGGTTGGCACCTGATCTGGGGAAAATTTACTTGGTTAAGAAATTTTTTTTTCTGTTTGGGGAGTGTTAAAATTGTTTGAAATTTTAAGGGTTTTATTTCACCTAGTATTTTTCTTTTGTGCGTAAGTAACAATGTGTAAAGGTAATTTGTTTTTTATGAGTAAAATTTTTTTAAGTTTTCAGTTTCGTCTAGTATTTTTCAAGTGAAATTAACCGTGACTTGATATTTTTTTTTACTTGATGCATAGGTAATTTATTTTAATAAGAGTAAATTTTAAGGTTTCTGTTTCATCTAGTATTATTCTTTTGTTTGTGAAAGTAAAAACCTGTTGTTTTGAGGTAATTTGTTTCTTATTAAGAGTGATTTTAGTTAAAATTATTTAAAATTTTTAAGTTTCCGTTACATCTAGAAATTTTTTTTTGGTGAAATTAATGTATTGTGTAAAGGTATGGTTATCGGGGGTATTCAGTGGGAAAATCATTTAGGCATTAGGTATGCCTTGACCTGAAATAGTCCAAATTTACCCTCAGCTCCATTGAGCTGTAAAGGAATTTTCACATTGGATGCAACTGTGGCTTGCCTTTTGCTAGATACTTTGAAGGTTTAAATTTTTTATGATAAGTTGTAATCATGATTTAGGGGGATTGTTTTCAGAATTCGGGTTCAGGTCAAATTTTTACACTCATTTGGAGTAGTAACAAAATTATTAAACTGAATCACATACTTTAGAGAAGGTTCTCGTTTAGTTATGGAATAACTTGGTTTGTTAGGAGCTAAATCTTTTTTTCGTGGAATGTTTTAATTGATTTTTGGTGTTTTGCCCCAGTTTACTTTGGGAAAAATTTTAATGGGAATTTAAGTACTAAATTTTTGGTTCTCTTCTGAGACTTTGTTTACAAATTTTTGATCTATTGGCTCTTAGTGATTTTCAAATGGGTGGCTGATAAGTTAGTTGTTTGTTATGGGGAGTCTGGGAATTTCAGGTACATTAGGGAAGCCTTGCTGAAAGCTAAAAATTTCCTTCTCACCCTTTTAGTGTGGTAAAAAAAAAAAAATTTTTCCATCTGCCCATGGCTGCTACTTCACTTAGGTGCTTTGATGCTTCACATTTCAAGGTGTTCAGTGGGGAATGCACCTTTTCCTTTATGGGAAAATTACTTGCCCACCACTGTCAGATTAAAGGATTCACGACCCTTTAACCACTGTCAGATTTTTTTTTCTTTTGTATTGATGATAAGGAATAAAGGTTGCAAGGAGAGATATGAATAATAAAGGTTACAAAGAGAGATATGAATAATAAAGGTTGCAAAGAGATATAGAGAGTAATGAATAGAAAAGGTTGCAACGAGAGATAAAAGAATGCTGAGTATAGCAAAGACGCGATTATTATTTTTAAACGATGCATAATGTCGTTTTGAGTGTACTTTATTGTGTATAAATGATCTAAAAGCCAAAGAGATCTGCGTATAGTCCTACTTGTTAGGAAATTTTGATTTTTATGGGGGGGTAAATATTCCACAGGAAGATTTCTTACTTTATGCATGTTTGTATTGAACTTCTGTTCCACTGTTGTTTATCTTTTCCAGCGGTAAAAATTTTTGTTTTCGAGACCTTTAATAGTTTCATGTAGGGAGGTGTACTGCAACAGCACTACAATAGTTCTATTAGGATTTCGCTTGCTAGAATCCTTCAGCTTTTAAAAGTTAATTTTCCTCATTTATTTGCTTGTTGGGTACTTCACCTTATTTGTTCTATTTGCTAAATTTTGAAGTCTTTTACGTTTATTTCGGAACTGCGCATTCCAGCCTGTTTGGATTTAGAGCGCGATGGTGGGACATGTGTTCTTTAACATAAATTTTATATAATGGTTAGTGATATGAAATTCAAAAATTTTTTTTTTCTTCTGTGCTGCTTACTAGTTGCACATGTCACCGGCATATCTAGTCGAAATTATTTAAATGAGAAATAGATGTTATATTTATAATTTACAGTTGAATGAATTTTATAATTTGTAGTAAATGAATAAGAAAAGTTATGTTTGGATGAAACGGATACTAAATTTTGGGTTTCTTTTATGAAGTGATTGAGGTTAGCTTTATTTAGATTTCAGTAATTCATATTCAGAATTTTTAACTACTCGAAATTTTTCAATTAATTTAAATTTTAAGTTGAGTTATATAATTTTCTTTCTTCGGAAGTAGTTTAGTAAATAATCGTTGGGTTTATTCTTTTGTTTGGGAAAAAAGGGAGTGCACCTGTTCTTAGAAAAGATGATTAGAAATGTTTTATTATTTTGGGGAAGTATTTAATTAATTATTAGGCTCCAAGAAAATTAGGGGAGTCTGCGCTGGTATATAGGAGTTCCGGTTCACTACAGTTTGGTTCAGTTTGGGTATTCCACAAGCAGTTATGGTAGTTTTCCTTGTGGCAGAGATGAGTTATTGTATTTATATGTAATTAGGGGATTGGAACATTCATTATACCAGGCTTTAGCTATATTGAGGATTCTTTCACAAGGAAAGACAGGGAAGTTTGATTTATATTAATATGTGGTAGGTAGCAGACCCCAGAGTAGTGTTGGTAGTGCAGCCTGAAAGTTGGCGCACTGGGTATAAGATATGGTATTGCCACAGATGGACAGTTTTCCTTGGAAAGGGTTTATTTAGTGTATTTTTTTTTATGTGTAACATTGCTCTGGTACTACTTTACATTAAAAGAGTTGAAATGTTTAAGGGTTTTCTTCTTTGGGGGAATGAGTTTAAAAATTTTCTTTGGTGAGCGGTGTACTTCCTGGTTTTAAGGTATGATTTAAATTTTAGTGTACTTAAGACGGCAGTTTTTGTGATTTTTGTTTTGTTGCGAAAGTTCAGTATTTTTTGGTTTAAACAATTTTAAGGGTATGATTTGAAATTTTTTAGATACAAGATATCAGTTTTTTTTTTTTTTTTTTTTTGAGGAAATTTTTTTTCTTTCGAAAGTTTAGTTTCCTATGTTCAGTAATTTTATTTAAGGTTGAGGTTTAAATGAAATCTTTTTCTTACAGGGTGTTTTCCCTGTTGATAAATTTGACTTGCATCTTATTGAGTCTCAAATTTGGATAAAAAATTTTTTTGGGGAGAAAAGTCCTTGACATTTATTGTTAGGTTTAATATTACATGGAATTTGTTTTTATAAGGTTTACAGTATTATTTTTTTTTACTTTTCATGGTACTTAAGTTTAGAAAGGTTTTATTCCAGATCAGTGTGCCTTCCTTGAGTAACAATATGGTTTGCCAACATTTTCAACATGTGATCCCAGGAGTCGTCAGGCAAGTGAGCATTTACCGTCTGGTTTCAGATTCACCCCGCTCGGGGAGAGTTTTTCCTTTTGGCTGTTTTGGGGCTTTTATTAAAAAAATTTTATTCTAAAATTTTTTTTTCCCGAGGCGTAATGGTATTTGTTGTGCTTAGATTCAGAGATTTTCATTTTCTAAGATTTTTAATGTTCAAAATTCATAATTTCCCCCTTCCCTTCAAAATTCAAAATTAATTTATGGTTATTGAATATTTCGGCGATTTATTTCGTATTAACGTTTATTTATCATCCCTTTCATACATTTTTATATTCCAAATTACGCACACGAAGTATCTACAAACGCTAAAAGTATTCATAGAATCCTTTACTTATTCGCCTGTGCCCCTGTAATTTTCCTTTTCGGCCTTACGCTTTCACTTTCGAACAGCAATTATATTACTCTGAAAGCGAAAAATAACGCTCCTTTTTGACCATTTCATTGCTTATCAGTTGAGTTGATGTTTATTCCAGATGTGTGTTGGGGTGCCTAAAATTCCGTAGGGTTAGCGCAACGGAGCAATGAACTTTGGCGGGAAAAACGTGGTAGCTAGCTTGGCAGCATTTTCGTGCCGCGCGGTTCGTTGCGAAGTGTTCCTTTTTTTAATTCCTCGGGGTATGTGAGGCGCTCTGTGTGCGGCGCAAGTTTTTCACTCGCCAAGATTGGCGTCTCCTGGGAAGCGAAAATTTGGTTGGCAAGGAGTCGGAGTCTGAGCAGCAGACGAGTGAGGTTGATAAAATTTCTAAGAGCCGAGCCTGGGGCTCACGCCCCGGGTCGCCGGTAGCTTATGAATTTAGATGCTGAGCATCTTGACATTCCTGAAACTGGCTACAGGGTATTAGTAAAAATACCTGCTTCTGAGTTCAGCGCATTTGCAGGGAACTACGTCAAATCGGCGATTCTGTTTCTGCACAAGTTCAGCTGTCTATGTCACCGGATGTTCCATTAGTTACTGAATACAAAGTTGAGAAAAATCGGCCAGTGATTCATCATCAATTGTCATGGTGGACCAACAAAGATTGCCCAACAACAATGTTTTTGGGAAGCCTTTCATACTTCAGAACTCACATCTATTCATCCAATATTTACGTCATTCCAGTGATAAGTGCATCAGTGATCCCTCTCCACATTTTTCTGTGCTCCTCCAGTGTTTTGCCTTATGAGCTCCGCAGTGATGAGCTGTATTTTATTTTACCGGCCCACTCGAAGCGTTTTGATTTCAATCGTGTCATTAAATTTTACAAGCTATGTGTGAGAAAGTATCATCATGTTCCAGAAAGAAAAATGTAAATTTCAGTGTAGATCAAAAAAAAAAAAAAGTTTCAATAGGAAGGATAGAAAGAGTTACATGTTTTTGCAAGTCAACAATTAATAAGTATATTTTTAAAAATTGTGTGTAGCTTTGTGATTTTTATCATGTTTAACAACAGTCATTTTTGCTCCTCATTTCTGGTGCTGCCATCTACTGTTGGAAGCGAGAACATTCGCTGTCTTTGGATGATTTCTCCCAATCAACATCTTAAGATCTATTCTTTTATACATGCCATCTGGGTGGAGCTACACACAATATATATATATACACGAATGTTTTATTTTATGAAAATGATTTCTTTCATATACACCGATAATGTGTTTTTATTATTTCTGAGTTATGCTTTTCACATTTTTAGTGGTGGACAGCTCAGGCAGACCAAACTCTGGCCTTCAGACCAGAGTGGATTCTGTTCCCAGGGTTATTTTTATTAAATTACAAAGTTAAAAGATTTTAATTTGGAGCAATGTACTAACTTAACTTTATGCCACTATACAAATAATGAAATCTTATAAATGGATCAGATGTTGAATTTTTAATTGTTAATAAAAGTTAATTTTTAATTTAACAAATGAGTTGTGGATTCTTTAGTTGCTGTTGGCTGTGCTATTTATGTATTTAAAAGGTAAGTGGAATTTTTAGAAATATTAAGAAGTTGGAATGTCTTTGAAAGTGTAACATGGTTCAGCACAGACCAAGCTGTAAGTAACAAAGTATATAAAGAAACTAAATAAATAATAATATTAAAAGTAAACTTTATTGATTTAAAAATACTATACGATCAGGAATAAATAAATTAAGGTAAATATAAATAGTAAATTATATAATTAAGAAAATAAAAGAAGTATTAATAATTACAAAGGAGAAAAAGAGGTTAAAAATAATGTAAATAACAGAAATGAAATAATAATTAAAGTATAAATAGTAAAATTTCAAAGGAAAGAAAAAGCTATACAACAGTTAATAACTTTAATATAAATATTTTGTGGTATTAATACTTTTTCTTTTTACATATCATATTATCTGGATCATATATCTTTATATATTATGTTGTGTGTATTACATAAATATATATAGGACACTGTGTTAAACTTGCTGAAATACAGTATATAAGTACATTTACTACTATATGATTGCTGCACTTTTCATTGACAACTCCATTTTCCTTATATTGCCCTAATAAGTTTCAGTTTTAACACGCGTGCAACCACACACTCATTTATTTTAATCTTGCCAAAAGGATCAGTGCATGAACTCAGGTACCCCTGTATCAAATTTTGTGGCCGCCAGTAGCTAGGATTTTTCCCTATGTGTGACACACAAAGACAGATATCTTCATTTATTATTATAGATATACAGAATATTTATTAAACCAGAGCTGGACAAATTTATCCTCAATCTAGGAGCCAGGCCAAAAAGTTAGGAACAAGCTTTTAATTTGCATTATTTTACATTTTGATGGCATTTGTTAGAAAGTGCTTATGATAAATAGTTACAATGGTATAACTTAACACTATTACTTAAATACATAATAATTTTAAATTTTTTTAAATTAAAACTTCATATTTTAAAGCATTGATTATTTCAAATTTAAATTTATAATAGAAGCAAAAAATATTTAGTGCATTTTTTGTGTAAAAATCAGGAATTTTAGCATTTTTTCTTTCAATTTTCCTGTCACTCAGTTCAAGAGTTAAATTTTTTGTTGATTGGTGATTTTCTTTTGTAGATCTGCCAAATTTCAAGTCACCACCACCAATATTTTAGGTGCCATTTCGACCTGGCACCCTGTGTTTATTCAGCACTGCATTAAACAATAAATTATTAGAAATATACTCGATATACTTACTTTGAGCGAATCCTTTAACTTTATTTTCAAATTTTCAACAAAATTCTATAAATATAAAACGTTAATTACAGCTGTTTCAAAAATTTTAATGAAATTTAAGCAATTATAAAATATACATTAGTACTCCTAAGCAATAACAAAATTTTATAATTAATTACTATTCAATATCAAATTTAATTCAATTCACTGTTAAAAATTACCCTGTTAAGAAATTTAAAGAAGAAATTATCTAACTACTAGAACTAACTACTAGGAGGCAAACTTGGAAAAGGAATAGGAATAATGAGATGTGCTTAGAATGTATTGTCTTTGTATCATATCAAAACCTTAGAGTTTATTTTGACTGAACTTGAAACTTATAAAACTGATGTTCTTGCTTTATAAGAAATATGTTAGACTTTCAAAGCTAATTTTGACAGAATTTGATAGTAGTGCCTGAAAGGAAGATTTTGTAATTTTACTTTAGTTAATGCCTATGCATCTACTGCAGATAAAATGGAAGATGAAAAGACACTTTCTATGAACTGTTGGAAAAAACAGTTGAGAAGTGTCCAAAACACAACATTAAAATTTTTAGGTGACATAAATCCTCATATCTGAAAATGGAGAGATCCTTTATCGTACTATTGGTAGCCGTGGTCTACATTATTGGTAGCCGTGGTCTACACTATTGGTAGCCGTGGTCTACATGAAACTAGCAATGATAAAGGAAAACTTATATACCATGAGTGTAGCAAGATGGAGGCATCTGCATCTGGACGCCAGTCAATGAAGATGCCAGAACTGAGGATATTGAGGAAAATCATTTTCTAAAAGAAGGGCATGCAAGTTTAAATATTTCATTTTAAGTTTCAAATTTTAAGTTTTATTTCTGTAAAAATAACAAAAATTTAAAATGTTTGCTAAAATTTGAGAATGAAATAATAAATGATACCATTACTAATTTGCTTTAATGCATGTATTTATAATGTATCTGCATGCCAAATTTGAATGCTATTGAACAGATGGTTTATATAGAGAAGGGAGTTACGAGAGTCGTCATCAGAATTTTTTGGGAGCCCCTACTACCCCATATTTTATAATGTATGAATATATACATTTCATAAATTGTTTATGCAGCTTGGGTCACTATGCAATGCGTCTTTTTGCCACCTCCCTAGCAGTGGTCTGGTGCTTATATACAACAAAAGCAGTTGTCAATAAGGGTCCTGTTTTTCACAATAGAATACTAAAAAGAAATTTCTCTCATGTTGTACTTCATTATATGTTTCAATTTTATTCGACTTGTATATAATGAGCTAAATTGTTGCAATTAATGGGGAAACAAGTATACATGTCTTAGAAGTCCGTATCAGGGGGAATTCCTCGAGAACTAAAAGAGTTAATCCTTATTTTTTAATGCAGCTGCATGAGAAACTCTTATGATGCTACATGACGGAACAAGGTTCAAGGAGCTAACTAGTAGCGCCAACTTTGTGGGTTCAAGACACTTTTTGAACCCCTAATAATTTTGTTGTGGGTTCCTTGAACAGCTAATGTTTTTGTGAGTATTTAATGCGGAAAGTATGAATTTATGCATACATGCATAAATTTTGTTTTTGTAATTAATTCTTCAAGTTTTTCATTGTTCATTCCCTGTTTACTTATATAAAGTTGCTTACATAGAAATTTCCCTCTCAGACAGTTTATTGTATTCTGAGTACCAGATTTTAACTCAAATGATTTAAAGAGAAATTTGTTAGCATTTTTAGCATTGGTAAAAGTACCAAAAATTAAATTTTACATTTCTGTTATTTCTATAAAAATTAAGTGAGTTGGAAATTCACATAGTATCTGTATATTGTATTATAATAATGTTGCACCTACAAAAGCAAGATAAATGAAATAAATAATTATCTAGAGAAAAAAAAATATTTTTCTGTACTTAACTATAATTTGCTTCATTTTAGCATTTCAGACATATTTTTGTGCCAGATAATCTGACTGAATGAAATTTAAATTAGACTTAAATCCTTTGAAAAATGCATGGGTCATTCGATTTAAAATTTCTGGTACTCCCAATAATTTTTCAAGTCGGCACCTATGGGGTTAACTCCTTTTTTTGTAGAAGTGTCTATCTCGCTTCCTTTTAGAAAAAAGTCAATTACAAAGTTTAGATTATTGCCAAATTAGTACAGAAATGTGTTTGTTTGACAGAGAAAGCTGCAAATAATTGTCCCAAATGATATTTTTAAAGCAAGCGATTCGATAAACTGCATTTAATAAATTTAGTTTGAATGCTAATTATTTCATTTGACACACGATTTATTGGTAAACAACATTGTAATTGATGGCAGAAGAATAAATAAACTAATCTGAAGCTGAAAGCATATGTCATCTGCAGTATTGTATCCTTAAGCTATGTGTTTGTCATTTCGTCCTATTTTTTATTTTGATTTTATAAGCTATGTTTATTATGTTTACTAATGAAGAATATTACGAAATGATCCTTATTTTTGCAGAATGTAACCAGAATGCCAGTGCAGCTGAACGATTTTACACATATACTGTTTCTCAATTCAAGGCATTCCAAATATCTGAGTACATTAATTTTGTTTCATTTGGGGAAATTTATATGGCTTAATTTTCAGGATTCTTTTCAACTTTTCTCGTCAGACAAACACATTTTTGTACTAAGTTGGCAATGCTCTACAACTTTGTAATTGACTTTTATCTCTATGCTGCATTAAAAATAAAAGGATAACTCTCTTCCTCAAAAAATTTACCCTGTTATGGATTTATATAGACACCCTATATATATTAATTTCAACATGCATATGTATGGGAGAGAAGGCAGGCTATGAGGAGATCAGTACTTTCAACTGTGACCCATCGTACACGTTATTGATAAAGGAAAAATACATCTAAAGGATCCAGCCCACAGGGAAATCCTCAGAAATCCTGCTTAGCTGTATACAGGCATGGAACATCAATTTTAGACCTTGACCACAGGCACCATTCACTGAAACTATACCTCTGTTATTTACTTTGCAACTTCACTAAGATTGGTGATTGGAAGCAATATGTTTAAGTGCAAAAACATACATAAACCAATAAGAAAATCATCTGATGGTATAACATTTAACCAAATTAATTGTCTTAATTGATGTTCCGCATGTATCAAATTTACAAGATGTTAAAACATACAAAAGAGCTAATGTTCACTTTGATCATTACATAGTAATAGAACATTCCATAGAATTTCAATAATTTTTTATTTAGTTGCTGGACTATTTTTAATGTTTTATATATTGAAACCTCTGCACATGAAAAGTTAAAAACCATTTTAAAATGCTTTTATTTCGAATTTTTTTTTTAACTAATGAGTGTTAAAAAGTATAATTTCACAAAAAAAAAAAAATAAATAAAGTTTACAAAATTGCTTGTACTTTATCTGTTATAATAAAGAAAGATGTCTGTCTGTGTCATCTATAACAAAACATCTAAATGTCGAATGACCATGAAATTTTGTATAAGGGTGCTTCAGGACCCAGGATGATATGCCTCGGCGATATTTTTTTTAAAATTTTAATTAGCTTTTGAGTTATTTTATGTTTTAGCATTATTTTGAGCAATTTTTCACACAAATCAGTTCCTTAGTGATTAAAAGTATTATTGCAGGGTTTTCATCTTAACACCATTCAAAAGATCGAAAATTTCTCATTCAAACAAACTTTAAATGGAATCCATACCATTAATAGATGAATTTTTATGAATTTTAAAAATATATATACTTTCTGCATGTTTAAAACGTCTCTGATGTTTTTATTGTGAAATAAAATAATTGATTTACAATCCCATCTTCATAATTTACCAGTTGTTTCTTTGAATATCACACACTGCTCTAATAGAAAATTTCTATCTCTGCTGTATTCCCTTCATTAATTATGAAATTTTATCTAAAACCTCATAAATTTTCAAAAGATTTCAAACAGTGCATAAGACGAGAGATACACAGGTTTTTTCCTCTAAACTTGAACACACCTTGGAACAGGATATCTTCGGACGAGTCGGATGGCCTGGGCTTTCGACACCTTGGAACAGGGTCGGGATGGGCGGAGCCTCAGGGTCAAGAGTTGATATTTCTAATGTCATATTTATTTAGATTGCAAGTTGGTACTAAAATCAAAAATATTATCAGAGTTCGCAAGAATTTTGATTTAGAAAATGTGCTGTAGATTTTAAATGAAGGAGCCTATGTAGTTTATGTAATGAATCAAAAGAGCTTATATAAAGTGTATCAAAAGAGCATATTTAAAGCATATTATGCCCAAACAGAGGGTGAAAGGTGTATTTCGGGCAAAACAAAGGAGCTTATTTAGAACATATCAAAGAGCTTATTTAGAACGTATTATTTAGAACGCTCTTTTAGCATACCCAAATGAACTTATTTAGGTATGCTAAAAGAGCTTATACACATGTGCAGAGGGCAAAAGGCACATTTAGGGCATAATATACAGTGATGTTAGGATGTATCATTCGATGTACCCAGAGCAGGAACCAAAACCTATTAAGTACCCAAGCAGCAGTCTATTAAGTGCTTATTTGGAGGGAGGATTATTATGCCATTGTTTTATTATGACAAAAATTGTTTAAACTCATATATTGTATGTTGTACGAGTAATCTTCTACAAATGCACAGGTATATCTTCTAATCTACGAGAATATAAGTAGTACAGGTATATTGGCATATATTTTGATATATATTGGAATCAATTACAATCTTCTGGTATAAAGATTACAGGAATTATTGATATTTTCAATTTATTACATCATCTGTTTTATGGTAATCTTCTACTAACACACTGGCATATTTTCTAATCTGCTACAATATAAGTAGTATGGGGATATATATATATATATTCCCATATAATTTTAGTGCTTTCATTCTGGCATATATTGGAGTCAATTACGGGTTTATTGATATTTGCAATTTATACATGTAATGTACTAATACAGGTTATATTTTCTAATATTCGCATATATAAGTAGTACGGGTCCCATGCAATTTTAATGCTTTCATTTTGCATATATTAATTCAATTCCCTTATTTTTTTTGTAAATTTGCTTATAAAAGGGGCCAGAATGTTTTATTCTTCATATCTGCCTGTGAAGATAATTTTGTATAGCGAGAACAGAGATTCTTAAACTTCTTTTTAGGAGCATTGTATTAAATATTTTATCAGAATATTTTGATTAAAAATGTCATTTAGTATACTATAGGAATTTGCACATGATTGTGAATTTTAAGTTTCTTTATATTATATACTCTGTACGAAGAATGGGTATGCTGCTAGTACATATATAAATATATTACATATAGAGTTATTGCAATCCCTCTGTATCAGCACATGTTTAACCTATAAAGGATCAATTTATTTATTTCATTGAAAAAGTGACACTGCAATTTATTTCTGTAGTGGCTTTAAGAAATATTATAATATATATATATATATATGATACAGAAATTTTAAGCCTTTCCCAATAATGTGCCCTTTCTTTCATAATTATTATTCCAAATTCCTATTTCATGTCCAGCACATATTGCTACTACATTAAATTCTATTCCACAACACTAATATTAACAAAGTCTGTCAGCACTTCCTCTTTTCCTCCACCATACCATATATGGTCACAAATCTTAACCTCTGTGTAAACTTTCTCATATGAAACTGCATTCCCAATCACATTTTTAAAGCCTAAAACGTGAAGACAGCATGAGCCCCAAGCCTCATATCCCTCCCCCTCCGATGTAAATGTAATTTGTACTTGTGTGTGCACCAACACAGATGGCATTAAGATTTTCTGAGAGCTAGATGCCAGAACTCGGCCATCCGATGTAACTATATCTGTTTCAAGTGTGATATAATAAAGTAGATTTTGGTAATGTGAAAGTGTTTCTCCCCTGGATTTTCTAACAAATATTATATAAATATATATACACTGCTGGCCATCCAAAATGCAACACCATGAAGGAAGCATCCAATAAGCATGAAATTTGTACCATACGTAGACCTCGATAGAACATACAAATGATTAGAATTTTAATTCTTATGCAAATCATGTGCGCTACTAGCGCCACCTACAAACTGTCCTTCACCTGGCGTTATGTTTTGGGGTGGCATTGGATTTTACTCCCGCACCCCCCTAATACGCATTGCCGGTACACTCAACAGCCACCTATACATTTCTGAAGTTTTGGAGCCTGTTGTCTTACCTTACCTTCAAGGCTTGCCTGCGGCCAAGTTTCAACAGGACAATGCGAGACCACACGTGGCACATATCGTTCAGCATTTCTTCATTGCCCACCAAGTTCCACTGCTTCCTTGCCCTGCCCGTTCTTCAGATCTGTCGCCCATTGAACACGTCTGGTCGATGATTGGCAAACGACTGGCCCCGCAAACACCACCAGCTGCTACGACAGATGAAGTTTGGCAACGTATGGAAGCAGTATGGGCTGACATACCCCAAGAACACATCCAAAGTCTCTTTCTTCCAATGTCGAGGCGTATAGCAGCAGTTATTGTCAGCCATGGCGGCTGCACAAAATACTGATTTCTTCGTGTTACGCAAGTCGAACGGGGCTGTATTTCCAATCAATTCATCCTTGTACTTTATGTTCTTTGTCCAATAAATTTGGCTTTGATATCTCTTATCTTTCATGGTGTTGCATTTTGGATGGCCAGCAGTATATAAAGGTTAACTCAAATAAAGGTAAATTATTGCTTGTACTTGTTTATCATCATTCTTATTTTAATGTATTTTTGAGAAAAAGTTCTAAGATTGCAGCACTTATTTCTGGTTTCATGTTATGTACTCAACTAGTGGATGAATCCTCCAAAATGTAGTGTATGATAAATCCAAAGTGGATGTATGATGAATCCAAAAAGAACAAAATCCTTAAAATGTTTTGAATTCACCCCACACACAGTCATTTATGGATTTTAAAATGTTTAGTATTAAAAACAAACAGATAGCAGATTAAAGATATCCAATCTCTTACCACATTGATTTTTTTTCTGGTTATTCTTTATTTTCTGCTATATTTTCTTTCTTTCATGGTCATTACTTCTTTCATTCACAGTATCCTACCTCATTGGTTTTCTCCCTGCAATGATGGTAACAACTTCTCTCCTACCTTCAGCCACATGTACTATACCTCAGTTGTTGTATTTGCTTGAATGAGATTGTGCTTTTTGTTGGTTCTGAAGAAGAAGGCTGCTTTGTGCAGTATTTAATGTTTTATATTATCAAGTTATTATTACAACAGCTTTTAAGTATTTTCTTTAAAATGCTATGTGTGTTCAAGGTTTAACTGCATTGGACACCTAGTTGAGTCGTTTATCATAACAGTTCTGCTGCTACCATCTACTGTCCAATATAAAAAATAAATTCAATATCAACAATACCAATTGATTCCTTATAGATTTAAGACACTGCATTTCATCAAGGACTTGCAATCAGAATGAAATTTTTGAGTTATCAACAATATGTATAGAAGTGTTGCTCTGTCAAATTTTATCTATATACCTCTTCCCCCTTTTCAGTTGTGAACATCCAAAAACAAACTGTTTTTGAAAATGTTCAATGTTTAAGCTCATATTAAAAAAGAAAATGAAATAACATCTTGATATATATATATATTAGAAATGCCTTAGAAGCAATAAAATGGCATAAGAAAATATTGCATTGTTATATATTTACATCACAGATTTTTTTGATTTTTTTTTTTTCAAAAATTGGTAATTTTAGCAATATTTTAATCATTTTTACATAACTTTGAATTCTTGTGTCATAGACCTAAAGCTATAGAACCTATTTTATCCAATTCTATAAAATATGCATACTTTAAACCTTTTTACATATTTCAAATATCTATATTGGTTAATAAATACAAGTAATTTTGTAAATTACTTGTATTATATTGCTTGTACTATACCTGTTATTTTGCAAAATTGCACTTTTTACTCTGTAGTTTAAAAAACTTCGAAATAAAATTTGCTTGAAAATGGATTTTAACTTCTCTGTATATAGATTTCAATATACATCATAGTATGATAAAAATCAAAAATAGTCAAGCAACCCCCATTTATTAAAATTCTGTGGAATGACTCTAATGTTAAGACTAAAAAAACCTAAGATTTTTAATTTGAAAAAAAAAATAATAGTATATAATACATCAAAAAAGGTTCAGAAATACTTTCTGAAGAAAAATAAGTCAAACATATGAAATAATGACCAAATGAAAATAAGCCAAGATTGGTGATTGTTCCTTTCAAACAAAGTTAGTCGATCAGTCTGTACTTGCATGTTCTGAAACAGGAGCAGTGTGTACATTTTTCTCAGTCAATATTTTCCTGTCAGTTAAAAAAGTTCCTTTGTTAAATAACATTTTGAAAAGTTAAAATTATTTTAAAATATCGATTAAAAATGATTCATTCAATTTAGGAATTTATATGATCATTATTATTTTCATTCAAGTAAAGAAAAAGATTTAAATTGTCTTCTAAAAACACTATCCTTTTAAGTTATTTAACTCTTAAGGCTTCTTGCAAGTAAGCAAAAAAAAAAAAAATCTTAAAAAAAAAAAAAAAATTACATCTAAAATGTATTCATGTAACATTTAAATATGTCCTTAAGACTTACTTCTGAAGGTCCAGTAGAATAATCTTTGATCAATAACCTTGAAAGAATAGTGGGAACATAATGAGATCTTGATCTCATACCTAGAATAAAAATAATTCATTTTGAAATTAATTATTGATTGAACAGACACACACAAAAGTTCTTTCACTAGAAAATAGCTTTGATGTTCCCTAATTTTTAATGATTACAATTTACATAAAAGTATTTGAAATAAGAGGTTTCACTAAACTTTCAAGCTTACATAATAAAAGAATTGTCTGTATTTCTGTAGTGGAAAATTGAAGTGTCGGGCATCAGCAAAATGTGTTACAGAGGTGTTTCATGTCTCTGTATAATGCACCTAGGCAAGATTTTTTTAAAATTAGAATTATTTTATAAGCTATAAACATTTAAGGGGACGATGGATGTTGAAATGAGTAAAAATCGACTAAAAAAGTTTTTAATATATAACATTATTTAACATTTGCTTACGGGGCAGGTGCAATGTTTCTGTCGGCGATTTCCATGGACGCCAATGCCTGCAAAAGGGGGTCGAACTGTTTGGGATAGGGTATATCAAATACCTGTCTTTTGGGGAGGTTCTTCGTTTGAGATGGACGCTGTCTCACCCGTAAACAAGAGGTTGAATGCATTTTTTTCGAAACGGAATTTTCAAAGGTTTTACATTTTTAAAATGCTCCATACATCTTAATTTTTGTCTGAGATGCATGAAATTTAGCAAGAAGACACCTTTCATACTTTTTAATGAAACTGGGTATGCATTTTATAATTGGACTTTATTAAGGTAATTAAAAGTGAATAAGGACCTAATTAAATGATGAAAATTATGTTTCAATGCAGAAAAATATTTTTAAAAAATTAACTTTCAAAGTGATTTAAAAATGAATACCCAAATTTGTTCATAATGTGTTTTTGAGTGATCATAATGTAAAATTAATCAAAAATGTGAACAATTGGCACGCAAGGATCATTTTCAAATTTTCGTTAAAAAAAATTAAATTTAAAAAAGAAAATAC
This sequence comes from Amaurobius ferox, assembly GCA_951213105.1. NCBI lineage: Eukaryota > Metazoa > Arthropoda > Arachnida > Araneae > Amaurobiidae > Amaurobius > Amaurobius ferox. Next base: position 69,511,865 of record OX578152.1, on the reverse strand, counting down.
AAAATTATGACAAAATTGAAAAAAAATTATGGTATTTTATATAGTAATGTTAAAAGGAATATTTATACAAATTTTCATGTTTCTAAGTCAATAAATAAATAAAAAGAATTTCAACGTCCACCGTCTCCTTAAAGCCGAGAATCTATCAAAATTTCTACTTCAAACTCCCTTTTATTCTATTCAGATGATAAAAGATAAAGTGATGCAGGTGATCTGCAAATGATACCTCAGAAGACAACTTACGTACTATTTTATTTGCTATTTTCTAAATTTGTGAATTTAAAAGTTAAATTTTCATGGTTTATATAATTATTTCAATATTATAAGTGTTCTCTGAAAATTTGATTCTAATCAGATGAAAACTTGCTGAGATAACAATTATTTTTTAAGGATTTTTTTTATTTTTTGTGACTTCAAGTGTTTTTATTTATTTATAGCATGCGTATTTAGGGCACATAAAAGGAAAATATTATGTCTGTGTTGTATAATTCGCATGGTTGCACATGGGAAAAAAAGCAGGAATAATTTGGATTCAAAACAGGTAATTTGGAAATTAAGTGGTGTGTTATGTGATCTGCATCTGTATTAAAGTAGTGATAGTGCTTATTTAGGACAAAAGCAATGCCAGGTAATTCATTTTAGCATTTCATAATTTTATGAATTATTTATACCAAGGTATGAGGATATCCCTTTCCTCTTGGGTATGAACTTCTTGCTTAAACCACATAGAGGTCATGAGAATAAAAATTGGGAGGAAGGGGAGAGAGGGGGGGAATTTGTACTTATTTTCTAAATTTATTAAGTAGTTTTCAAAGGAGTATTAAAAAAAATTAAGGGTTAATATAAAATACTTTTTGATAACTATAATAATAAAGAAAGATGTCTGTGTGTCTGTCTGTTAGTGTCCTCTGTAGCAGAATAGCTAAGCATCATATGGTCAAGAAATTTAGTGCAGAGGTACCCTAGTTGCAAAACAAAACACAGTATCAATACTTTTTTTAATTCAAATTAGTTTTATAGTTATTAAGTGAAGTGCCATTTTGAATAATTTTTACACAAATTGGTTCCTTATTGTTAGAAAATATTATCGTAGAGTTTACATCTTAACACCATTGGAAAGATTAAAAACATGTAAAAATAAGGGCATGGCGCTATAAGAGCCACAAATCACTTGTAGCCCTGGTATAATATTAAAAGTGCTTCTTCCACTAATGTAAAATATGATATATGCTGAAAACTCATCTCATCAGATTTACATTTACAGATGTGAAATGCTCAAATAACATTTATTTGGTGTTGATGAACTACAAAATTTTATTTCCCTTCTCAGCCTGGATTTTATTGAATATACTAGCAGTAGATCTATTCTTTGTATGGAATATATAATATAAAGAAACTTAAAATTCACAATTTCTGGTGAACTTTAAATAATCCTTCATTTCAAAATTTTATACTTAAACAAAGGGGAAAAAAAAGAGAGAGAGATGAGGTCTTCCATGCTGAGATAATAAGCAGACAGACAGAAGCACAGCTTACAATCAGTGTTTCTTTCAGTACTTCTTGGGTGCAGGGTGAGGGGCGAATAAAATTTTAAGGAGGGGGCAAGTTTTCTATTTGCCCTATATAAATCTATCTAAATGCTGTGCCACATAAATAGAAACTAAGTTAACATAAACTGTCTTGGGTTGGGGGGAGGAGAGACACTCGTCTCCAGGGGGTCTTTGACCTCCCCCCCCCCCCCCTGAGAGGTATGCCTGAAAAAAAGACACTGCTTACAATTTTATTCATATAGATAACAGCAGATATACTGTTACTCATGATTTAAAATATATGCAAATTCCTGAAGTAGTATTCTAAATGACATTGTTATACAAAACATTAAAAAAAATACTTAATTTAATTCTCCTAAAAAGAAGTACAAGGATGTCTGTTCTTGCTATGGAAAATTATCTTCACAGACAGATCCGAAGAATAAAACATCCTGGTCCCGTTTGTAAATAAATTTATAAAAAATATGAAATTTAATCAATATATGCAAAAATGAAATTAAGAGATATATCCACACCATTTTTATTATGTTTCGAGAATTGGCTAAGCACAATATATGAGTTTGAAAAATCTTTGCTAAAATAAAACAGATGACTTCAGAAATTGAATATATCAATAATTCCTATAATGTTTAAACATGAAGGCTATAATTGATATAATCCAGTCAAAAATGCAAATGCAGTTCATTTATTTTTATATCCATTTCTTTATTTAAATTGGAAAAGAATTAATAAAAAGAACACTTTATGAAAAATTCAAGGACTATTTTAACTTTTTAACAAATTTAACAACTGTTAAACACTTGAAAATGAACTTATTTTCCAAGTAATTTGTCAAGGATATATTTACAAACGTATGAACCATGTGAAGCTATATTACCAAATTGTTCTTAAAGATGGTGCATATCCCTGAATTTCATCTTATTTCCTGAATTCTTCCCTTATGCAAAATTTCATATGGTTCAGTGGGTCCAATCCTTGAATCTGGCAGCACTGGATTTTTTTTGTTTTTTGTCCTCCATAAATATATATAAAATGGGGATGTGAGACCTCTCTGGAGTTCCTCATCCACTGGAATGTGTCCGTCCCCACTTATGGGCAGCTCCTAAGAACAAGGACGAATCTAGTGTTTTAAATATACAACTAGAACGAATTATCTGGCATTGTGAAAAAAAGCAATCGCTACTTAATACATTACAAAATCGCTTTTTAAATGCAGACGATTTTCATTTACTCCAAAATAGATCATGGTCGTAGCATTCACCCTCTCCATAAATGTGCAAAGCAAAAAATAAATAATAGGTAAATAAAAGAAACTATTCTTTCTATATGGCAAATGTAGTTCCATGGCAAATGTAGTTGTCTATGGCAAATGTAGTTGTTGCTTTTATGCATGTACTTAAAAATTCACAAAAATAAAAAAACGTAGTAATTAAAAATCAAATTGCTAAAATGTGAAAATATGTGCTAAACTTGTTTTATTTTTTTTATGTGAAGAAATAAGTATTACATAACCTAAAGATTGCAAATTTCGATGTATTTAAAATAAATAAATATGACGGAATTGTTTTACAAATATGTATATACAGATTTTCAATTTTATTTATATAGATTTTGAATTTTATAATTTTCTGGAGAAAGTATGTATAAGTCAAAGAGAGAAATGAGAAAAATTCAAACCTAGAAATTTGAGATTCGTAAGAAGACTCATCTTTTCCTTTATTTAAATGACAGAAATCTAAATTTGATCTCAACAAAACGAAGCGAGGATTTGTTTGTAAACAAAAACAAGGCTAAATTCGATTTCTCCAGTAACCCTGAGATCAAGACGGTGGAGAGGCTGCCGGCGAATCCAATTTAGCCCAAGAAACCGCGGTCATCATATGTACCTTATTCTTAACTGGTTGAAGAATAATTAAATGCATTACTTTCTTATTTTCACTGCTAAATATAACTTTATAGAAATAGTAAATAGTAATTAATACCTTTAAGAATTGAAAAGGGTAGAACTTATAAAAATTTAACTGTAGATTTAGGAATAAAATTTCTTTGTAACGTGTGGCATTGATTTGGGGAAGATGAAGATGTAAACATGGCGAGGAATTTGAAGTTGTGAGAAAGTTAAAAAAAGTTTCGTTAAGCTGCTTTATTTTTTAGTAATAGCATCTGTGTGCATTGTATTGAGAGATAATTTTTCATATAGCTGACTATAAATATATTAGTTATGAATTAATTCAAAACATAAGTAGTTATATAATTCAGTATGGCCGCGAAAAGGCAGAGACGTGAGAAAAAAAATAGTATTGAAGATTTGTATCGCAATCGACATTTTGTGCCACCAAAAGAGCAAAATCTAGAAACAATATTTGAAGAACCTCGTCATTCTAAGAATGGTGAGCCCATTCTAACCTCTGTAAAAAAGTACAAACGATACTTGCATTTTGACCCTACTCAGACTAAGATTCAGAAAAGGAAGCGGAAAGCAAAAAAGTGTGTAAAAAGGTTAAAAACTAGCTATCACAACACCCGTTCGTCGCCTAAAAAATCAAAAAGTGACGATATTTCTCTATATATATTAGATGCCTTGGGCGATTCTTCCAGTGATAGTGATGTCGAAGTTTCACACAATAAGGATTCGAAGAAAACTTGTACTGACACACCTACTATAAGTACAAGGCGATGCTTGACTGTAAAAACACGTTCTTCTTTACCAGAATTATCTTGCTCTAATTTGTTTGATATTCCCGAAAGGAGAAACGATGAGTCTCTGTCTTCAAATAAATCTGCAAAACAAGATGATTTATCAAAAGCATTGTTTACCGAAAATGAATTTGATGGTAAATCAAATCCCATAATCTCCTTTAAAGATTCCCAGGAATTAAATGAGGAAAAAAAGGATGCTGATGAACTGGAATCTCCAAGAAAATCATGCCACATTACATGACATATTTTTATATAAAATGTTGAAATTCTAATTGTATTTTTCTGTTATTGGCAAAAACTGACTGGACAAACTGCTGTCATATTAAACGTTTTCATTTTTAAATCAGCAGTTTGTGATTTTAAAAATAACATCACTTGTGTAACAACAGTGCAATTTTATTTAATAATTTCTGTAGTATAAAATCCCAACATAACTGTCAGAATACTAGTTGTTGTTGAGACCCAGACCGTCCGACCTACCAGAAAGGTGTAAGGTAACTGTTTGGACGGTCAGGAAGAATACTAGTTGTATAAAAGTTATGATGATTGTCTTTGCATTTCTTGTGTTTAGAAAAGAAACTTCTTTGTTTTTTGAGCCTGTCATTTGTGTTTTATTTTCAAGCCTTGTATGAAATGGACATTATGGTCAATTTTAACATTTGGATAGTTTTTTTCATCTGTACTTGCATTATAAAATAGTCATTTATATACAGAAGCGTATTGTTATTACGTATGTGTGACAGAGTTTTGTATCTGATTTAAATGTGAATTTTTTATCAGTCAATTAAAATTTTTAAAACAAAAATAGTATGTTAAAAGATTATAAAAAGTTGAAATTATTTTATAATGTAATTAACAAATTAGCTAAATTTACTTTTTTATCTATCATGTTATATATAAGAGTTTTAAATCCAGGATTTTTGATTTTTTTTTTTATTGCAGAAGTTGAAACGTCAATTTATCTTTATTAGTCTGTAATATTTTATTTTATTACTAACAAATTTTTGATTTAAACCTAATTTATGAACCTTTACGTAAATTTTTGAATTAATTTTTTTTTAGTTAATTAAATTATGATCAATCACATATCTCTTATGTTTCTTTTACTTTTGTGTTTAGAGCTGAGAGGAGCTTAAGAATGCTAAGCACCCCCAAAAGTTGCTGTAACACCCCCACACAACCAGGAATTTTAAAATGTATCCTAATATTCTAAGTTGCAACCTAAATTAGTTAAGATAACTGGAAAGCTTGCCCAAGCTAATAATCCTAGCTCTGACTATGCAATCTTTTCTACTTAAAATATATTTCATTGTTTCTTTATTGCCTTTTGTTATAGTTAATTTTGAGTTATGAATTGTATGCACAGGGGAGGAACTGCTGTAAAACATAACACTGCAAGAGGACCCAAGAAAGTGTAAAATCTGTTCATTTTAGGAAATTATAAGAATCTAGTGTGGGATAAGGGGGACAAGAATTAAAGTTCTGCCATTGTATATGCATGATGCATATGATTTACTTTTGTTAGATGGCAAAAATATTGAAAAGTGTTTTGAAATAAAAAGTTTTCTTTAAATCAAAATTGAATTTCTGTAAAAATAATTACTGATTTTGCATATATTTTAATTTATTTTAGATGCTTAGATTTGTAAATTCAGATTTGTATTAATAAATATTCTATATATAGTTTTTGGGGGATCTTGTTACTTTTTCACATAGTGTTAATAATTATTGCAATTTTAGTTATTGAGTTACATTTTTTAGCTGTTTTAATATATGTTTTTAAGGGTATATTTAAACCAAATCTATGGATCTTTAAGCGGAGTGTTTTTAAAGTGGCTGTTCTGTCTAGTTTAGGATTCAAAATGTGTAATAAGTAAAGCGGAACTAGAAAAATTACTATACGTTATTAATTATCTTATTTAATTTATATACGAAATAATAATTTATTCACATAAAAGGAGTATATAAAGAAAGTTTAGACGAGTCTAAAATAACACCTGATGTTATAAGTTGACAGTATCTGGGCCAACCATAAGGAGATGAACAACACTCTAATAAGGGGGCCCCAGAAATCAGGAGAGACCCTGCCATATTTTCTTTAGTGACAGGAGGGAGAAGAAATCAAATAGAGGGACCTGTGATAAATGTTAGTATGGTGGCCCTGACTGTGTCATACAGCTCCATGTAATTACCTCCTTGAGCCCTCCCACTTCAATGCAGTGGTAAGCTGCCAAAAAACTGGATACTGTTTTAAAAGAAATGTCCATAATCCCAGGTTATAGTATGTAGTAAGCTATTCCGGATGTTTCACAAAGAGTGTCCGAAAGAAATTAAAAATCAACGGTTGATTATAGAAGCAAAATGAAATTTGAAAAATAATCAGCAAACAGAAGAGAATTTAGCTATAGTATATGCATCCACCGCTCCACCAGAACTGATAATTTAATGAAAATATGAAATTCAAGTTTTTATACAATCACCCATTCCTAACATAAGTCAGAATATGCTAATATAATATTACATTAGTTATTACAAAAATTCATTTTATTAAAAGAATTGTTAAATTTATACATGTTTTACAACTTAAATAAAGGGTGATATGCATAGAGAAATCATCTACATTGGTGAAGTTCTGAGATGGGAGGTAGGCATGCCCATCCTAATGAATCTGACTTTCTAAATTTTGACAAACACTTTTGTTTCAAATACTTTGTACTTCTGTTTTTCTAATGAAAAATCTTAATATAACTTAAGTAATAAATGTTTCTATACAAAAATACTTTAATGAGTGCACATAATTATATGAGTAGTGGTTGAGAACAAGGCACTGAAGATGTGGCCCAAGTCCCCCCCCCCCCCCCCCAACTCTGCTTCAGGAAGTTTTATTTTCACTTAAACAATGGCAACAAGTGCTTAACATACAATTGTTGCAATTTATCTGATAAAGATCCAAGATAGTAGCCCAATTTATCCTAGGACCAACTCTCCCTCTTTAAAAAAAATAGGTTTAACTTTTATTTGATCAATCGCCACAAGTACGCAAATTATGTTTAGCAATTTATCTGATACTATATTAAATATGTGTACTAAAGCTCAGTTTCCAGGTAGGGACAGATTTTTCCTGAATCCTTTCCCCCTGCTTCAAAATGGCAAAGTCTAATTTTCACTTTATTAATGACAGCAAGTAATCAAAATAAGTGTTCTTTTATGGTCAAAAAGATCAAAATCGCATTACTTTAATGTATATAGTAAAATTCTTGAGTAATATAGACTTTTTATTAAATTTTATTTAAAACTTAGGTGTAGCATATGTTTGTCCTTTTTTACGGAATTCACACCTACTCAGTGGCATACCCAGGATTATAGCATGAAAGAGGCTACTTGAAAACTGTACTTAAGAAGAATAATTGTTGCATATAAAAACTGACATAGAGTGGCATTTAAAGCAATATCCTCGCATGCACCTATAACACAGACGGTAACAGTACAGTAAATTAAGTACACATAAAATAATGGCAAATACCACTTTTCTAGAATTAAAAAAATTACCAAATCTCAAATATTGGAATACCCCGAATAGTTATTTCAAATTGTTAATAAATAATATTCTGTGGGAGAAATACATGTGCACCTTTCTCACAAAGCGAGTCTAGCCAAAGTCGGGTAGCAGGGCACCTTTTCTTTCATTCCTCTGAGATCTCAAAGTACCAAGGAAAATCACTTGCAGCCAATCTATTATACCTATCTTCAATTTTTCTATTGATTCATTGTTGCCTAAGGTATGCACTATTTTTCATAAATCAAAGACCCACTCGAGTTCTCAAGGAAGACATGATACTATTATATGTCGCAACTGTGGATTAAAATTCTGTCATAGAACTTCTTGGTCAACATAAAATAATCGACTCATCTTTGTTAGGAAATGAGGTGCGAGATTAGCCTTTCTGCTTTTAAGATCCATTCTTATAGAATTTTAATAAATTAAGTATTTCAACTTTTAAAATTATTCTAATGCATCTTACTAAGTTTGTTTTCTGGTTTGGGCTATTTAAAATCTGGCGGTGAGCCGGTCCATGTTCAACATCCGTATTTGTAACCTAGTCAGACTTTGCTATTTCTTTATCTGCTTGGCCTAGTAGATACCTGAAAAATTTAGCATATGAATCATACATAAGGGCAAAAAAATTCTAACAAAATCACTATTATGATTAAAATAATTTTTAGGTAAGCACAGGCAAGAGGCCTATGCAACATGAGGTAAGTTAATATCATTATATATTGATGTATGTATTGGAATATTATTAAAATTGGTTCTGTAAATACTATAAATGCTCTTTATCCGTTAATAGAAGTATGAATAATATTAAAATTATAAATAAAAATATAAAAAAAGATTGCCATCATTTTGCCAAGTAAAATGATACATTGCCTATTTATGTAACCCTGTGCTTTTTAGCTGTAAACACTTGTACTTTTTGGCTAAAATGCACTTGCACTGTTCAGTATAATGGCACAAGTGTGGGTCATTTAGAAATATGCAATGTTAACGGACAGCTTCCGCAATGGTAGAATCAGAAAACCACCAGACACGACTAGCTGATTGTCATTTGGTTGATGCGATAATGGAATAAAGAGATAAAGTTCATTTAGAAGTTCTTGATTTTTTACCCTAAAATTGGATTTCTTTTTATTCAAATCAATTTCTTTTTAATTTAAATATACATTTTGTGAATTTTGGAAATAGTTTCTGAAAAATTCTGTTAATTTTGGAAACGACGTAAAAAGGTTTTTCTTATTAAACCATATAAAAATGTTATGCCATGGATCTTAGTTGTTGCACATTATATTTATATAGCTATAGATATAACCAGGAATGTCAATGACCAAATTTGGGAAAGAGGTCAGTAGTAAACTAATGTACATCAGTGGCATAGCGTCCATTAAGGCTAAAAAGCTGAGCCTCCCCAGCTTAAAATCTAACTTAAAAATTTATTTAAACATACTTTTATTTATTATAATTTTGCGAAGATATATGTATTATTTAGAAAAATTGTTACATTTTTCTTTCTTAAAGTGACACGATTCAAAGTATTTTTTCCATTAAAAAGCATATTTTAATGTTATAGAAGCTAAAATCATCCAACCTTCATCTTCTATAAGGAGAAACATGGCACTAAGATCACCCATTTATAAAACTCCTCCCTAGCTGATTAACTAACATGGGAAGCTAGCTTATAAAGATGTGGCTATTGCTTACCCATTTTCAACTTTATATAAACAATCAATGATTGGATGTGAGACGATGTTTTATCAATGATGGGTAGGTGAGGGTGAGTAGTGCAAACCTAATGAGTTCTCCATTTTGGGTCAAACATGATTCTATTGATTACTATTTGTAGAAAATAATCATTATTTGTAATACTAAAGAATTTGGGTCATTTTTCATGAATAACCTAGGATTTGCCTAACTTTAAACAATCTCAAGTTGAAGAAATATACTAATAATGACTACCATTAAACTTAACTAGTTTGCAAAGTAGACTTAGTTCTTTATATAGTCATCAATATGGCGAAGCATCCATTTGCGTATTTGGGAGTTTTAGAAAGAATAAATTTCATTTCTTGTTAAAATCCCCCGTTAGACGAGAATCTCAGTTAAATAAAAGTGGTAGATAATTTTTAGCAGATTCTTAGCATATTGTAATATTTTTAAGTTTTCATAGTACAGGATTTGTAAATAATTAATAAGCAATATTGTTTAGGGACATTTTTGACTACAGTGATTTTCAACTAAGCTTATGTTCCAGATTTTTCACAAATTTTCAGTGCACTTTTTCATACATGGACACATGTAGAACGTTTTTCGGAAAGGAGGGGGGGGGTGTAAACTCAAAAATAAAATGTATACCATCGTTCAGATTGATGCTCGCCTTTGTTATCTTGAATATCAAAGGGGGAGAGTGTTCTCCCCTATGAGCAACCATGACTTCATATTTAATAATCTGATGTGGGCAGCACATGACTTTCCTTATATAATGCAATGAATTTATTACTTTTACAGTTAAAGAAAATGTTATTCTTATAGTAGATACTTATATTCTTTCCAAGATATTCAATTTTCTTCAATTAGTCGTCATTTTCATTGATTTAGCATCATTTTATCCATTTGGCGAGATTTTCGTTAACTTGGCAACATTTAAAAATGTCGCCAAGTTGGCGACATTCCGCTAAATTCGTCGCCAAAATCTCGCCAAGTATTATGGACGGAGAAATAAGTTATTCTTACAACGGGTAAATGACTATTGACTTTCAAATACAAAAGTATTACTCAAAGTATCTTTTCTCGTGAATGGAACGAGTTAGATCCACAAGAATGATATCACCAGATTTATCGCATGATATTACATATAAAAAGTGAACATGGTTCTTAACAGTTAATTCTTTTTTTTTAATTTATAGGATTTTTTTATAAATTTATTTGAAAAATGTGCAATATCTCCAGAACGATCCATGCTGGCGTTCTAAAGTTTATGTCAATCGTTTTTTAAGGAAAAATTACATAAGAAATGTCTATTTGCATAACTTTATAAAAGGTTTTGATTTTTTGGTGATTTTTTTCAAAATTTCACTGGAAAATTTAGGGGGGTTCTGAACATTCGATTGTGTTTTCAAACAATAGGCTTCCAGTATTCACAGATTGTGATTTTTGTACCAAATTTCATTCGAATCCCTCCATTCGTTCGTGAGATATCGTCTCCACATACTCACTGACACAGACATCACTTCAAAAATGTTCGATTCGTGATCAGGGATGTTTGAAACGCGTTCTCACGTCGAAAACTCGAATTCGAATTTTCGACCCCGTCACAATACTTTCCTTATACATTATGTATATAAGAAAAGTAATAAAATGGTTGTAAAAATTCAACTAATTTAGAAATAAGCAAACATTTATAATGTTATACGTTGTATGTATGTATCTTACATAGGTAATATATTTTAAAATATTGAGCATTTCATTCTCTCTTAGCATTTTTATGTTAAATTATTTTATTTTACTTACCAAGGAAATAAAACTTATTGAAAGTGCGAATTCCAATATAAATTCACTTATCATACAAAAACTTTTTCCAGGTTAAAATGACAATCGCTTAGTCTCCCAAGTCAAGTATATCACCTTACGCTACTGATGTACATGTTTAGCCAATGGGGGGAAATAGAGAATATGTAATAAAGGAGATTAATTATAGGACAATGAATTTGTTTGCTCCAGCTGCTCCATCAACAAAAAATACTACTATAAACAATTTATTGAAAAAACATCTGATGTGAGCAGCACATGACTTTCCTTATAAAATGCAATGAATTTATTTCTTTTACAGTGAAAAAATGATGTATAAGACCCAGGGTACAGTGTTTATAAAGTTGAATTGTACATTTGGCTCTTTTCCGGATGGCAGCATGTAAAGCTATTTTAAAGTACCCAATTAACTCCATGCAACTCTAAGTTAACAATTATCAATATTGATCAAGCAATATAGTCCATATATTAAAATATTTTAATAATTAATTCATCAATTAGGCATCATTTTCATTAACTACGCGCCATTCTTCTTCTTCGACCTACCCGAAGGTGTAAGGTATCTGTTTGGACGGTAGGGAAGTGCCACCCAATTTAGACAAGAACCCAATAGGGGAGGCATCCACAGGGACCGTAATCGCCTACTCCTACCACCAACCTCTCGGAAGGACTTACGGGCCCACATGTTTAAAATGATCGTACTCCACGTGAACACAGCTACAGTTTGGGCAAAGACGGGAATCAAACGCGGGTCGTCCGAGTTCAATCTCGCGCACTAACCACTAGGTTGTCGCGCTCCCAGGCGTCATTCTTGCAATTTTGACGCTATCTTCGTCATTTTAGGACGAAATATCGACAAGTTGGTGATATTTCGCTAGATTATTCGCCAAGTGTTATAGACAAACAGAGAGAAGATTTATATACTAGAAGGTATCCGTTATATGACGGAATTCAAGATTTGCAAAACGTTACCTCCTATTTTACTACATTTTTATCAGTTTTGTCAATTTGGCAGCATTATAAAAGTCGCCAAGTTGGCAACATACCACCAAATTAATCGCCAAAATTTTCGGCAAACGTCACGAACGGGGAAATGGGTTATTCTTATAGTCGGTTCTTATGTTATTTCCGAGATATTGAATTTTTATCAATTAGTCTTCATTTACATTAATTTATCGTCATTTTCATCAATTTGGCGACATTTTCGTCAATTTAACGACATTTAAAAAAGTTGGCGATATTCCACTATATTCGTCACCGAAATTTTTCCAGGCGTTATGGACGGAAATAAGATTATATTTATAGTAGACAAATGACTATTGAGGTCCACATATAAAACTATTACCCAAAATAACTTCTCTCGTGAATAGAACGAGCAAGATCCAAGAGATTGATAATTAACACATTTATCACATAATATTGCATATGAAAAGTGAACATATTTCACAATATTGAATTTTTACGTAACGTTATTGATGGTTTTGATTTTTTGATGATTTTTTCAAAATTTCGTTTGAAAATTTGGGGGTCTTCCGAACATTCGATTGTGTTTAAATTCAATAGGCTTCCATTAATCACTGATTGTAATTTTTGTGCTAAATTTCATTCGAATCGCTCCATTCGTTCATGAGATATCGTCTCCACAGACTCACTGACACACACACACACGGAGACATTACCCAAAAAACATTTGAGTCGTGTTCATGAATGCTTGAAACATGCTCTCCCGTCAAAAACTCTAATTCGAATTTGACTCCGTTACAATACTTTCCTTATGCATTATACTATGTATATATAAGGAAAGTAAAAATAATAGCAAGTCAATTTACGACATGGGCGTAACCAGGATCTACGAAAGAGTGAGGTCTACGACCGAATAAGAGTGGGAGGAAGTGAGAGGAATGGCTTTTCCCAATATGGCCACTATAGGAAACATGTAGCTGTTTAGCCAATGGGGAAAGGGGGCATACTGAATATACTAAATGTAGTTATACAATTTTGAATAAGTTGTCTAAGATTGCTTCTTCAACTAAAAATACTATCATAAACTATTTATCACAAAATGGTCGTGTAGTCATTTTACGCCATAGGCGTAACCAAGTTTTCGGAAAGGTGAGCTCGACGATCGAATAGGTGGAGGTAATAGAGCGGATTTTCGTTTTCCAATACAACTTCTATAGAAAAGTAAAGTAATTCTTCAGCTAATGTGGGGAGGGTATAGAATATGTAATACAGGAATTATAAGTCTATGAACTTGCGTACTCTGGTTATTTCTTCAACTAAAATCACTATCATAACCGATTTATCACAAAATGGCCGTGTAGTCAGTTTACTCCTAGGCGTAGCCAAGATCTAGAAAGGGAGAGGCAGCTCGACTATTGAATGGGGAGAGATAATAGAGTGGAATTTCGTTCTTCAATATAGTACTATAGATAAGTACTTTAGTATATTCAGTATGCCCCTCCCCCATTGACTAATCAGTTACATGTTTTCTATAATAGCAATATTGGAAAAAATAATTCCTCTAACTTCTCCCACTTCCACTCTATCGTAGACCTCACTCTTTCCTAAATCCTGGCTACGCCTAGCCTATGACGTAAAGTTACTGCATGGTGTTACCTTATTCTGTAATACATTATTTATATAGTTTTTGGTGATTAAATACTCGAAGCAAAAAAGTTCATAATACTCTTGGTTCTGCCCAAATTATCCTCGTGTTTACGTGGAGCACGAGCACGATCTGTGGGTCTGAAAGCCCTTCCGAGATGTTGGTGGTAGAGGAAGAAATGTACGGACCTAGTAGTTGCTACCCCCCTTACTCCCCACACACACACACTCACTCACTCACACTGAATTCCGGTTTAAATTGAGTTGCACTGGGTTGCATAAGGTAACATCAGACGTCCAAACAGATACTTTACACTTTCGGGTAGATAGAACGGCCTGAGTAGAGCGAAAAATCATTCATAGTGCAATAATTACGTTAGTTAACGCCATTGAGGAAGGGTACGATGATACCCGAAAGTGCTCAGGCTTTTACATTATATGTACGTCTGATGGACGTTTTAATAAAATGACGTTTAAAATCTAATAATTTGTCAGTCATTTATTGTTTAAAGTATCCTCAGAAGTTAGGAATACATCATAGATACGTTGGGAATACGTCACAAATACATTGAGAATACATCATAAATACGTTGGGAATACGTCACAAATACATTGAGAATACATCATAAATACGTTGGGAATACGTCACAAATACATTGAGAATATATCATAAATACGTGCCGACGTGGTTGTCGAGTGGTCAAAGCAAGCGTTTCCATTGAAATCGCTCGACCGCCACGTTGTGGGTTCGAGCCCCACGTAAGGCATGGATGTTTGTGTTGTGGGCGCAATGTGATCCGCCCCCTTCTGGTGCCCCTGGGGCAACGTCAATGGTACGTCTGATGGACGTTTTAATAAAATGACGTTTAAAATCTAATAATTTGTCATTCATTTATTGTTTAAAGTATCCTCAGAAGTTAGGAATACATCATAGATACGTTGGGAATACGTCACAAATACATTGAGAATACATCATAAATACGTTGGGAATACGTCACAAATACATTGAGAATACATCATAAATACGTTGGGAATACGTCACAAATACATTGAGAATATATCATAAATACGTGCCGACGTGGTTGTCGAGTGGTCAAAGCAAACGTTTCCATTGAAATCGCTCGACCGCCACGTTGTGGGTTCGAGCCCCACGTAAGGCATGGATGTTTGTGTTGTGGGCGCAATGTGATCCGCCCCCTTCTGGTGCCCCTGGGGCAACGTCAATGGACGGCTAAATGGTTCACACTCTGGCCACTGTAATAAAGGCGAATGACGAAGATCAAAGTGCCTGGCCATTTGAAAAAAATATATATCATAAATACGTTGGGAATACGTCATAATTACGTATATCTTCAAACATTGGGAATATGTTATAAATGCGTATTAACAACCATTGGAAATAACATCACAAATGCTTATTTAGAAACCTATTTGCAACGGTTGGATTACCGTTTCCAGACATACCTCATAGAGTTTCGTCCAGAACAGAGCACCAGGCGCGAAGCGCCTTTAATCTCCAATCTCTAGGTGTGGTTCTTATCTTCATACTGTGACATTATTTCATTGGTCCATAGTTGGAGGTTCGAGGTTTTTGATTTACTGTTTTTATTATTTGTCCTAGCTCCTAGTGTGGCAGTTTGTTGCACATTAAGAGTTTAAGCAGTTTGGGGGGTTGATGCAGATCTGAGGGTAACCTAGCATTTTAGCAGTTTAGGATTTTAAACATTTTGTAGAAAACCAAAGATCGCGAGTTTTCGTTAATATCAACTGATTAAGGTGGGACGTTCCTAGTACCGAATATCAAAGTTAAGTACCGAGCGGGGTCTCTTACGAGATTTAGCCTTGCGATGATCATAGTCATGCAGATTAAATAATAGTTCATTTGGGACAGATGGCAGATTTTTGTAGAATTTAAGCGCTAGCTTTTTGATTTGGGCTCTAACAGTTTTTATTTTGAAGTCTTTCCTAATTACCGAGTTTCTTAAGTATCTAGGGGCTTTCCTTATAATCCTTAGGGTTTTGTTTTGTCTTGTCTCTAATAAGTCTATGGTAGTTTTACAGGCATATCCCCATACGGGTGCTGCATACAGCATTCCCGGGCAGATGACCGATTTATAAATTAGGAGTTTATTTTGATAACTTAGATTTCCGTTTCCTATCATTGGGTATAAGGCTCCTATGGTTATATACGCTTTTTTGATTATGTTCCAGACATACCATTTAGATGTCATTTTGACGTATGTATTGATACTTTAAAATGACGTATGGAACCATATGTAATATCTCCAAACATTGGAAATACGTCGAGAATATGTCATAAATAAGTATTATTAACCATTGAGAATATATATTAGCAACCGTTGAAAATACGTCACAAATGCGTAATAAAAAAAAACCTATTTCCAACACGGTTGAATAACCGTTTCCTGGCATTCCGTTTAGATGTCATTTTAACGTATGTGTTGATACGTCAAAATGACGCATGTGGGAAAACATCATAATGAAGTAACTGTGCTATCTGGGATAATTCATACACTAAAATATTCTACGACCCCACTGGCAAAAGTAATATATTATTTTTGTATAGTGACAATATTGAAAAATGAAAATCCGCTCTATCTCCCCTCACTCCATCGTCGAGCTGCCCCCTCCTTCCGAGATCGTGGCTACGCCTATGGCTTAAACTGACTACACGACCATTTTGTGATAAATTGCTTATGATAGTATTTGTAGTTGAATAAATAATCAAAGTTCACACGTTTATATGAACGTGTGAACTATGATTATTCTGAAGTCTATATAGACTTATAATTCCTGTATTATATATTCTATATACAATCCCCATTGACTAAAATATTATATTACTTGTCTACAGTGACTATAGTTACTATAGAAAGATATATATATAGAGAGAGGGGTTGTCCAAAATGAGGGGAAAACCTTGTAAAAGGAGGTCTTATGCACCTAATAAGATGTTGAGCATGGATGCATAAAAGGCCTAGATGGTTGCAAGTGATATTTAACACCATTCTTCAAGCAGAAACTGCTCCAATGCGGTAAGTGATGCTGGAGGAGGATAACATGATCTGACCCTATTTCGCAAGACCACAGTGGCTCGATGATGTTTAAATTTCGTGAGTGTGTAACGTCAGCATCATGTTCCTCGAAGCACGATAGAAAATCTTTCTAGTTAGCGTTGGTCCAGAGGTAGGAATAATATGAAGGCTGCTTCATCAGGAAACAGTACATGCTTCCAAGCATCCGCAGTCCACGTTTTATGTTTCTGGCACCACTGTAGTCTCGAGTTTGTATTTCTCAGTGACAGGGTTTCGCAATAGCACCTCTGTCATGAATTCCTTGCTGATGCAGTTTCCCTCGTACCGCATGTGTGGAAACTGAGTTCTAGTCACTTTTTTTGCTTGGTCTTCCTGTTTGCGGTGGCAATCCTCTTTAATGTTTTCCTATCTCGGTCAGTGAATTTCATTGTCTGTCCATAATTCTGTCTTGATCTCGCAGACGATGTTTTGCCACGAACTTTGTATGTTTTCATGACCCTGGACACAGTACCTTTCGATACCTCCACTAACTTTGCAACGGTGGTGACCGACACACCGACTAGGGGGACGCCTAAAATCTAAGTTCTTTGAAACTCTGTCAGGTCGCTTATTTTGTCTTCAACTTCAACGCAATTGTGCGAAGAAACGCCTCTAATGCAATCGAGCGTAACCTCCGGAATATCAGAAAAAGCGGAGGAATGAATGGTCCACTTCGCTCTGTTACCAGTATAGACAAACTTATCAATTATACGTGTGATGTTTCCATTATTTTGGACAACCCCTGTATATATATATATGTGTGTATACAAATATATATATATATACAAAATCCTCTCTATTACAGTCGTCGGGCTCCTCCTCTTTTCAGACCGGCTAAACAACCATTTTGTGATTAATCACTTATATGATGGTATTTTTGATTGAAGAAATAATCAGAGTATACAAGTTCATAAAAAATTCGTGTACTAAAATATTCTATAATTATATACACCCCATTGACTAAGTATTACATCACTTTTCTGTAGTGACTATATTGGAAAACTAAAACAAGCTGTATTCCCCCCTCCCCCATATAATTGTCGAGGTTCTCCCCATTTCCAAGATCCTGGCTACGCCTATTCGACCATTTTGTGATATATCGTTTATGATAGTGTTTTTAGTTGAAGAAATAATCTGAGACAACTTATTCAGTCATAATACCTTCAGTACGCTCCTCCCCCATGGGCTAATCTATTACATGTTTCATATAGTGGCCATATAGGGAAAAGCGATTCCTCTTACCACATACTGATATACACACTATCTGACACAGAAAATGCAACACCATGAAAGAGCGAATAGCGTGTGATGATAAACGACACACAGACAGAGTCGACATATAAAAATAAGTGATGTTAATTTCAGAAGGATAATACAATACAATAATGGCGTAGACAGGATGATCAGTAGGCAGTCGAACCACATCTTGCTACGATACAAGCAGCAACCCTTCGAGAAATAGATGTAATGAGCGTGCAGATTGCTTCCTGAGGGATGGATGACCATATGCCTTCAACTATCCTCCACGGGTCGTCATTTGTTTCAGAAGGGGACAGGGCAGTCAAACGACAGTTAATCACATCCCATACATGCTCGATGGGTGAGAGATCTGGAGACAGCGGAGATCAAGGAAGCACCTGGATTGCAATGCTTGTCAGCTGATGGTTGCCGTATGCGCTCGCGCATTATCTTGCTGGAAAACAGCATTTTCCATCCGTTGAAGGTAGGGCTGTGCAACCAGCCGCTGTACCTCATCCACATATCGTCGTGCCTCATTGTGTCCCTGAAACGAACCACAGGTGACCGGCTATCGAAGCCAATGGCATCCCAAAGCATTATGCCGCGTTATCGAGCAGTATGGCATTTAATAGTCGCAGCAGGATTGGATCTGTTTCCATGTCGCCTCCAGACTCTCACACGGTGACTGTCATTCGACAACCAAAATTGAGACTCGTCGCTAAACACTACTCTGTATCATTCAGTCGTCCGAGAGGTTCGGGCCTAATACATTCGGAAAACGGGTTTCTATAGGCGACAAATAGTAACAACTGTTGGCTCATCTGCCCTTTCAATCCCTTTTATCTCGCGCTCTAATCTCGTGACTTTGTTGCATTTTAGATCATTTGCATACATCGGCCAGCTGCGTTTGTCTCGCAATTTGCATAATTATACGACCAAAGCTTCATGGTATTGCATTTCCTATGGCGGTAGTGTATATATATACATATATAGTTTAGTATTTTGTACCTGTCACACAGCTCACTTCTCCCACTCTTCGTTCATAGTCATAGCAAACCCATCTCTACTACGGACATACGTCATAGACCTCCCTCACGTTTAATTATCGCGGGGCAATCTACTAGTCGTGTCTGGCAGTTGCCTGAATCTACCCTCAAGGAGGAGCCTGTCCGCTCATTTGGTGCAGATGCATCCCTGTCTTGTTACTAGTTCGTAATAGCAGAAAATGATTTTTCCATGAAGAAATAGATTACAAACATGGATAATATTCTTAATTATCAGAAGTGTGAGGACGATAATTATTACAAAATTTTGGGGTGCGACGAAACGTCGAATGTAAGCTTTAAATTAAAGTATTTGGTATAGAGCTATAAGATATAAGAACTTAAAAATGTTCATACTACTTAGGCGTACATCAATTTAAACGTACTCATATATTATATATTGATTTACCCCTAGATAATACTTATTCAGCAATATTGGATTGAAATAAGTGTATGATACATATATTATTTTATTTCATACCAGTAATGCTTAAAACTAGAATCGTCGCAATGCATTTCAATGCAAAGAAAATATGATTATTAACTAAAATAATTATTAATCCATATTAAAAATGGCATTTTAATTTACATAAAATATAAAAATGTAATTTTGAATATGATAAAATAAATTTCTTCAGGAAACAACAATTAAAAGTTTGTGTAATATGAAAGCCTAAGTATTTACTTTCCTCAAATTGAGTTTTTAAAATTATAACATGTTTTTAACGTATAAAAAATTTGTGCATGAAATTTGAAATTTCTTTTACTGGAGCAGAATTTTTCAATAAAAGTTAATCACATATTTTATTTGTAACAGTTCATTTATGACCCCAAACACTTCATTAGTTTTAAACTGCATATGCTACCACCTAAGCTACATCCATACCACCCTATTTTGTTTTTACAGGTGTTTCATGTTTGAAATTGTAAAGAATCAGATGTATTACATTTAGAGATGTGGGTCAGAAAATTTTCTGCTATGTTTTCCCTGAAAATTACACTGCTTTTTGAAAACAAATAACTTTAGAAGTTTTTGCTCATTTAGTTCTCTAATTTTGAGGAAGAAAAGGGTAGTAAGGCTTTAAGGAAAAGGAACAAGAAAAGTACAAGTGACATTTTACTCATTCCGTAAAAAAAAGCAAGTGGAAATTTTAGAAGACTATTCATTCCAGCATTAAGTTTTGTCAAATTTATAAAAATATGAAATGTTTTCTCAAGTGATTCTGCTGAAAGAAAATGTTTTTAATAGAACTTTTAACTCAAGTTCTCTAAATTGTATCTTTTATCTCTTAATACTCATCTATTCAATTATAAATGGATATTCTTTTAATAATTTTTAATATTTTCATATATTTAATATATTTCTAATGCATATAATAAACTAAATTAATTTTTCTTTTTATTATTATTATTATTATTAGTTATTTCAGAAAGTGATAAATTCACACTGGGTATAGAGAAATCTGAATTCCATTCTGGACTTCTAAAGTTATTTGTTTTCACATTTGTGTATACTTAATTTTATAAAAGCTTCTTTATATATATATATATATATATATATATATATATATATATATATATATATATACACCCCACACACATACAAAGATATATGAAATAAAAACCCAATATGGCTTATCAGTGTTCTCAGGAGTGCTAACACTATTAAAATATCTTATCAATAAGAAGTGTCAAGTATCACGTGGGAAGCATTCTATTCGTAATGCGCACATTTACATAATGTTCACACCACTTTTAATAATGGCTAAAAAATGATATGTCCTTCGCCTAATTAAAACATAAATTGTATGAAAATATTTTATTTTGTCAGGAAAATATTCTGTGTCTTGCTAACATGGTGATAACACTTAAAATGAGTTCTTTTTAACATATTGGGATAATTTACATGTTAAAGGGCATAAACATGAGACCGTCAGATTTTTTTTTTCAATTATCAGCAGTAAGGTTAGTTGATCATGTTTTAATTCCACTGATTTAAAGTATAATTCTTTTTTTGTTTAGTTTAAATTTAAACTATAGTGACTAGAATACCTAGTATCGCGATCAAGGAAAAAATTTGGAGAATCGTTCAGGAAATGCAATCGATAGCACTGCAGTTAAATCTAACCCACTTATAGCAGATAACTCTACACTTTTGTATGCAAAAAATATGTTGTTTTAAATTAAAAATTTAAATAAACTCTTTATAGTTAAAATGGAGATATTAATACAAAATATATTTTTTTAAATTCGATTCTTCAATCAAACAGACTGTTTCATTGATTTGTAATACGTTGAACTTTTCTTTTTATTTTCAGTATTATTTTGTAAAACATTTCATTATTAATTGGTAAGCAAACTTTTCTTTTTATAATTATATAAAATAGATATAAAATCATACAAATTCATCTTACAACTTGGGGAGGGGTACAAAACGAATGTAAATTTACACTTTTTTTTAAATAATACATTTGTAGACAGAAATGCATATAAACTTGCTTTTTATACAAAAAATTAAATAAAATAGCTCAGATAAAACGTGAATAAATTTTTTGTAATTAAATCATTTTGTGAGCTATGTTTGTGGAAAGATATAGTCAAATTAATTTCATTATAACTAAAATAATAAAACTTACATGGCAGCTCATCTTTATAGCATATTACTGTAAATCCTTGAAGACATTTACCTAATATCTATATATAGCACTATTACGATAAGAATATTCTATATTGATTATCTTTTCATTACAATGTTATTTATTTATTTATTTAAATATATCTTATATACATCAGTCCAATTGGTCAATAACAAGATTTATTTCTAGTTTTTAAATTCAAAGAAAATATATCATTGTTATAAGTTACTTTATAGCAATTTACATGTTGCATCAACCATATTCAGCCTATAAGCATTTATTAAATCAATTTTGCATCGGCATTATATTGAGAACTTTTAAATAAATTTATTCTTCATGTTAGAGTTCAAACTTGATTGAATTAACTAAGATTTCAACAATAAATTTGCACCAATTGAAAAATATATGTATAAATTGAACAAAATATTTACAGATAAGGTATTATTTCTTACTTTATATTACATAATTAGTTTAATGTTATACAATGTCTAATAAAACCAACAGTATAATATAGATATATACATCTTTACAGAAAAATAAATGTTTAAAGGATATTATCTACTTTAGAGGAGACAAAAACTAAATTAAAAAATAGAAAATATTAACAAAAAAGTATCATTGTTATTTTAATATTTTATATGCATTTCATTTATTCAAATAAATTATTTACATTTACTCATTTTTGAAAATTTTTACTTTGTTTCTTTTTGTACATTTGTCTCTGTTGATACCTTTAATATAAAAATGAAGTCTGGTTATCAAGTAAAATCTCAACAATATTTTTGTCAGTTCGACTTTGTGGCTTTTATATCCTATAAAGCTTCATGTGGAGTTTTACAAAGTGCCAAATAAGTCACTTATACTATCTCTGTGAAGTAAATTTATAGAGAAACACGTTGTAAATTTGTACTCTAATTTTTTAATAAAATTAAATAGATTTATTGCTTAAATGATTAATCAAATTTTGATCTAGCAAAATTTAACTAAAAGTGCAGTCTAATCAATAACTTCAATTGACAACAGATGGCGCTACACTCTCTTGCTCCCTATTTTTACCCGATGTGTCCTGAATTATTGAAACCAGTTTTTGAACACTTCTCTCTTACGAACGCAACTCTAGGTATTCTAATTACTGTAGTAGTTTAAACCATAGTTTTTTGGTTTAAAAAAAGTAAACCATTTTTTTAATGCAAATAATATGTATTGTTGGGGTATCTCTGGCTGAAATTGGAGTGTTACAAAGAATGTAAACACTTTGGATATTTATATTGCTAAATCTAACAAATAAAAGTGTAGACAATTTTAATTATTTTGTCATAAATATGGTTGTAATTATGAATATATAAAATTTTGAAAACATTAAAAAAAACCTGAAAAGTTTTTGTTCTAGCAAGTTTTTTCCTCATTTTGTTTACTTTCACTCAAAATATCTTCTAAAATATAAAAAATAGATATAAATAGTAAGCAACAGAAATGTTCAGTATGAAATCCAATTTCTAGATTAATAATTTGTTATAAAACTCTTATAGTTTTTGAAGAATGATCTTGTTAAGTATAAGATGATTGAAAATTAGCTATGTATTATAAGAAGTAATTTGTAACCTTTTGAAAGCTCTAAATATGTATATATATATAATTTATTTTAGATGAGGTTCTTTGTTTTTGAAATATAGTGGTTATAATTTCAATTGTTAAATATTTTCAACTATTTTAAGAAGGTGATTCTAATTTTGATATTTTATTATTTGAACTATTTTTGAAACGTGGTTCTAATTTCGATATTTTAATATTTTGAACTATTTTTAAACTAAATAATTTGGCATCACGTCTGATGTTATAATAGCAAAAATTAAGCACACATCCACAGCAGAAGGTCTTTTTTACTTCCTATAAGACGTACAAAAATTTTTTTTAAAAAGGGCCAGAGCGCTTTCGAGCATAAGTACGCTCTTCATCAGTGGCTACATGGAAATAAAATTTGAATCGTTCATATATAGACCAGATATAGTGACAAAATTTGCATAAATACAATTTACAAAAGAATCTACGTTTAGGCAAGGATAAACTGAAAACTATAAAACAATTTTTTTAGAGTTTCAAAAATTCCAACAACAAAAGAACAGCATATTAAATTACAATTTAATTACAGAAATTGAAAAAAGGGGGGGGGGCAACCAAGCATAATCCCAAAGATGAAGACATCAAAGATAACTTTGCAGAGACTTGAATTGCATGGAGTCAAGAATGAGTCGCCAAGCGTAACTCAAATTCATGACAGGGTCAAAATTACAAACGGACTCGCAGTAGATATAAATAAAAAGGGATTCAAGAAGGAGAATATCATGAGAGTTATTACAACGCATCAAAAGGAAAGTCTTTTCAAAAAGAGGCTGAAAATTATCTTTAACAACAAATTGAGCAAGAGCCGTAGAAAGTTTACTATCCCTGACATTCCGAGCATGTTCTGCTAAACGGATGCCAACAGTGCGTGTGCGTTTAGTACTTCTAATATAAAATTTAAAATTACCATCGGTGGACAACAGGGGAACAACATACACCCCAGCAAAGTTTTTAAAGTCATCCTTATCACCCAGTTTATCAGACCGAATAAAGAAGAAATATTAGAATATGCAGGTCTGAAACCAAACTCAGAGCAAAAATGGATAAAGGGGCAGAAAATCCGAGGATTGTATGGAAAACTAGACCTATAAGTCAAACGATCTTTTAAGGCAATAAGTTTAGTATCAAAAAGCATATATTTACTGCGAACTTGGAAGAAAACCTTATAAATAAACTCAAAGGAGTAGGCAGCCTCACGGCCAAGGCCAAAAATAAAATCAATTTCATCACTTAAAGCAGAGATGAATGAATGAATGATATGAAGGTGGGTGGCTCCAGAAGAGCCTAGCACATCGACCAGAGGTCTATTGTACTACCCCAAAAAGTGAAGGTCCCTAAGAGAAGAGACCAGTAGCCAATGCAAACATAAGCAGGCACTTGACAGGAATGTCGTTCAGCTCCCAGGGTTCAATCACATGACGACCAATGTGTTCGAATCTGTGAGCAGAGTAGGCCTCACATTCACACAGAATGTGAGCTGCAGTTTCTTCGCTGTAATTGCAGCCTCTGCAAAGCGAATCCTTGGAGACACCCATAATATTAAGATGTCTCTTGAGAGTGCAGTGCCCAGTAAGGAGCCCAACAGCTCTCCTGATGCCAGTTCTACTGAGCCTAAAAAGTTCCTTTTGACGTGCACTAGGGCAATTACAGTTGAGAATTTTCGCTTGCCTTTGTCCCTTAGTGTCACGCCAGTTCTTGCATTGAAGCTTCCTGAAGATGTCAAAGACAATTCTTCTGATAAGATCATTGGGAATACCCAAGGCTGGCTCAGGGCCCACAAAAGGAGTACTAGAGCCTTTCCTAGCAAGTTCATCTGCCAATTCATTGCCAGGAATGCCCGAATGACCAGGCACCCAGTACAGAATGACACTATTATTACTAGCAATTTTACAGAGAGCTTTATAGCATTCCCAGACAAGGGAAGACGTCACAGTGAATTTCCCCAGAGCCATAAGAGCAGCCTGACTGTCAGAACAAATGAAAATCTGGCTATTCTCGTACTTTCTGTCATAGCAAATTCTACAACACATAAGAATGGCAAATACTTCAGCCTGAAAGACAGTAGCAAAATTGCCAAGCGGATAAGATAGCTTAGTGCCATCATCAGGGCAACAGACTCCCGCACCAGTACTTGTGCCAATCTTCGAGCCATCAGTGTACCATACAAAGCAATTATGTTTATTGTAGGTTGGAGTCCTCTTCCAATCATCCCGCGAGGGGACAAGAATTTCATAAGGCTTATCAAACGTAAATTTGACATGTATGCCATCAGGTGGCATACAAAAATAAGGATGCCTAGCAACATTACTGTTAAGTTCACCCCAAGATAGATACCTTGAGTAATCTTTCCAGTGTTTCAGATATTTGAGTCTGTTCATGCAGATAAGTGCTTCTGCCTCAATACGCATATAGAGCGGATGCAAGCCAAGTAAAAGTTCAAGAGTTGCAGTAGGAGTGGTTTTCATGCATCCGGAGATTGCAATGCACACCATCCTTTGAAGCTTAACTAAATCAAGTTTAGCAGTTTCACTTCTAATTCTGGACCACCAAACAATGGATCCATAAGAAATGATAGGACAGACTATCATCGAGTAAATCCAATGAATAGCTCTGGGATTAAGGCCCCAGGTTTTCCCAATAGCATTCCTACAAGACCAGAAGATTCTTCTGGCTTTAGTTGTGCAGTAGTCCAAGTGTCTCTTCCAATTAAGTTCCTTGTCAAAGTAAATTCCCAAGAATTTAACCTCCTTGGAGCAAATAAGCTTCTGTCCAAAGTAGCAAATATTCCCAAGATTAAGTATGCGTTTCCTTGTAAATGCAACTAAAGCAGTCTTCTGCGGATTAACCGTAAGACCTGCAATTTTACACCATGTTTCAACCCTCCTAAGAGCAGTAGACATCATGTCAGAGACAGTGTTGCCAAATTTGCCCCTGGCAACGATGACAACATCGTCAGCATATCCAATGCAAGAAACACCAGAGATATTAATGCTTTCCAGAAGAGAGTCCACAACAAGACACCAGAGAATTGGTGAGAGCACACCCCCTTGTGGACAGCCCGAAAGTGCATGCACAGTCATACTTTCACCAAGTAAAGATGCACAGATATACCTGTTAGATAACAGGTTCTTGATCCAATAAGATATCGTGGTATCAACACCTCTTCTGTTGAGAGCAACAAGAATGGTGTCAATAGGTACTTTATCAAAGGCACCTTCAATGTCAAGAAAGGTAGCAAGAGCAATTTCCTTGGCATTGAGATTTCTCTCTAAAATAAAGGAGAGACTGTAAAGAGCAGTGTCCGTAGATTTGCCCGGTTGATAGGCATGTTGAGAACTAGACAAGGGCTTAGAGGCCAGAATCACTTCCCTTAAATACCTATCGATAAGTTTTTCAATAGTCTTAAGCAGAAAAGATGTAAGGCTGATAGGCCTAAAAGATTTGGCCTCATAGTAATTGTCCTTTCCAATTTTTGGAATGAAGATTACCCTAGTATGCCTCCACGCATTTGGTATATGACCAAGGGCAATACAAGCTCTGTAGATGTTGCAGAGAATAGGAGCAAGCATCTCTATTCCCTCCTGGAGAAGAATAGGAATGATGCCATCAGTTCCCGGAGTTTTATAGGGTTTATGGGAATTAATTGCCCATTTAACCCTATCAAGAGTAACAATGCTCCTAGCAATACCCCAGCTATTGTCGTCAGACAAGGTGGAGCAAGCAATACCACTGTCATTCTGAACAACAGGATGAGAAACCGGAAAGTGAACTCTGAAGAGCTCACTAAGGGTCTCCTCACCAGTGACAGTAAAGTCACCATTGGGCTTCTTGACAGTGTTAAGTTTACAATTTCTGTCTCTAGCCATCAACTTAACAAGTTTTGCAACGGCAGGAGTATCATTAATACCTTCGCAGTAAGTTCTCCAAGAATTTATCTTGGCATCCCTAACTGCTTTATTATAGGAGGTGAGGGCAGATTTATAAGTCTGCCAATCACCATTCTTCTTGGCTCTATTAAAGAGCTTCCTGCATTTCCCACGCAACCGGCTGAGCTCACTAGACCACCAAGGAACAGTCCTTGGGGAGTCAGCTATGGTGGTTCTGCAGTTGCTATGAAAGGTACCGATGATGGCCTGTTGCACAGAGTCAACAGCCAGATCCACGCTTTCAATAGAGGAATACTCACCAATGTGATTCGCCAAATTGGCCCTAAGGTCTTCTTTGTAGGAACCCCAATTCGTCTTCCTAGGGTTCCTACCTTTGTCCTCTAAAACAGTTACAGGACCTTTAACAGAAAAGGAAATTAATTGATGGTCAGACAAAGATATATCATCTGAAACCCTCCAATCAATTACGGACTCAAAAGCAGAACTATTACACAGGCTAATGTCTATAACC
Organism: Amaurobius ferox; assembly: GCA_951213105.1. Taxonomy (NCBI): domain Eukaryota; kingdom Metazoa; phylum Arthropoda; class Arachnida; order Araneae; family Amaurobiidae; genus Amaurobius; species Amaurobius ferox. The sequence goes on along the minus strand of OX578152.1, from coordinate 69,483,896 downwards.
TCGCGACGTTTTAAAGTCACAAAGGTAGGAGTATTACCCTTATTAAGTAAATAGAGCTTATGAAGAAGGATCTGATCCAAGAGATCATCACCCCTACGGTTACAGTTACTACTGCCCCAAACAGTGTTATGGGCATTTGCATCGCAACCAATGATCATTTTTTTATTATTACAGTACTCAGTAAGATTAATAATGACCTTAGAGAGAGTTTCCTTATCTTCATAAGGAAGATAGGCAGAAGCAAAGATGTAATCCATCATATGTTCGTCAGTTTTAAGTTTCACATTGATAGCAACATTGTCACCATCAAGGAATTTAACCAGATGAACAGCATTGAGCTTGTTGCTAACAGCAATACAGGCTCTGGGTCTGGTACAGGATGTGTCATAAAAGACACTGAATCCTTTGATCCCTAGACCCAAAATCTTTCCATTACAGGTCCAGGGTTCTTGGATAAGAGCAATATCAGCTCTACCATTGAAAAGCCTTTTGCTAAGAATAGCAGAGGCAGATCGACTGTGATGCAGATTAATTTGCACAACCTTAAGACAGCCCATAAACAAAAAGAAGAAAAGGGCACAGAAAGACTAGGAGAAAGAAATTCACCTAGTATCATGACAATGATCAGCATCAAGCATGATATCATTGTCAAAATCCTTCATGCGTTTTTCCAACTCATCATCCGAGATCGGAGGGTTAGCATGAAGTGTAACATCTGAACCAGAAGCAATTTCTAGATCGTTAAGTCTAGGTATCATAGTCTCAAGACTACCAATACTTACCTGAGAGGAGGTCGCCCGGTCTGCTGGCTGTTCCTCCATCTCCATCTTCCCCTTAGGCTTTTCGTTTGGATCACGAAGAATCTTGAAGACTCCACGGTCCAAACCGGTGAATGCACCAAGGTCAGCTTTGCGAATCCCATCCGCAGCCTCCGAATCCACCTCGAAGATCCATCTTACAGAGTGGGGTTCCACAAAATTTTGCAGAACACGCCACTCCTCAGACTTCAACTCCGGGTTGAAATGGTTCAGCCGTTTCAGCAAGACACTCGGCTCCTTGGTGTACACGTCCCTGGTTTTAAATGCCACCTTGACAGGTTTGGGAAGGTCATTAGCACTCAAGACCATAAGTGGCTCTCCCAGAACCTGACTGTCATTATGGAAGGTTCTCTTGACCCATTCCACAGTATTTGCATCATTGCAATGAAGAATCAAAGCTCCAGCGTTTGAGCTGAAGAAATGAATCTTCGGAAGTTGCTCACCAGTTGGGATCCCATCTATTTTATCGAGAGTCACCAACTGGATGATATCAACCTCTTCCTTGCTCAGCTTGCTAGAAGGGAAGGACTTTTTGACGATGGCCATCTTAATAACCTGGACCGCTTGAGCGTATGTTCCATATTGGATGTCCGTCCTCGATCTCTTCTTGTCGACTAGATCTCTTGGAGAAGGTGTGGCTCCTGTCGACCTAGGTCGTTTGGTGCCTCCAACTTTCTCTGTGACAGTGCCGGCTTTTGCAAGCTTCTGGTCCAACTGCCTAGGCATGCGCCTCCTCCTGCGCCTCTGTGCTTTGGTGAGTATACCCTGCGTCACAGCCATGGTTTCAGTGTGTCGGTCACCAAGGTTCGCGACTCCACTTCCTTCCACAGCCGGACTGCAGGCTTCCTCCTTTTTTCCAAGATCCAACCCCAGAGGGGTTGTTTCAATGGCTGATTGGGAAACATCCGAAGATGTACCCAATCCTTTCATCACTTCCTTATCTACATCGTCGCAGCACGGAGAACCAGGAAAACTCAAAAGAGCCCAATCTGATTTCTCCATGCTGTAACCATAAGATAGAAAAAGAACCACGGATTACTTCCAGTTCGATCGAGGCCCCCGCTAGGCCTCGTCTCCCCACACTTTTCTGACGTGAAAAGTGTAACCGCCGGAGTCATTCGCAAAGCTAGATGATAAGGAGCGGGTCATAACGTGCACCAGGTACACAGGGCCCAGGGATCAGCAAGGATCCAAGGGGGATTTCTCGATATGAAACGCTCCCCACCATCCAACCAACGCAACCAAGGGACTCGACCTCTGGAACCGTTTTCTACAAACGTTTCTTGAAAGCAATACTACAGATGCACGCCGCTTCGCCCTTTTCGCCACACAACCACCTGGTCCCGTTCCCGAGCCCAAACAGTATACCTTACAGCAGAGGCCGAAGAGTGGTACTAAGGCCCATAAGGCAGAAGTGAAGTTTACTAGGGGCTTAGCATTGATGCAATCTGCAGCTAGAAGAAAAAGTTTGCTCGGGTACCTCGGGATAGCAACACCCGTATCCACAAAAGAAATGGATCCCTGAGAATTTTACAGAGTGAGACTAAGTGCCTCACTTCCAACCCCCAACCTGGAGGACCAGGATGCCTCATTTGGTCTGGAACCTCACCTTCGACCTGTCCGGCAAGGGAGACCCTGCCAGTAGCCGAAGCTACCGCCGGCATAGCTCTTAGGATCATCGGTTCACGCAAGCTCCACCACCCCGTCAAGGCTCAGGCATCATTTAGTGGAGTAAAGCAGAGATAGGTGAACAAACATTAAAAGCGCGATTAAAATCAGCATAAAAAGAAGCTTTTTTAGAGGAAAGAGGATGGTAAGAATTAACAGAAATACAAGAATTAGTAAAAGAAGGTTTACGGAAAACCGCGGTTTGAAAACCAATAGCAGAACGGGTGACCAGTTCATCAAGAAAAGGCAAAGAACCATTAGTTTCATGTTCGACAGCAAAATTGATAGAAGGGTAAAAATCATTAACTTTAGACAAAAGAAAAGAAAGATCTTCTAAATCACTATCCCAAACAATAAACACATCATCCACAAAACGGCACCAAAGAGAGGGGGGGGGGGGGTTGGATAAAAAAGGCAAAATCTCATTCTTGAGTTCCTGCAAAACCGCCTCGGCTGAAATGCCAGATAAAGGGCTACCCATAGGGGCACCATAGGTTTGTAAATAAATAGCATCATGGAAACCAAAATAATTTGTCTCCGCAGCAATATTCAAAGAAGTGATTGCGTCGATAGTAGGAGTTTTAAAATTATGATTATGTAGTTTTTTGATAATAATTTTAATAGCAATGTCAACGGGCATACTAGGAAATAAAGAAACAACATCAAAACTATGCAAGGTACTATTAGATTTAAATTTAGTTTTGTATAAAATATTAATAAAATTTTCAGTTGAACTGATAGAAATAAAGACCTTCTGTTGTGGATGTGTGCTTAATTTTTGCTTTTAAACTGTCTAAAGCAAACAAACAATCTGTAAAGTTATTCATACAAAACCATTTCAGCTTCATTGGAATGGAGCCACTGCCAAATTTTTTTCCAAACTTGATCAGCAGGCATGTTTTAAACATATTAGTTTTCATTTAATTGTTATTTATTTTGTGCATTGTTTTGAATTTGTGATTTAGAAATGTTTTCCTATTGTAGATAAAATAGAATTTTTTTTTTATAACTTTTCAAAAACAAATACACTTAAGAAAATATTTTCAGATATAAGAAATTTTTATGTATAGAATTTTTCTTATATAATTCTAAATTTAAGCATTTATTAGCCATGTTATTTAATATATGTATATTATATATGACTGTAGCTGTGTAATATAAAAATAAATACTTTTAGAAGTCACTATTATTCATATTATTCTAACATATGTAATATTTGAAATTAATTTTAAAATTTTTCGGAAAATCCACGTCTCTAATTGCATTGCTAGACAAGTACAAACTTAACTCAAAATTTATACCAGTGGTTTTCAGCCTTTATTAACCCATGTACCCTTCCTTTCCATTTCTTTCTACTGCACCCATGACACTTCATTACTTGAACCGAGTTGCTTGAAATCAGAGTTGACAAAAACTGGTATTGTTCAAAAAATAAAGACTATGCATTTAGCTTTATATAGATAGAATTCTGGTTAAGAAAAGGTCATATTCTACGTACCTTCAAAGATCCTTTCATGTGCTCTCATACCGAATTCCAGATTAGGAAACTCTAATTTCCACTGTAGATTATTTATGTAGCAATACTATTAAGATTATTATTTAATGTTAAATGTAAAGAAAATTAATAGTTATAATAGCGCTGAAACTTTCATTGTTAGAACTTTGCTCTTTTGTTCTTAGCATCACTTACTAGTCTTTATATTTTGTTGAAAAGGGATTTTGAATTCTCGCATGTATTTTTAATAAGCCACCCACTTCTGTTTAGATATATTTTATGGATCAATAATGATTATTTCACTTGAGTGGCCTTATTAATTTTCACTGCTAACTTATCTATAATAAGTTATGAGTGAAATTCAACAGGTTGTGAGATACATGTTTCCATGCATTTTAAGTTGACTTAAGTTTCAACTAGGCTTAATTATTTTGAAACCATTTTCAAGTACCTATGAAAATGGAAGTTGCAAAGCTGCATATGAAGCCCTTAAGTGGTGGAAAAGATAGGTTGTTATGGAAATATTGTATATTAAGTTTGTTTTAGACTTTCATACTAATGCACTTAATATTATTGAAGGAAAAGTTGTGAATTCTTCACTAACAAAAGGGGAAACTGATGCACTTCAGATAAAATATGAAAAAGATCTTGAAATTTATCAAAAAGCTAACAACAGTGCAATGATGCCATGACAGAAGAAACGTTGCAAAAAGTAAATGCTCTTTAACACAGATGGCTTCAGCTACATAGTTTATTTGAAGCAACTTCAAGAAACCAGTTCTATAATATTTATTTACAATTCTTTCAAATTAACTGGATATTAGTGAATAGTATGTCAGTCAGCTCATCTATCTAAACTGAAGTATTTGTGGAATGAACTACATATAGGCCTTGAGAAGGAAAATGAATCAAAACTTCCAGAGATGCTGTTAATTTGCAAAATCCTTGATACACTACCGCAAGAATATCTTGCATTTAAGCTAAGTTCATTACTTTTGAATGAAGACAAGCAAACTGTGGATTAACCAACTACTCAGCTGTGTACATATGTGAGAGAGAAAGAGCAATAAAGCTCTTTCTCTCTCACATATGTACTTCTTGATCAAGAAGCTCTTACAACACAAGCATTAACTATGAAGCAGCAGATTTTCACAGGTCCTGAAGTACCTGTGTACTAAATTTCATGGCTGTACAACACTTAAATTTTCTGCTACAGATAGCTGACACATATACACAAACACCTTTATTATGTAAAAAGCTCTAAGGAAAAGACCAATCTACTTAATGTTTCCTCATTGTGGATCCTATCCTCTCTTGTGTTGTCTTAAGTAGTTAGCATGTATTTATTGTTGCTGATATCTAGTAAGGACAAAACTGGTCCAGAAATTGTATTTGCTGTGATATGAATATAATTTTTGGACTTTAATATTAAAAAACAAATGAAAATATAATTTAATATTCTAATTTGTTTAAATAATTTATTTTCAGACTGAACAGATTTTAGCTGAGTTTAAGGCACTTTCTTTACAGTATCATCCGGATAAAAATCCCCACAATGGAGATGCAGGTATTATAGTAATTTTAAGTGTATATATATATATAAAACTATGAAAATTTACAATTTTTAATTATAAAATTTCAGAAAAAAGATAACTCACAAATATTGACAATTAAGGTTTTATCCACCTGTGTTATGCATATGTTCTAAACATTTCGCATTAATTCAGTTATTCTGTTTTTATTCCTCTGTATAAAAAGAAAAAAAGGGAATTATATTAAATATCAGTAGGACCGTTCAGTGTCATAGCCAAAACTTAAAAAAAAAAATTGTGCAGCTGTTTTTTTTCCCCCTTTGAGAGGACTGGAATAAGTAGTCATCAGTACAGTAGTAATTGTACCAAATTTGTCCTTAAGCGTGACAGACAGAGATAAAGACTTTTCTTATATGCTACTAGAAGGAATTACCTATCATTGCCTGCATTGTATATAAATGCCCACTGCTTAAATAATACCTACACTACTAACACTATTCAATTTTCTTCAAATATTTCCTGAACTGATGCCAAGTTCTCACACATGCTATCTGCAAAGCAGAAAAGAAAATACACATTCCCTACAAAGCAAATAAATGAATAAATAAAAGACCGTTAGAAGAACTTTTTAAATGTATTTGTTAATAGATGGCGGTACGAATCAGCCATGAAGGAAAAAAGTGATGAGGAAAATGATTAAAAAATTTTAAGACTTCACTCACTTAAAAAATTCATAATTAATGAAAAGTTGGCATCATGAAATTATTTTCTCCTTTGGAACAGTGTTGTTGTTGAGACCCAGACTGTCCGACCTATCAGAAAGGTGTAAGGTGACTGTTTAGACATCCGGCTTTAGAACAGTGTGTGATATTTAGAGAAGCTGGGGTTAAATTATAAACATTGGATTGTCCATCAATTATTTTATATTGCAATATAAATATCAGAGATGTTAAAATTGCACGAAAAGTATATATTTTTTTTAAATTCACTGAAATTCATCTATTAATTGTATGGATTCTGTTCAAAGCTTGTTTGAAAGAGAATTTTTCTATCTTTCCGATGGTGTCAGGATGGAATCTGACAATATTTTTACTTGCTAAGGAACTGATATGTGTGAATATTGCCTAAAATCATTGTAATTCAGGCTAAAACATAAAATAACTAAAAAACTAATTCAAAATTTAAAAAAAAAATAACTCCAGAGTGCACCTATTCAAGTCCTTGAAGTACCTGTGAACCAAATTTCATGGCTGTACAATGCTTAGATTTCATGCTACAGACCACACACACACACAGACATCTTCCTTTATTATGTAAGATTCATGGGTATAGATTTGTAGGGAAAAGGGGAGCACAGTCAGTAGCACAAAACAAATTTATAGATACCATTTGATTAGGAATAACATCCTCTACAAACTCTTGTGCATAAAACTTCTATAAGGGGCTGTCTTCATATTAAAATATGCACAAACTTCAAAATTTACAATGCTAACACCCAAGTATGGCAACATATTTTGATTCTCAAGCAAGATTTAACCTCTGATACCAAATTTTAAGTCATTTAAATGGAGCATTTCTGAGATATGAGTATGCAAAAGTTAAGCTTTTAATGTTAAATTGCTGTTGCTACATATGGCTTTATTGAAAACCAATCCATTACGTAACTGGCATTTCACTAAGATGTAAAGGTGAAAATACAAAATAGAGAAGACTAACTAAGCACAAAACAAGAATATTACAAATCAAACAAACAAAAAGCCCAATGAGAAGAGGTCGAAATAGGGCCTCGACCTCAGGGGCCGTTCATATAAGTTCTAGCATCCCAATACAGCTTGCAAGCATCACCTTGTTGCTGAGAATCTTTATCTAAACACGAGCACACTAAAAGGTGACTTGAGTTCATAACATCAGCACTACAATGGGACACATATTCGTAGGGAAAATTCCTATCTTATTTAGGTGTTCAGCTAGGCAATCATGATCCATTTTCAAATTAATTTCCTAGGTCATATCTTCTGTAATAATTACCTTCTCACACTGATTTTTTGGATTATGTTACTACTAACTCAAAGACAATTAGGTTGTTTTTAATTTTTTTTAAATAATTTTTTGTATGAAATATAAATTATGAAATTAATATTAAATATATGAATATGAACCTAGACATATTATGATGGAAATCGATTGATAAAGACTTTTTATATGAGTGTGCAAAATTTCAACTGTTTCTTCCTTGTAGTTTTTTTACTGTGTTTAAATATTCATCATCATAATAATTTTAGGGGTTGTATATAGTTGAAAAAAAAAATGAGTATTAAAAAAAAGTTAATTTTATTTATTTTTTATTTAATATAATGGGCATTTGTTTCTACCCAGTTTTACTAAACTTTATAAAAAACGTAGTATAGATGCAACCTAATCAACAAAATTCTACAACTGTATCGAAGCTTTATGGAAGAGGCAGAGAGTTCGTGGGTGCGGTAGCTCACTGGTCAGCGCGCTGGAATTGCACTCGGTAGACCCGGGTTCAATTCCCTCTGCTGGAAGAAGAAAAAACTGCCGCTGTGTTCACGCGGAGTACGATCACGCTAAACATGTGGGTCCGTAAGTTCTCAGGGGTGCGGAACTAAACCTATAAACCGAGAGGTAGGCCAGGTCCACACTGCTGTCTCCAAGAGGCAGAGTTAAAATATGTAATGTGTTAATTTATGATAATAAAATATTTATATAAAAATAATAAATATATAAAAATTTATTATAAAAATATAATAAATAATGAAATTATGTGATGCTAATTACCATAAGACGTAGCTTTATGTCAAAAGACTAATTTGTATATTTGCATGTTAGTATAGTAGTTATTAATTAGAACAACCTAAAAGAACTATTATACATCATTAAAATATCTATTTCATGAACTAATCTCATGATTTTGGCATATTCGAATGATCCCATTGATGATAAAATCAATTATCATGTAATATTCTTTCCTGTAATGCTCTAATGTTGAGTTAGCTCATGGAACCAAGAGTCTTCTGGAAATTTTTCTTTTTGCATGGAAGCTGTAGAAGAAGCAAATTACATTTTTCAGAAAAATCCGTTGCTGTTTCAATTTTTTTTTTCAAATTTACCTTCTGATCAGCTGGTAGCAATGTTATCTCTCATCAATGTTACTGCTTCCATTATCCCTAATACAGTCTGCTAGTGAGCTTGTAAGGCTTTAATAGACATTTCAATTTGTCCTATAATGTTTTGTCATTAAAAGATCCAGCATAGTTGCAGTATTTTCAAATATTTTAAATTGATCACTGGCAGGACTATGCTTTTGAATGAAATAGCTCTAAAGCTTCCAATATTCAATTATAATTGTTTAAAATAGTGCTTACTTGGAATCCAGGACAAATCGAGTTGGGCATAAAAGTTTCATACAAATAATATTGGTGGTGGGCCCATTAGCATTTGTTTTCATTATTTTTTTCAACCTGTTTCACAATTAAAAACTGGCTTAGAAGAATGCCAAGATCATGAGTCCATTGCAAAAAGTTTCTAACAGTAGTTGAAGCTTCAAGTGCATTGCTTATCATGTGATTAGTAGAATGTGTGCAGCAATGAACAAATATTGCCAGGGGCTGTTTTACCTTTATTTTCGCCTGAACTCCTATGTTGTGTTCATTCATATTGGCTGCACCATCTTGTTCTCTCGGTTTTGATAAGGGGAGCTGTAACTTGAGCAGAGCATCAAAACTACTTTGACATAGTCTCCAAATAGTTCTAGATACATTGTACAGGCCAACAAACAGTTTTGATAGTTTGAATCATTTGTTGACGTACCTTAAGCAAGGACTGGTTTGTTCTTTTCGAGAGATTTCTCTTGTTCCACCACAGATTACAGAATAATCATGGGGTCAGTCTAAATTCATTTTCTTCTATGTCTTTATGCCTTCCAGTTACTTCACACCTCTAGCCTAGATCTTATCTAAAATCTGAATCACCACAGGGTCATCCAGTATTATTTTTCTTTGCTGACTATCTACCTCCCAAACAGGTTATGTAACATAGTTTTGATACTGGATCCAGCCAAATTGTTGGAAGTCCAAACTCAACTATGTGTAAATTTCAAATTAACTACATGTGTGATCTAGTTTTATAACTTAGGTAATCAGGATAAAGAATTGAATGTTTTTCATATTTCTTGACTTGGTTTGTAAAGTTTTATTTCACATACTAATAAATTTAGCATTTTATATTGTTAATTTTAGTTTCGTTGTAAAAACATGAACTCAAACTCAAAGCTCTGGGGGGACGAGGAGAGAGCATCCTCCTGTCTCCACCAAAAAGTTGGGTGTGATCATATTATGGATCAACTTTAAAAACATATTTAACAAGAAAGATCAATCATGCATAAAGCATTGATTATGAAACACTTTCCAACTGCAATGCAAATTTATTTATACATCTCTAAAATACGATACATTTAGTGGTAATATTTTTAAAATTATCACAATACTACATTAATTTATTGTATTTGAAAACTTAAAACTTCATCAAAAAAAATAACTTTATTCAAATGACGTCATTGAAATATAAATCTCCTGGCTCTCTATGTAAAAGCTGTAAATATTTCATTCATACACTTTTGTTCCATTCCTTTCATTCATCACAATACTACAATAATTTATTTTATTTAAAAACTTCGAACCATGAAGGTAAACGTAATTTAACTCTATGCTTAAAACTCGAAAAAATCTGCTGTAAAATTGTCTGTTCTCTATGTAAAATCAATAAATGTTTCATTCATATCAGCTATATTTCAGACTCAAAGAGCTAAATAATTTTGTGTTAAAAGAAATTCAGCAATTCTTATACAACTCATCCTGCATCTTTATGTGTTTACATTCTCCATAAGTAAAAATTAGGCTTCGTTGTAGAGATAATCAAAGTATGATGATCATTTAAACTCAAATATATTGTAATTGTGTTGTTTCAAAATATAAATGCACAGAAATTAAGCAAAAATAAAACTGTTTTAGGACGGATACAACACTAAATATAAATTAAAAAGAACTTTAAAAGTCATAATTTTGACACAAGATGGATGCCATATTTTATTTTAAAGTGAGTTACGTGATCTCTTCATATAATATTGGTGTAATTATTATTTAAATTTTTATTTAAAAAACTAACAAATATATTTTGTTGAAAATTTTTTCATTTTTTATATGGGATAATTTGAATATTTCCTAAAACTTTCAAAGCAATTTGTGAATTTTAAATTTGCTTAAATAATGTTTAAAAAATTGGGTCCCATAGGGTTCAATGTATTTCATTTTTTCAACCCAGGTTCAGTCCAAAATTAATTGGGTGATATTATTCATTTATATTCCCATAAGTCCCACAGACCATCTGAACAACATACTAAAATTTCATTTTGATAAAATCATTTTTATGGCAATTATCATGCTAACGGACAGACGGACAGACAGACAGAGAATGAAAAAAGTCATAAACACTTTTCAACTATGTTGTAAATTGTTAAAAATGGTCAAAGACTGCATTTTGTATCCCACCTGAGTTTCTTATAATATATGTTTAACAAGAGAATGTTTTATTTTGTAACACTTAAAGTTTATGAAAATTCAAAAGATTAATTACTGATTTACAGAAACAAAAAAAATATTTTATTTGTTTAGCACATTTGATTTTCTCAAAGTTGATGTTTGTTTGTGGGCACTTGGGAGCCTGGGCCCCCCTCATGAGCTTGGGGGCTTTCACTTCAGTGGTGTTCATCTCTGGATAGCCCTGAGTGGCAAACTGGTGATAACTCAATTTTAATCTGATTACTATATGATATCCGATCCACTATCTGATATCCGATTTCGATATTTCATTTGTAAAAATAAAAAAGTAATAATAAACATTAGAATCCATATCAATGTATTTTATAGTGAGATACTGATTGGCATACACACTATTATATACTCTACACTTAAATACTCACACACTGATGTTACATGTAAGCAAACAGAATTTCAAAAAAGAGTTTTTCGCTATTCTATCGTAAAATCAAATTTTCCCATCACAGTGACCTATACTTTTGGAAAGAGGAGCTAAAAATCTATAAAATCCCTTCAACCACATATATATATATATATATATATACCAGTTTTTTTTTTATGCAAGTTTAGAGGCATTGAAAAATATTTTTCCATTTGCATCAGTTCCCACTGATGCAGATTTCAAAATGGCCTTGACTGATTTTTTTGGAGTTGAATGATATTTATATATAAACTGTACAGTTTTTTATTCTGTTTATGGGGATGTGCTCAAATTTAAGCTGCAACTTGCAGTTCTGCAGATTTTAGTGTTGATGCTGTGCTCTATATTTATAGATGAACAGTAATCTAATGTATAAAAGGGATAATCTAATATATAAAAGGGAAAATTTCAGTATATACGAGGTGCCATCCAAAATTTCCCGAATTGGCACTGTGAAAATTTGAAAACTAACCATATCAGTTAATGTTTACTGTCACCTGCAAAATAGCTTCCTCCTGCAGCTATACATCGGTCCCAGCACTTTCGCCATTGCTGGAAGGCTTTCTGGAAGTCTTTCTCGGTAAGCATATAAAGCACCTCCTGCGATTCTGGTTGCATTTCTTCAATGGTATCAAAACTTTGGCCTTTTAGCTTAAATTTCATTTTTGGGAATAAAAAGAAGTCGCAGGGGACTAAGTCTGGTGAGTAAGGTGGGTGGGGGATGATAGTCATTGAATTCTTGGTCAAAAACTGTTGTGTGTTGAATGAACGGTGGGCTGATGCATTATCGTGATGAAGAACCCAGTGTTTTGCTCACCACAATTCCGACCATTTCCTTCTGACATTTTCACGAAGAGGTCGCAGAACATCACAGTAGAACTGTGGATTGACAGTGTGACCCACTGGCATGAATTTTTTATGCACAATTCCCTTAATGTCTTCACATTGCTTCTCACTTGTCTACATGTTTTTGGCCTTGATGAACTTGGGCTTTTCCATTGTGAGATTGTTGCTTAGTTTCAGGATCATACCCATCAATCCAACTCTCATCGCCAGTAATTACTCTGGACATGAAGGTTTCATCATCCAAAATGAGCTGCCGAAGCTTCTCACAAACATCAATTTGGTGTTGCTTTTGATCCGTTGTCAACAGCCTGGGAATAAATTTGGCGGTGATAAAATTCATTCCCAATTCTTCAGTGAGAATTCGCTAACATGTACCATATCCAATTCAAACTGGTCTGACGTCGATTTTCATGAATGAACTGTCGAATTTTGTCGATGTTTTTGCAAACAATTTTTGATGTTTAATGCAAACATGCTGTTCTTTATATGCATCCATCATAAAAATTACAATACAGTGCAAACAACTTCAAACAAATTGGCATCTATACTAGTGAGAACTGCTTCATTCACTATGAAATTTTGCACACTAGCTCACAAAACAAGTACCTACTGCCATCTATCTGCACGCTTTGAAATTATTTAACACTTCGGTTATACAATGTCAATCTGGGAAATTTTGAATGGCATCTCGTATTTCTAGCTCAATATCTCCTGATCTGGAGATGGAGGTTTTCCGGATATTTTTGATATTATTCTTAATATTACATTTCAGCTGGAATAACATGTTCAATGACTTATATAAGTATTTATTCTTATATTACAGCTACAGTCAAACATATATTACATATCAAGGCTAAAAAAAAGTTAATATTTAGAAATATACAGAAAATTTTATTCATAAAAATTTCTTATACCTGTATTCTGCAGTAAACAGCTACAATTTACTATTTTCCTTGAATAGTATACACATGCTTTTGCGAAGTTTAAAAAAATTCTATTTTATCTATAATGTGATTTTTTTTATTTTATTTATTTTTTTTTTTTATTTACAAATTTAAAACATTGTACAAAAGGAATAGCATGAAAAATAATTTAAAATTGTTAAACCTAATCAGAATCATAAATAATTTACTGTTTATTATAGGTATAAAAAATAAATTATTAAATATAATATTATTAAAAAAAATTTAAAACTGATTATAATTGAAAAATATATTATTTAATATTATATAACATTTTTTTGAGATACCTACTGATAATTCAAATGAGAAACCTTTCTACCATGTTCTTAAAAAATAATAAAAATAAATTACTCAATTTATTATATGTATAAAAAATTAAATGTTAAATTTATAAAAAATGTTATACAACAAAAATAAATTATAACAAAATGCTTATAATTAAACTCTTTTTAAAAATAAATTATTTTATATAATATTAAACATTATTTCAAAAATACCTGCTTGTATTTGAATGGGTAAGTATCATAAGGAAAATGGCAATTTTCAAGATGAGTTACTACTATTAAAGCACTTTCTTTAGCAGAAGAACTTGTGAAAAATTCCTTTCTTTAATCTATATATATAAAGAAGAAAAGTATGTATGTATGTATGATCCAACATCACAGGAGAATGGCTGAACCGAATTTGATAAAATTTGGTGGGTAGTCTTGAAAATAGCCCCACTTAAAATTTAGTCCATGTTTCAAGTTTCTAACTCCAGGGGTTGTCGCGATATTACTGAAAAATGAAACTTTTTTTTGTCTCATCATCACGGGAGAACAGCTGAACCGAATTTAATAAAATTTTGTGGGTAGCTTTGAAATAGCCCCCATAAATTTAGTCCAAGTTTCTAAAACCAGGGGTTGCCGAGATATTAATGGAAAACTAAACTTTTTCCTAGGAGTTCTACTCTCTAACTCCATGATTCCCAACAAAAAGGTTGGAAATTGTTGGTTTAAAATGTGAAAGTTAATTAAATTTCTTTGAGTTTTGTGGGAGTATATTGAACTTATTAGTCACTTTTGAAAATTGCAGGTTTGAAATATGAATTTAAATGGAAACTCTATCACCATGGTTTATTTTTCACATGCCTACTCAACAACGAAAAGTATTAAGAAATCAAAATGGTTATTTAATTATCAGCATTTTATGAGGAAGATTCTATTTTTTCTTATATCACGACAAGTCATTTGACTCAGTGGACACCGATGATGCCGTTAATTACCCGCTGGAATTTCTGAACTACCTTGAGCCACCTGGAATGCCTTCTCATATCTTGAAGTTAAAGAAAGGATCACCAATAATGCTTCTGCGGAGTCTGGACCCACCAAAACTATGCAATGGAACACGGCTCTGTGTCAAAAATATTTTACCAAATGTCATCGAAGCCACAGTATTAACAGGAAAGGCAAAAGGAGAGGATGTATTCACACCTCTCATACCGTTGATACCAACCGACCTACCACTCAGCTTCAAATGAGTTCAGTTCCCAGTTAGACTGGCATTTGCCATGACAATCAACAAAGCTCAAGGACAAACCCTTAAATTTGCAAGTGTGAATTTAGAAAGTCTGTGCTTCTCTCATGGCCAATTTATGTGGTATGCTCAAGAGTAGGAACTTCACAAAACTTGTATGTTTTATCTCCAGGAGGAAAATAAGAAAAATGTGGTTTACAAGTAAGCATTGCTGTAAAATCTAACAAATTAGGATAATGTCATTTAATTTGTTAACATTTGCATTGTTGCCTAGCATTTAAGAGTAATTTTAGTTTTCCTTTCAAACTGTACATATTAACTGTACATGAATTGTGGAGCCTAATAATCACATTTTGAGATACTGCCTAGAAGCAGCTGTGACTTGCAATGATTTTTTTTCTTATATAATGCAATGAATTTACTTCTTTCACAGTGAAAAAACAATGTATAAGATTCACGGCCCTGTATGTTCCAGTGTAATTTCTATCAGTTTTGCATCGTAAATCCTGAGCAACGCTGGGTAATCACTGCTAGTCCTTTTATAAATATTAAAGAACAACACTGAAAGAATAGACTTTTAAAAATTTTACCTACTCTAAGAATGAGTAAAATGCCATGTGTACCCTTCTGCCATATCTCTATCTGAACCACACAATTGTTTTGATGATTTGTTTTTTCAAGTAACAAGACTGCATTTAGGAAATATTCTAACATGTTTTATCACTCTGTACTGAAGTTTGGAATAATGAGAATTAAAAAACTTTTCTGTCTATCTGTCTGCCATGACTGCATATAACTCAAGAACAGTTCAACTGCGGTTGTAATTAAAATTTAATTGAATTCTGATATCTTGAAATTGATTTCAATCCATGATTTAAAAAAAAATCGGTTGGTGTAAATTAATTTTAGGATATCAAAATTGATTTTAATAGAAAATGAAATTATTTCATTAATATAAAAATTAGTTATACTTTTTTTAAGAAAAAAAATGACTAAAACATTTTAAAACACCATTTGTAGAATATAAAAAATTTAAATAAATTGATGTAACTACTTTTTATTTATTTTTTCATTTTTCATTTACCATGTTATGAGAATTAAAACATTACAAGCTGTGGTAGTCACTCTGATACTCGATCTTGTAGCCAATGTAAAGTTTTCGTTGGAAGAGCACATTTTAAGTATCCCTGAACTCGAAGAGCTTTTGAGGTGATGCTTGTGTGTATGTCAGTGTGTATTCATATGTATGTTACTGTGTATGTGCAAGAGCGGATCCAGTGAGGGGCGGAGGGGGCGATCACCCCCTCCGCCTCTCTCTGTAAATGTAAGCCCTCGAATGTAAATAATGTAAGCCCTCGAGTCACAAACAAGGGCGATCACCCTTGTTTGTGATTGGAAATACTGGAAGTGACTCTAGAAATGTTATGCCATTAAAAACTCTAGTCACAGAACCCCTGACAAAATATTCAAAGTTGCTTGGAAAAGACAGATATTTAGAAACTCACCAAAAAAACACGTATCATATATATGCAGTACAAGATGGGAAAAACTTTTTGAAAAGATTTCACGACCCTGAAAAAGATATTGTGAATAAGCTGGATTCGCATCATCTGGAAGTTGTAAGAGAGAACAGACAAAGGCTTGTGCCTATAATTGAGAGTATAATTTTTCTGGCTCAACAAAATATGCCATTTCGTGGGCATAGGGATGATGGTTCTCTCTTAGATAGTTATCAGAAAGTTTATTAAATGAAGGCAATTTTAGAGAACTTGTGAAATTTCATATACAATCTGGTGACGAAGTACTTGAAAATCAGATGAAAAATTCTCAATCAAGAGCAACATACATTAGCAAAACTACACAAAATGAAATTATTGACATTGCTGGTGACTGTATTCTTGAAGAAATCATTTCAAGAGTGAAAGAATCTAGATTCTACAGTGTTATATTTGATGAGACTACGGATTTGTCTCATACATCTCAAATGTCTGCCATACTGCGCTATGTTTACAAAAAAAGTGTGCGTGAAGATTTTATTGGATTTGTAGATCCACACCAAATGCATTATGGAAGCAGTTCAACAACTGAGCCCAAACTTTCTGGAGACGTACTTGGCCAATCAATACTTACAATTATTGGTGGTTCAGGCCTAGAGTTTGATAACTGTGTTAGCATATGTACTGATGGGTGCAGGGTCATGACATCAGAAAGCTGTGGAGCTGTAAAAGTTGCTCAATCTAAAATGAAAAATGCCATCTTTCCTTGCAGTAATCACGCCTTGAACTTGTCATTAACAAAGTGCAGCAACGTACAGGCAGTTAGAAACATGTTTGGAACAATAAAAGAAGTAATTTCATTTTTCAACATGTCATCAAAACGGAATTTTGTTTTAAAACAAACTTCAAAAGCTAGGCTACACTCGGGGCTATCGTGATTCCTCTTCTCTTCTTCCTTAGGCCTGGCCCTAGATAAGGGGTGTCCGCTCTGACGTCATTGTAAGCGTTGGCGTTTTGAATCCTCTCAGTTCCCCTCTTGTCTTTGTGTGGGAGTTTGAATACGACATAGTGACACTGACCGTTGTTTACATTTTACAATGTGCGGATTTTATTATGAGTTTTACTATGCTACGAGTAAATTAAGATTATAAATCAGATATTTATTAAAGTTTAAAGATTAAGTTTTACATAGCAATGTAGTTTTAAAATGTTTATGAAGGCCAGGCTTTTCAATATATCAAATTGATGTTCAACGTAGTGCTTACTTGGATATAATAGAAAACTGAATGCTGTAGGAGGGTAAGCTAATTAAAGAATTTCTTCTTTATTGTAGTTTTTACGAATTATATTAATGAGTATTAGGCTAAACTGGTTATTACTAAGATATATTAATGGATATATTATATGCTATTACACATTAATATTCATATTTATATTGAAATTGTCAAATAGATACTGTAAAATTTGCCGTAGATTTAATGTTTTTGTAAATTTATATATATAAATACTTATTCTTAAATAAGAAAATGACATTTATATCAATATTGTCAGTTAAATATTGTAAAATTTGCAGTAGATTTATTGTTTTTGTAAATTTATATCTATAAATATCTATTCTTATATGAGAAAAAAAAGCGAAGGGGTCAATACATAAAAATTAGTTTCTTGATACGGATAACTAAGATGAACGTTATCTACTTATTATTCATAGTTCTAATATAAATTACTGTATTTGAATATAAAAAATCAGGGATCATGCATTTAATTTTTTTTTCTGATTTATAAAATTTTATTTTGTTTCATTTGTTCTTCAAATAAATATTGTAAAATTTGTCGTAAATTTAATGTTTTGCAAATTTATATCTATAAATTCTTATTCTTAAATAAAAAAAAAAGTAAAGGAGTCAATATGCTTATATTAAAATTAGTTTCTTTATATAGATATAAACGAAGAAAATTATATACTTATTGTTCATAGTTCTAATATGAATAACTGTATTTAAATGCATAAAATCAGGGATCGTACATTTATACATTTTTTTTCTGATTTATGGCATTTTATTTTGTTTTATTTATTCTTAAGTTTTATACTAATTATTTTATGTATATATCTTATCTTTCGCATAATGAAATATAGTTGCAAAAGTTGTACAGAGCAATTTTACTGATATACAAACAAACTGCTACCTGTTTTAATTGCTATGAGTGACATTTAATTTACTTTCAATTCATATATTCTAATAAAGTTTAAGGTGTTTATAACTGAATTTAGAGAGCTTTTATTTTAAATGAGAGTTTATATTCAACACTCAGGATTTCAGGAGTAAAGTACTCATATGTTGAATTTCTGTAATTATGTACGCGATTTGTTTTTAAAAACGATAAATTGACTACTTATATGTCTATATTTCACAAAAAATGAACATCAGTATTTTATTGGCATCATACACATAAATTACAGAAGCTTAGGGTTATACAAATATAGCTATTTTTTTTATAGATGTAATCAAAAATTAACTGCATAAGATAAAACGTAAGAATAAATTTAATTTTTTTTTTTGCAAAATTATAGCATAAAAATTTATAATTTCTCCTCCTGGTTGTTCCTGAGATTGTAACATTTATTGAATCTGTAACTTAAAACTGTGGGATTTTTTCATAGCGTATAAAGAAAGTGAGAAAATATACAGTTTTGGCATGCATTGGTAGTTAATGTTTATAGTACTTGCCTCTAATTCAAGACAAACAACTATATAGTCAATAAAAAAATTTTACACTTAAAACAAATTTATCGAGTCTATTATTTTTTCTTAATTTTAAAAATATAAAAGAATTTTTTTTGAATATTTTATATGTTATTTAAGTTGATTTATTTAAGGAATTCCTTTCTCAGTAATAGTATTACATATTTGATGATAAACTGGAACTTATGACATACTTAATAATAACTCCCCGAGTTGCAGAAAAATTATGTTAAATATACGTTTTTATTTATTTTTTAATTTTTAGATACAATTTTCCTTGCGATGCACACTTTAATAATTATTTTTCGACATTGAATTGCATTTCGAACATTTTCATGCATTTGCAAACATTGAATTGCATTTCGTTTCAGTGAGGATTTTTCTAAAATTTCAATATTACTTTACATTTTACATTTATAGTCAATTTCAGATTAATTGCTTTCTCTTTGACAGCGATTATTCTACATACAAAATTTTGTATTGAACATTCAAAGACATAATTTTTACATCGGGTGGAACAATGCAAAAAATAAAAATGCCTCTTATTTGATATATATATATATATGTTTAATTTGTAAAGTTATATATTATATGTGCAGTTTAAATTTTATGCTATTCTACTATTACATGTTTGATATTATTTTGATGGCTCTTTAGAAGTGTATATATTTTATAATGGTTTCTGTTTTTCATATTCTCTTTATATACAAGTTTTTTCGTTTACTTTGTATACAAGTAACTTGTTATAAATATTTTTTGTTTAATTTTGTGAAAGCAAAATTTATATTAATTATACCTGCATTTTCAAGCATTTTTTTAAAGTCTAAAAGACATTGAATTGCATTTTATTTGCTAGAATGTTTTTAAACTCGATATAACCTTTCCATTTTACATTTATAGTTAATTTTTGTTCAATTGTTCTCTCTCTGTCAGTGATTATTCTATACACAAGTCAATTTTTAATATACTGTGTATATTCTTTTCACGCGCCATATAGCTTTTCTACGGCTGTATTGCATTTTCTTGTGTGATAATTAGTGCTTAAAACAGGATTCTTAAAATTTTATTTAAGTATTATATACTTTCTCTGTATTAATGCGCTAGATTTATTCTTAAATTATGTTATACATGTATCTTTAAATATAATGTCTACAAAATCCTTTACGAGAAACGTCATTTCGCTAGGATGGCTGGGAGAAAAGTCCATCGTTTATCCAAACGCCCAAAACTGAAGGGCCAGGCCCAGTAAGCGAAGGGGAAAAGAGAGAATCCCGAGGGTCCCGCTACACTCCCCATGTGAAACACGATGGGTGGAGAGACATGATGCGATTTTACAGTTTCAAGGTGGATTTCTTCCTATTGTGGAGGCTCTAAGTTTGATTTTGGGGTGGGAAGACATTAGTTCATCATCAAAAGCAAAGTCCCTGTGTGATTCTATATGCACTATGGAGTTCATTTTGTCTATATACACTGCAGATGACATTTTCTCCGTTACTCTACCATTAAGTACCAAGCTCCAGACAGAAATTCGCGACAAGCGCTCTGCATCATCACTCATTAAAAGTACTGCAGGAGTTTTGCAAAAGAAGCGAGTGGAGAGTGGCACTGTCTTTCAGGTTCCCTGAGGCTTATGGTAACTATTTGTATGGCCGGGTGTATGTAGTGTGTGTCCTTTCAGTGTATATATTTGTTGTTTATGGCAAAGTAGCAAAATAATTGTTTGCACCTTTCAGCTTCATTATAAATAGGTTTGATTGCAATGATTTTGTAATAATTTTTTTTTTTTTTTTTTAACCAGCTAAATTAAAGTAGTTATTTCCTGAAAAGTTATGTATGAATTCAAATACTAAATCAATAGTATTGCTTTCATGCATTATTCTGAATATAAACAGAATTTGTTACTTTTATTTTAGATGCAAACATTTATCTTCTTTTGAGACATGTAAATTATTGCTTGAAAGAAAATTTTAAGAATTTATTTGTGGATTTAAAAACATCTTTTTTGTAAATTAATCCACACTCTTATCTTCCCGGCCATGCATTTAACTGCCGTAAACCCCTGGGTTGGCTGCATGGTCTGGGCCTTTCACACTCTTATCTTCACTCTCCCGGCTTCACATTTAACTGCCATAAACCTCTGGGTTGGCTGTGAAGTCTTGGCTTTCGACACTCTTAGCTTCTAATGAATAAAAAAAAAAACTATAAAAAAAAAATGCATACTTCTAATTTTTGGTTTTAAATTTTTTTTTCAATGCATCTTCTTCACTGCTGTGATTTCATTACTGCAGTTCTACTTTCAGAAGCTATGATGCATCTTTGTGAAATTGCTTGTTTTTTATTACTATTTTTTTTTTTTCTTAATAGCTGCAAAATTTCAGAAGATTTTGAAAGCAAAAGAAATCTTAATTGATTCTGACAAACGAGCTGCTTATGACAAGTGGTACAGAAGTGGATTCTCAGTTCCCTTTGAGCAATTTTTAAATTTAAACAAAGCTGCTCATACAGTAAGTATTTTATCTAATTAGTGCTAATTTTAGATCCTGGACATTAACATTTATGACTAGATGGCAATATATATGCTGTTCTTGAAGAATAATTGTACTTTCTTTTAGATCAAGCATGTCAAACTCGCGGCCCACAATGAATATCTTTGCTGCCCAATCTATATAACAGTATTTGAAAAAGTATTGATAAAATTTTCGTAGCTTAATTTTTAAAATTTCTAATTATACATATTTATTAACAGAAAGAAAATGTCTTGGCCCCACTAATCTTTTATCCGAAATAACCTAATAATTTCACTGCCGCATATTCCTATAAAACCCAAATTAAAAAAAAAAAAACCCTTATATTTCTGTGATTCACCAATGAAATCATTAAGCTAAAATTAAAACTAGAACCGAAACTCAATTATAAAATAGCAGAGGCTGCGATAAGTGCTCTGTTTGTTTATATTACAAAACCATGTTTCACAGCTCCAGATGGAGAAATGATTCTTTGGATCCCCCTTATGCCAAGGTCAATTATCTGCAAAATGCATTGGAGTTGTTCGCATAGGCATTTAACGCCATCTAGAAGTACAAAAATAAATTCAAATAAAAATGTTCCATATGGAAACGTTCCATTTGAATGCAAGTTCTCAGTCAAGATCGATGGAGGATGTTTTGAATCATTGTAGTGAGGTAAATAATGAATATTGGAAAATCCATCCCCTATTAAATTTATTTAAAATATTTTATTATTTTGTTTTAACGATTACTCACAAATTTTTATATAGCCCATTGTATTCAGTATGTCTTTATCGAAATCAGGTGGTAGTAAAACTAAACAAAAAATTTCTAATGAACATCGGTATTTCCAAGAAAAGTGGGAATTGTGAGTATTTTTGCTGTGAAATAAAAGGTAAAATAATCTGTTTGATATGTAATAATACTATTAAGTATATAAAAAAGTTATATAACATTAAACGTCACTACGAACAACTTAAATTAAAATATGATAATTACAAAGGATTAATGAGACAAGAGATGTTAAAAGAGTTCAAATTGGAACTAAAAAAACAACAGATCATGTTTACGAAAGTAATACAAGAAAGTACAGAGGCGGTGCATGCAAGCTACATCTTATCAGAAATGATAGCTAAACACTCGAAACCTTTTACCGAAGGGGATTTCATCAAGGAATGTCTAACTAAAGCTGCAGAAATTGTTTGTCCGGGAAGTGTGAAGGCTTTCCAAGTAATCTCTTTATCTCGAAATACCGTTGTGGAAAGAGTCACCGATTTGGCCGGAAATTTAAGTGATCAGATCAGAGCAAAATCATCCAGTTTCTAAGCTTTTTTCATTGCCTGTGATGAGAATACAGACATTGGGGGAGTAGCTCAGTTAGCTGTGTTTCTTCGTGCTTGCGACATAGATTTCAACATTTTTGAGGAATTATTGGAACTAGTACCGATGCGTGGTACTACAACAGGACAGGATATTTTTAATTATGTCTATGAACTATTGCAAAAATACAATCTACCTCTGTCTAAATTGGCTTCTGTAGCAACAGATGGAACGCCTTCAATGACTGGAAAAACCTAAGGTTTCGTGGCATTACTGCGAAAAAAACTAAGTGAAAAATATGATGGTTCCAAGATTCATCATACACATTGCATTATACATCAAGAAGTGTTATGTACGAAGGTAATAAAGATGGATTCATTTCAACAGCATCCATTCTTGCTACTCGTGAGTCATTCCTTTCCCTGAGTTCAAGAATGGATGCTGTTGAAATGGGTTACAAGTTAGAAGTTTTACACATCGGACAGTTCTGGTAAGAATTTTGGAATTTGTAGAGACAGGTTTTTTATAGGCATGTTCATATGTTAGCACATTGAGTGACTTGGAAAGTTTTTTCATGTGTCTTTCATATAGAGATTTTGACTTTTTGATAAAGATTTTTGCTGTTCGGTGGTTGATGGTAATAAGGCTATTCTATGAATAAGTATTGGCTTCCGGGAGTGTTGCCATGGCTTAAAACATTGCTTAACCGGAGAGTGGGGGTAACTCCCCCCGGCCATCTGTGATACTTTTCGTTTTTCACATTCATCTTTTTCTTTACTGTGTATTAGGTTTTCTTTTTAGAAATTATATATATATATATAAGAAAAAAAGGTTTGAAGATCCAATGAAAGAAAAGTGAGAATCTGTAACACGAAAATTCAAATATGTAACAGGCTTACGAAATAAAAGTATAAATCAACAAATCCTCAAGCAAATGGAAAAAAATAACAAATAAATAAAATAAATATCGAATCAAAAAGTCAATGAAAAGTATCAAAATACAAAGGTAAGGAATCGAAAAAAGAATAACAAACGAAATCAAGCACAAACGCTATACACGAGGACAAGGCTCTAAGCCTAAATCATGAATTGTTCATTTCCACAAAAATCGTACTCATGCCCAAGTTTTTGTAGAAGCAAACACTAAAATGTATGTTTCTGAAGAAATAGACAGATTATATCTATAAACTATTTCTACTTGGACGACATACATAAAAAATAAAATAAAAGGAAAAATGGATACCAAAAAACGGTAAAAACACACTGAAAAAACACACTAACCTAGTAAGCATGGGAACACAGAAAGAAGTGACAAGTGTTGCCATTCACAAAGGAATAAGATATACTGTTGCCATTCGTAAGAAATAAATAACAGTAATGCGAAAAGACATGTACAAGAGATAATATACCATCAAGAGGTGCAATAAAAGAAAGGCTGATGTCAAAGTGGACGTATAAATAAAATATTAAAACAAGAGAAGGGAAAAGTCAGGCTAAAATTTAAAGCAATATTAAATAAATAAAATTCAATAATATCCAGCTATTCTAAATTTTTTAACTATACCGTTTACAAAATAAGAGGGATATTTATATAAATTGCTGGTAATTTTTAGATTATCAATATGTAAAGCATGGAATTTTTTATCAGATAATCTATATATTCTGAAAAGCTGATTAAGAATAATATTTCTAAACAATAGAAACAAGTTGCAGGAATTAAATGGTAAGATTTTATTAATTTTAAAATTAAAAGAGTCTTTTTTATCATATAAATTAGTAACAATTCTATTAGAAGGTTCAACAAAAATATTTAAATCCAAAAAATTAATATTTTTACTAATATTAGTTTCATTAGGAATTAATTCCAAATTATTAGGGTAGAAATCTATATTAATGACACAATTTTCAGTATGTACTAAGCAAATCAGATCATCAACATATCTGTATATTGTATAATCTATTGAAGTAAAGGACTGTTCAAAATGATAAAGATATAAATTAGCTAACATACTGCTACTGCAGCCACCCTGTGGTACTCCTGAGACTTGTAGGTATAATTTATTTCCTTGAAAAATATAATTATTGAAAATAACAAAGTGAAGAAGTTTAGGAAAATTAATAAAACTAGCATGAGTTGTAAGATTAATAATATAATCATTGTATAGAGCCAAAATTACATCATACAGGTTAGAGATCTTGATATTATTTAAAAGATCTTTAAAATCAAAAGTTTGAAATCCTATTAGACTTTTAAGGGATGTTAATTTATTCTTTAATTCTTTACTATTATTAAGAATAAGGTAATTATTGCTAGACTGACGTAAACTATCATTTATTTGATTTAAAGAATTTAGAAGTAATTTACTCACAGTAGTAGAGTAAGTATTATGCCCACTAGTTACTGTTCGAAATTTAATGGGATTTTTATGAAATTTTGGAATAAGCACAATATATGGAAATTTAAGAAATTTGTATTTAATATTTAAGTCACTATACATATTGATAATTTTTAATTTAATACTATTAATGGAATTTAAATCAAGTTTAAAAAGACTATTATATTTTAAATAATCTAACAGAAATTGAATATAAAATTTTTTACAGATAATAGCATAATTATTAGAGGCTTTATCAACATAGGTGATAACAAAAGATTTTTGTAAATCAATAATGGAGAGTTTAATATTATCAAAATTATATAAGGATTTAGACAATTTAATACTACTAATAGCATTTTTAATAGATTCTAATAAAGTAAATTTCCACATATTAAATTCCTCTAAAGGCATAGCATATTTAGAAGCTAATTTATATATATATTTATCAAGATCAAGATTAATGGATTTTAAAACGTTAATAGAATTATGACAAGAGGGTAACCTGAATTTAGTGCCAAAAGACATAATGGTTCTTAACAAAATGCCTTTAACAATACCTAAGTCTCCTGTAACTATATGCCCCAGGTCCGGATTATATATATATATATATATATGTATATGTATAGATCTTTTGACGATGTTTCGGCCATGTAGCTGTATCATTGAGCGAAACACATTTGGAACCTCTGTGGTTGCAAAGATCCTTGAAAAGCTGGATCTACGGAGGTTCTATTCAATTTCATATTTTCGGATTGCATCTTTTCTCTTATTTTTATTTTTGTCATTTTAATATTTTGAGCCTCCAGATTTTGATAATCCTTTGATGTTTGAACTTGATTTGTATGTATCGCTCTTGAATGTTGATAAATTCATGTGTATTATTGATATTTTAAAATTAAGATCATTTTGCCTTATATGGTAGCATTGTTTTCCTTATGTCTGATATTTCCTTTCATATCCTCTTTACTTTATTTTCCTCCGTATTGTTGTTGAACCAGGGTATGACACTGATCATGTTTAAATTAGTCTTACAATTTTTATTTATTTTTTATCTTTTTTATTATATATACTGTACTTTTTGAAATAAACCTACTTCTCTATAAAAATTAAAGTTTTTGTTTTGACTGCCCACATAAACTTAGACTTTTTGCATATGGCCCGTGTTAGCTTTTGAGTTTGACATGCTTGTTTTAGATGGTAATATATATTTGTAGCCCTTTACTAATACACAAGCATCGTATTTTTCTTATTTTTCCTATTTTGCTTATTAAAATATGAAAACTTAATTTTGAAAAAAATGTCCTACTTTTTGTAGAAAATCTTTTTGTTTTCAATATTTTTTCTATGTATTAAATAAAAGTTCAAATGAATAGTCAAATAAATGTGTTATATATATATATATATTTCTAATGATAGATAATGCTGTTTAAAAGTTTTATTTAAATTATATAAGTTTTAAGCAACTGCATGATTGATTCTGTTTGGATCGGTCACCATGCCTTTAAAAAGGTTATCATGCCTTGTCTATTAAACATTGGAAGCTGACCATGTCAAGCTTCCGAAAATCGCTTATTTTCCCATCCTAGTTGAGTTGAAATTTTGTGAGGATGCTTAGTTTTTCTGAATTTTCTGGCTTCTTGGATAGCCTTATGATTAACGATTCCATCCAAAAAGAATTAAATAAATAGTGTCCATTGTCGTAGCATTATAGTGAAATCGTATTAACCGAGATCCATTAATAGCTCATAAAATGAATGAAACTCTTAATATGGTTAGATAATAAACCATATTTAATGTACAGATTGTTTTAGTTGCACTCTCATTTTAGCCATTCTCTTATTAACGTCTCTCTTAACACTTTTCTGAATGGTATCTAATATTAGTTTCATATTGAGCCAATTATATATGTGAACTCATTTTAAGTAGGTTACAAAAACTAAAATGAATGTTACAATTTGTTAAACAGAGAAAATTTTTGAAATGGAATATTTTTATATCCTTCAAGATAGCCAAATATAATTTTATTTGCTGTTAAAGGATGTTATTTGTGCTAGGAATTCCATGTTATTAGCCAGTAAATTAGCTAAATTCCATAATTGTTAGCCAATGTTATCATCCAGGTTGTCATTTGTTTTTATTATTACACCAATTTACAAAAGCCACTTTGAAATAAAAAAAAATTTATACCTGTTCCTGGACTATTTGTAAAAGTCAGCTAGTGTCAAAGAATTCTTACTGATAATGGAGAAATCATGTATCAGCACATGAAAGCGCAATGTCTACTAATAGATGCTATGGTGCCTGTTGGTACAGTCAGGGGCGGCAAATAGGGGGCGCGAGGGGACGCGGTCACTCCCTCAAATTTTTCTTATTCTGGACCAAAAAATTCTTATTCTGGAAAACTGAAAAGACGTCAAAAATTCCAAGTGAATTCGGTGAAAAAATTTCCATAATGCTGTTAAATCATATTACAGTATCAATATGAAATTATAGATTCAGTATCTAATGAAATTGAGACAAGATTTAATGAGAACAATATATCCGTTTTGTTTGCCCTTAGTTCAGTATTATCCGGATCAAATGTTGGAAAAGAAAAAGAAAATGTTTTAACCATATACAAAGTATATAATTTCCGGAAAGAGGAATTGCTATGTGAATTGCGACTGTTTTATTCAATGATGAAAAATGAAAACATAGGCCATCCTAATTTAAAAAGTTGCGTGGTTTATTTTAAAGAGCGGAATTTAAAATTGTGTTTCCTGTCATCACATTATTAGTTAAATTGTTTTTGACTGTGCCAATCAGCTCAGCCAGTTGTGAAAGGTCTTTTTCGTGTCTCGGGAGGTTGGAAAATTATTTTCCCAGTACAATGGAACAAGAAAGACTTTCATCTTTAGCTATTTTAGCTATAGAACAAGATATACCACTGGATTATGATGATATTGTAACAAAATTTTCTATTCTTCCAGACTCTAGGAACCGGTGTTTAAAACTTCAATAACAGTTAAATAAATATAGATATTTGTATTTAGAAAAATTATGTTAATAACAATTATGTTAACACAATTATGCACAAAAATTATGTTAACAACAATTTTTTTTTCAGCATCAATTCAATTTTGTGATTCCCCTTGTTAACAAACATTTTATTTATTCCATATTGTGGATTTTCATACAAATCTTGCACCCCCAAATGAAATGCTGAAATGCCGCCCCTGGGTACAGTTAATGCTTTTTGTGATTTTTTTTTTTTCACGTTTACTGTTTAATTTTGTAACTTTTCAAAGATTTTGTTTCTCAATTTGGCATGGTTTATGTACTTTTTCAATATCAACAATGCCAAATTTTATTCATTTCATTTACTTGTACTTTAAAGAATGACACTAGCAACCAAGGGCAGATCCAGAGGGGGGCACGGGAGCATGTGCCCCCTCTCCCAGACGAGCTAAGTAAAGACTAGGAAAGGTCGATATATTTTTCAAAATTATATTTTTTATAATTTTTTTCAAAATTATACTTTTATATTTTTCAAAATTATATATCCTCTCTTCGGCGGCTACAATGCAACATATTATGTTGTTTGGTGAAAAATGTCAAGTGTTAGCCTAACATGAGCCTAACACACTTAAAAAGTTAGCCTTAAAAGTTAGCCTAACACACTTAAAAAATATGAGTGAGTCTAGTAAGAGACAGTTAACATTAGAAGGATTTTTTGGAAAAAGATTGAAGATTGAAAGTGTTAATGTGAAGTCACCAGAAAGCACTTTTGTCGATTTATTTGACATTGCCAATTTTTTGGAGAAAAAGAAAAGCTACACTGACGAAGAGAGATATGAATGGATCAAACGTACCTGGGTGCTTCCACCTGATTTTTGCTTTCCACAAGTTTCTGAGGGAAAGCAAATGCGATCTTTTCAAAGAAATTGGTTGGATAAAAATATATGGCTTTCTTACAGCCAGAAAATGAAAGGCAGATTATGCAAAGCTTGTTTTCTATTTGGAAAGGCAGAAGGTGGTACAAATAATGTCAAATTAGGGAAATTGGTAAACGAACCTTTAGCAAAGTTCAAAAAAGTCATTAATAGTCACCCTAATAAGGAGTATCACAAAAGGAACATGGCTGCTTTGCAAAACTTTGTAAATATTTTTGAAGGGAAATCTATGGATGTACTTATGAAAATGGATTCAGAGAAAAATAAGTTAGTAGATGAGAACAGAAAAAGACTGATTCCGATTATCAAAACAATGATGTTGTGTGAATTGCAAAATATTCCTCTTCGAGGGCATAGAGATGATGGTGCAATTACTGACGAAAAGTGCATAGAAAATGAACCATTTGAATGCAATGGAGAAGGAAATTTTCGCGCTTTGCTGAAATTTCGGATAGATGCTGGTCACAAAGTATTAAGCGACCATATAGAAACAGCTTCAAAAAATGCTACGTATATAAGCAAAACAATGCAAAATGATATTATAGAATGTTGTGGGGAAGTACTTACTTCCAAGATTATTCAGTCAGTGAAAAAATCAAAGTACTTTACACTGATTGCTGATGAAACAACAGATATAAGCATTACAGAGCAACTGAGTATATGCATACGTTTTTTTTGATGTTGACACTCTTAATGTGTGAGAAGAGTTTTTAAAATTCACAAAAATCACAGATATGACAAGAGAAAATCTTGCTAATGTAATAGTAAAACAGATAGAAAGTTTGAATTTGAACATAGAAAATTGTAGAGGTCAAGCTTATGATGGCGGATCGAATATGAGTGGGAAATTTAAAGGTGTTCAAGCTTTCATTTTAAAAAAACAGCCGTTAGCATTTTACTATCACTGTGCTAACCACAAATTAAACCTTAGACTCAGCAAAGCTTGTACAGTAAATAGTGTAAGAAATGTTGTAGGTGTTATCTCTGCAGTCGCCAACTTCTTTAAAGAGTCTGCTAAACGAAAAAGTTTTCTTGAAGAAGAACTGGATTCACTTGTTCCAAATAACAAATTCCATAAAATAAAAAATATGTGTGAAACACGCTGGGTCGAAAGACACTATGCCGTTCTCCACGTTAAGGAAATGGTTATCTACTTACCACTCGTTTAGCAAAAGTTCAGTGATATAGGCGTTAATTTTAGTGGCACAGCCTTTTCCTTACTACATGCAATACAATCTTCAGAATTTGTTGTCACCCTAATTGTACTTGCCAAAATATTAGCAATAACATTGCCTCTAGATCGACAATTGCAAGAAAAGCAAATTAATTTATGTCAAGCAAAGGAACTTATTGAAATGGTACTGAACAGTCTGAAAGATTGTCGTGAAAACGAAAAACATTTTCAAGATGTTTTTAACGAGGCAACTAAAATTGCAGAAGAAATGGGCATTGAACGAGGAAAAGCAAAGAAACAAGTATATCGGTCGAATGCTCCTACTGAAGTAATTGAGGAACATTTTCGCGTGACATTGTGGCTGCCATTTATAGACGATCTTATAAGCGAAATTACATATAGGTTTCCGAAGGCCAGTTTTGAGGCCATTACTAATTTGCAGCAGTTAATACCGCAATATTTTTCGGAATCTTCCATCAAAGATATTATAAAGAGCACAAAAATTTACAAGGAGGATTTGCCATGTTTTCCAGCATTAGAAGGAGAACTATTTATCTGGAAGCAAATCTGCGGAAAAGGAAACGAAGAATTCGGATGTCTCATAAAAGCATATAAAAGTGCCACAAATTTATCGAACATTAAAGTTCTTTTGCAAATTCTTGCAATCTATCCTGTGACAACAAGCACAGCAAAACGCTCTTTCTCAACACTATGCCGAATTAAAACTTACCTGCGCAATACCATTTCAGAGAGCCAGCTTAATGGTTTAGCATTAATGAACATCAACAGAAATCTATTGTTTACAGCAGAAGATGTTTTAGAAATTTTTTCGCGCAAATTTAAAAGGAAGTTAAATTTAAAGTACATGTAAAGTGAATTTGTTTAATCTTTTAAACAGTAAATCTAAATAATTTTTACTCTATTTTCTTTATTTTTTTATACACATCACATAGCCAGTCAAACCCGTGTATAACGAAGTCGGAAACAACGTAATTATGGTTTCAATGAAAAAAATTAAATTCCTCTATAGGCTTTACAGCAGTACAGAAAATTTTTTAAACGAAATTACGGAAATAGCGAATTATTTTCAGCGTCATTTTGACTTCATTATAAACGGGTTCGACTGTATTACCAACTGTATAAAGTACTGGCATACGTGGGTTTGGCATTGTAGGGCACCCCACAAATTCATCTTTGCGTATGCCACTGGACTATATTGTGCCCCCCCCCCCCCTACCCCCCCAGAATGGTTTTCTGGATCCGCCACTGCTAGCAACTATCAGCTCAATAGTCTTTGAAATGTTTCCAAAATATTATTTGCCAGGTTTTTTTTTCTGTAATAAATACAAATTATTTCAGACTTAGACTCAATGGCCCCTAGGCTGTTGTGGACTTCTTCACAAAAATTTTGGGAAAGATATATTTGGAAATTTTTAAATGGTCTGTTTTAAAAATGGGGAATTTTGTGAAACAGCAAGAAAAGCAATTTTGTTTTTTATATGTTCATTTTGTGATCCATTCTAATTTTAACTTAAATTCTATTCTCGTATAGAATTTTGAGTAAGCTATTTTATTACTTTCATTATATGTTATATTATAATTATTTGTTTTAGTCTATTCATTGGGCTTGTAAGAAAAAGAAAGATTTGATGTTAGAAGGTGGGTGTAGCTTCAATGAAAGTATCCAGTGTACAATTAATGGTAAGATGCCTTGTCAAATTGCAGTGCTTGAAATTAAATTTTTGGCCATATATCAGAAACTTTTGGAGATAAACTTTTGAATTATTTCATTATTATAAAAGTGACTTGTTTTGTATAGTACTCTTGCTATTTACAATCTGACCATTGGTTGATTTTCTATGAAGATTTCTGTGATTTTGTACAAAATTTTTCTCTTTGAATAGTGAGTTTTTCTCATAATTGTTTCCATATGAATTTTCGAATAATCTTACCTCTAACTTTTATGTAATTTAAAAATTTATTTAATTGTGATAGGAGTATTGTATGCTTTTAAAATGGATCACTGACAGCAGTATGTTAGACATGATTGCAATCATGTATAATAATTAGAAAGAGAGATTAAAATAAAAAAATTAATTAACGTTTTAACTTAATAAGATTTAATCATGGTATACTAACCCTTGATTGACATGGTAGATTGATTACCTGTGAACAAGTTCCTTGTAATTGGAAATTGTATAAATTGGGACTAAAACATAATTTACATTTTTTAAAATTAGTATAATACTTTATTTTTATGTATGGATTATACCAAATAAATTTAAGGATAACAAATGATACACAATAAAGTATGAGCCAACGGCCGTACCATGCTGAAAACACCAGTTCTCGTTAGATTACTGAAGTTAAGCAGCATCGGGTGTGGTTAGTACTTGGGTGGGTGACCAACTGGGAACACCGTGTGCTGTTGGCACATTTCGGGCGCGCTAGCCCGGTGGTTTGCTCGCTGGATTTGTACACTGCCACAACTGTCGCCGTGTTCATGAGAGGTTGGTGGTAGGGGAAGGAGGGTATGGTCCCTGTGGATACCTCCCCCACTGGGTTCCGGTCTAAATTAAGTGGCACTTCCCAGCCGTCCAAACTGTTACCTTACACCTTTCTGGTAGGTCGGACGGTCTGGGTCTCAACAACAACAACAAGACAATAAACTACAGATTGTGAAAATTTTGAAATGTTACAAAACATCATTTTATTTCATATCTTCTTTGCTTTGCAATAATAGAAACAATTCTCTTCTCAATTAAAAATTATCAGCTCATCTTCCCTTATTTTAGAGTTTAAGAATAATAACAGAAATACAATAAAAAAAAATATCAAATTGAAACCTTTAAAACTTATGAAAACACCAGTTTATTCTGCATCTTCCTCTGTTACATGTTAAGATTGTAGTCATTAACCAACCACATGTTGCTCAAACTATTAAGCTGATAAGTAAACACATGAAATAAACAAGTGTAGGAGATACCAAAGAATTTATTAAACACACTAAAGGGGTGTAGGGTAAAGTGCCAGGACCATGCCAGCGAAAGGGGATCTTCTACTCATAATGGGATAATGGAACTGCAGATAATGGGAATGCATAATGAAACTGCAAATAACAGGAACTTATAACAAAACTGCAGATAACAGGAACTTTCATAATTCTGGTTCTTACAATCACAGCTTGCCACTGCTCTGGGTAATTTTACCACCACTAGTCATTCACTTGTTGGCACCTGGATACTCTGTGTCATCGTCAAGTCTTCCTGCATGTCTTCTTTTTCACATTCTTTATGGTAAACCTTTGCACTCAGCATTTTTCCTTCAGTCAACAATCTTTTAGCTCACTTTACTGCGAGAGGGAGTGGATTCCTCTATATCCTCCTCCTACCTCACCTAAGTGGTACATTAACTTGTGGATCGAGCCATAAGTTATTCGGTACTCGTGAAACAGGCTCTTCCAGGCAGCGGAGAGGAGCTGGTCTTGTGGCTTGTCTCTAGACCCATCGGCGACCGGGGTCAAGCCTTCGGGATCATCTTCGGACCTTGTCCGGTGAATGATTCCATTGACTTCGTTCCCTTGGCCGTGCTCTCGCTGGTCTGCTATCGCTTCATGGTAGCCTTGCGTCACCCTTCATAGCCGCCAAAAACTTAAAGGTTGTCACGGGTGTTGGTCTTTAATCTGCCTTGTCACAGTCTCTTGACTAATCCTCCCAGGTTTCTGAGCGACGTTTTTGGCTGATGGTTGTAAATCCATCAACTTTGGTGATATCATAGGTTGGTAGGCTCATTGCAGTCTGCACATGATCACACATGTACAAATGAGGGGAACTAGACCTTGGGCTAACCCCAGACTCCTCCACACGAAACACATTCACACCATGACATGGCTCTGAACCTGCTTTAGGAAATTTCTAGAAATAAAGTATCCTTTTCAAATTCACACTTATTAGCAGCAGTGTTTAACCCTTTCGGGATGGCGGCATTCCGAAACTGCCTTGGCCCAAAGGACGGAGCACTTCATTTCCGAACTGTTTCCAAAAGATGACTAATTTTTTGCGGTAAGCCTAACTCTCGAAAAAAATCCACTAAAAATCACCCGTTCAACACAGCATTCTACTTTTTACAGGAAGAAAGGAAATACTTATTTTCTATTTGATGTATATTTTTCATACAAATTTTCTTTTATCAAAATATTAAAAATTTTAGTGTATATATGTTTTAGGTACAGATGGTTAATTCTTTGGCATGTCCTTCCGATTTTTTAAAATTGTACCACATATATGCGTATTCTTAGACAACAAATACTTTGCGAGTACAGGAGAGGTAAAAAATTTATCTAAATACAAAGTATATCCTTTTCCTAAAAGTTCACTTAGAAGTGTTTTCACAACACGTTCTCCATACCCACCATCACAGCTTGATAATTCCGTGTCCTTTCCGGTATACACAAGGAAATACCATATATAGCCTGATTCCGATTCTGACAATTTATATATTTTGATTCCATATCTGGACCTTTTCAAGGGGATATATTGACAAAATCCCAGCCTTCCTTTCCATGAGAACAAAGATTCATCAATGAACACATTTCTTCTAGAAGTGTATATAGATTTATATTTTGAAACTAATGCATCTAACACGGGTTTCAATTTATCTAGTTTTTGGGCATTACTATCAAGAGTAAAATGAAGGTAACGTAATATTCCTATAAATCGATCACGACTCATAACTGAATTGAAAAAAAGGAGTACTGATAATTGGATTCTTAGAAAAATACATTTTAAGATTTGGTTTTCTGACAATGCTCGTCAAAACTACTAGTGCGAGAAACACATGAAATTCGTTTCCTGTCACAGGTGTAAATACATTTGAAACAGGTGGCGTCTTCGATGTGGAAGGAGAGAGGAGATTTTTCTCCCATTTTATCTTTGCAAACTCATTAGTTGCTTTTACGATAAATTCTACTAGTTCATCATCAAAAAATATGCTAAAAAATCAAATTCCTTATCTAAATTAGGCGGCATGATATTGTGATTTATTCCAGGTATGTTCAAAAACTCCAAAGAATTCAGATCTTTCAAACCACATGTCCAAACATCATTAAAATAAACAGCAACTGAAGCTGGCGGCGTTGTAATAATAATATGCTCAGAATCTAAAGAATCAATTGCATTTTCAGATTCATCAGAAATAACACTGTTCCACGAATCTTTACTATCTGCATTGCTTTCATTACTGTCTGGTTCATTTACCATACGCGTATATTTTTCCACAGAAAGGAAACGTCTCAAACCAGCCATACTTTTATCCGAAATAACCTAATCATTTCACTGTCGCACATTCCTTTACCCCCCTTCCCCCACCCCCTAAAAAATACTCTCTTATATTCCTGTAATTCACCAACGAAATCATTAAAAGCTAAAATCAAAAGGAGACCCGGAACTCAATCATAAAATTGTTGATGCTGCGAGAAGTGTGTTTACTTTACAGAACCATATTTCACCGCTCCAAATGGAGAAATAACTCATTAGATTCTCCTTGTGCCAAGGTCAAGCATCTGCAAAATACATTTAAGTTGCTTCCACAGGCATTTAACGCCATCTAGTAGACAAATAAATTCAAATGAAAACGTTTCACATAGAAACACCGATATGTGCCACTCGCTGTTTAGGGTAAAGTTCTCTCTGTCACGAGTGCGTGCCGTCCGTCCTTGAATGCAAGTTCGCAGCCATCACGCGGGCATGCCAACCATCGCGAAAGGGTTAATTGTAGTACCAGGGTGACCACAGACCTGGAAAACCTGGAATTATCAGGGAATTCCGTTGAAGTTGGGAAAAACTGTGAATTTCTGCGGGGTTTTTTTTTTTTCTGATTGTATAGGAGTTTTTTTAGCTGAATAAACAATGTTCATTCCATGATGTCACATTTTTCATTTTGCATTACAAGACCCATCAATCATCTCCTTTAAATATATTTCTGAACAAGTGGCTGGAGGGAGAGTTTTCATTAACAAGCGACGTGACCTCGATAAACATCTTTCGAGGGGGAACATTTCGGGGAAAAATCAGGCAGATATCAGGGAATTTCAAAGTGAATTTCTTGTGACCACCCCAAGCACTTAATTTGCTAATATAGAAACAATCTTCCTTCGTACTTAGACGTCATGAACTGCTACGTATATTAGAAATATTTCAAATACTATTTTCAAAGAAATTGTCAGAAACAGCTCAGTAAAATACGTTATCAATATTTTTTTAATATTTTATCTTTATTTAATTCCTTATAACTTACTTCATCTCCAGCTAAACATTTTCCCTTTCAAATCAGAAGCTATGATCCATGCTTATATCA
This sequence comes from Amaurobius ferox, assembly GCA_951213105.1. Lineage (NCBI taxonomy): Eukaryota > Metazoa > Arthropoda > Arachnida > Araneae > Amaurobiidae > Amaurobius > Amaurobius ferox. The sequence goes on along the minus strand of OX578152.1, from coordinate 69,447,119 downwards.
ACAGCAAGCAGATAATTTCATCACTTTTTTATTTTTAAACAACTTTAAATTGAAATTGTATCATATAAAATAAAAAATGTAAATTATTTTGACTGCAAAATCAAAATTGTGCAATTTATGTTTTATACAAATCAAAAATTAAATGTGCTGATCCCATAAAGAATTTTTTTGTAAATAACTAGATAATTTAGTAAATGAAAAGGTTAGTTTTTTCCCCTTTAAAATTTTGGTATTTAGCGTATATATTAGAAATGCTGGCTGTGAATATAGTGAACAGAAAGTAATGCCCTCTAGTTTTTGAAATCCTAGTAGTTTTGATCATTTAGGAAAAAAAGTTTGAAACTTTTCTTGTTTGATTGCTGTGTTGTTTAATTTCTAGAATGTGCACCTTCAACTGGGGTTTGTAGAAGTGCTGCTTGGGAAAGAGATCCTGCATGTTCAGTTTTGCAGAAATTCCGAAATTATGAAATATAACAGAATTAAAAAGTAAATTTCATTATTAATATTTAATTTTTTTCCTATAAATTGGCATCTTCTGTTTTATTGTTGCGGTTATTAACATGTGTTTTTTAATATTAATGTTATTTTTTGTTTTGTAAGCATTAGATTTATATTCATTATAAAATTGCTTCAGCTTTCTGATACTTTAGATTATCTCTTCTGAAACATCTCAGCTTTGTATTTGCTTTTGTCATTTATTTATTTCATTTTTAAAGCACATTTTTTGATTGCAAAACGAAATTAAATGATTTAATGTTGTTTCATCATAACTACATTAAATCACATTGTTTAAAATTGGGTTAAACAAATAATCAAATCTGATTGCAGGATTCCCATGGTACTTGAAAAATAGATTTTTAGTATGGCTTTCAGGTGTCCTTGAAAGTGCTTGAATTTTATTATAGGTCCTTTATTTTTATTCCGTCATTTCAAACAAGTTTTGTTACATGGCTTTACCTCTTGCTCTGATCATTCAGTTAGGATTGTGCAACAATTGGAAATAATATTCTGGCGCTATCTCGAATGCCAGCCAAACATATTGTTAAGGATTTTTCTCCCTACATTCATATTCTTGAAGTTTCTGAGGTTATATGTACCCTAAAAAACAAAACTTAGGTCTTTAAAAGTCCTTGAAAAGGGCTTTGTGGAGAACTGTGGGAACTTTGGATCAAATATTTAGCCTATTGGGATATTTATAATTATTATTTTATTAATGCTTATAATTATAAGGCCATCTCATAGAGTTCTGTTATTGCAAAATACATCCGGATGTTAAGAAGAAAGTATTTCAAATTCTGTATGCACAGTCCACTTGATGGTGATCAGTTTACTTCACCTTTGTGCTAAGGAAAGTTGTGTTTCCCGTTTTACAAGCACTGTGTATATTTCTCATTTCTACACTTTTATCATTTATATGTCATTTTCTGTTAGTTCTTTAAAATTGTTTTATATTATCTTTCAATGTCAAAATATTTTGATTACTTAATTCATTCTTTATCCTTTTTAAGTTGTTTTCTGTCTGATTGTTTTGTAAATATGGATAATGTTAACCAAACTAAAAATGGCTAAACCATGCTTAGCCATTTTTATTTTTGTCAACATAGTCTTGTGCTTATTTGGGCATTCAGGTCCAGACCTACTACACTGAAAAAGGAAATCTAAAGGATTTCCGCAAATGTACCTATGCTTATGCATCTTTATTTGTGTTGCATTTTATGTTGCGGATCAGCTCATTAATTTAGATGACACAGGAAATGCAGCATTTAAAAGGCAGAGCTAATTAATACTATATTATATGCACATTTTATTGACAAGTGATAGCTATATTAAGTCTTCTGGAGCGTATTTTCCCTCATTTTGTTTGGAAATAAGTTTGTTCAAACAGCCTTAAAAAAATTGAACATTCCCATTTAAGAATTTTCTCCATGCTGTGCACCACTAATTGCATGTATTCTATTATAACATTTATATCTTATGAAGTTAAAGTTAACAATTTCATTGTAGGTGATGTATTGAATAGCAGAATTTGAAAAGCAGTTATACAGTATTTTATTTCCTGCTTATTTTATTTCCTGCTTCTTTATTCAAGAATATATGTAATCTACATAAATTGTTTGTTTTATTTAGAGAGAAAATTTATAAAAATGATTGATTATTATATGAGTATGTTTTAATCTCAATATTATAGGGGAGAGTGTGGCACCTTGGGACACTCTTCAATTATTGATTTTTATAAATATATTTTTTTTTATAATTCCATCTTCAACTAAACACTTACCTCATACACATTAAATACTTCCGTATAAGATAAAAGTATAATCAACTTAAAATGTCTTATACCTGATTAATAAATACTATTTTTTCAAAACTTTCCCAGTGTCCTAAGGTGTCCCACTTGGTGGGACACTTTGGGCCAGTGCCTTCAATGAATAAAAAATTATTGTCAACTTTTCAGAGATGCATTTTTGGTTATATTTCCTAATTTAAGTAACTCATACAACAGACTCTGGATTTAAACAGAAAAGTTTTTGTACAATGCAAATGTGTTGAATTTATGGTGAAAAATGTAGAAAAAAATTCTGACATTTTAACAGATGAAAAATTTAGAGGCTTCTTGAGTAACAAAAGTTTAAATAGAATGTCTACGTCAAATTGAAATCATTATATATAGCAGTCATCGCGAAAACAACTCCATCAGATGTTCCAAGGTGCCCCAACTAGCCATATTCTTTCTGAAGACTCCTATGCTTTTAAGCTTAATGCGAGAACAATCATTTTGCATCTAATTTCACAATAAACATGCCTGGTTTTTTTTTGTTTTGTTTTTTCAAATAATTTAAATTCTAATCCCACTGTTACTATTTACAAAATTTATATAAAAGTTTTTGATTTATAAAAACTAAAAAAGTTTCATAAATTATTACCTAATTGCAGTATAGCTTTCAAAAGACAGATGCAAATACACAGAAGGGCCATCTACTTGTACATAAAATAGTAAGATTTGAATCTTAAACCTGACTTAAATTTAAGGTGTCCCAAGGGGGCTTTGTTCTGAGGTGTCCTACTCTTCTCTACATTTAGTTTAACAGATATTTTGTGCAATTTCTTTAAATACTGTATAAACTGGGGCAAATGAAATATGCCAAATTTAATGTACCAAAATAGTCCTTAAACACCTAAATAACTTCAAAATGAAAGGTCACTAAGTGTGCATTTTAAGTCAATTTATAGTAAAATGATTATTCCCCATTAAATAAAAGTGATTGCAGTGCCCTAAGTGGAGAATTGAAGAAGATAGAAACAGGAACTCGACAACAAAGTGAGCTAGAAGGAAATTGTCACTTGCAAAGTTGTAGAACATTATCTAATTAGTAAGAATTGGCATTAGGAATGCACAAAATGTGCACAAGAAAGACAGTGAATACCTGTCATACTTCATTGGTTGCTAAATGTTGTAGCACAGTGACACTTGCAATGCTTCTTCTTTGACCCAGACCGTCCGACCTACCAGAAAGGTATAAGGTATCTGTTTGGACGGCCGAGAATTGCCACCCGATTTAGACTGGAACCCAGTGGAGGAGGACATTTGCAGTGCTTGTCAAACTAGGTGGTAATATTGTTTCTTGAATTTAAATGTGCAGTGTTGCTGACAGAGGACATTTTGAACAGGATGTACATCAGATTTCTGTTCATGTAAGTGTTGGTTAGTTCAGTATTAAAGCTGAAATAACTTCATTAAGAGCTACACACTATACAAAAAAAGAAATTATTTTTGTATTGTATGCTGATTTTAACGAAGTTATTTTAGTTTTATTACTTTAACAGCAGTTTGAGCTGTATGTATTTTATCATTCCTGAATAGGACAATCATTCGACAATAACCAACAACATTGTAATTGACAATTTTCGTCCATCTCGTTTGTTGTTGAGTTCGTTATCCTAATTCTTTTAATTCTCCACTAGGAGCACTGTAATCCCTTTTATTTAATCTGGCATGGTCCCTTAATCATAGTTAGGCCTAGTGTGCAATTATGAATCTTTTTTTACAAAATTATTGAATGCTTATGAACTTTCCTAAGACCCCAGTATATTATAATATACATTGATAATTGCTTTTATTTTTCATTCTCAATTGTGTTTCAGTTTTTGTTTTTGGCATGGTCTCCAATTTTGGTAAATCCTATCTGTTCTTTGAATTCTTTAAAAAGTAAATTTTAATTAATGTTTTGTAAATTATTTTAGTTGCTGTATTCTGTGAGTTTGCCTAACAATAGTGTATGAATGTAACAAATTCTGTAAATTATTTATAAAAAATAATTGGTATCTGAATGACTTAAATATTTTGTTAGAATGTAAATGCATTAGAATTAAGACATGTCTTCTTACTTATGGTGGTTTAGCTGCTCTGTCTTTTTATCCTGAAAAGGAAAGCTGTTTTTTACTTTAAAAAACAGTTAATCTTTTTATCAACTGTTTACTCTAATGAATTATTTTTATTTCAGATTATTTTAGATAGCAGTTTGGACAAATTTTTATATTTACAAAATTATTTTTATATCCATTCCATCAGTTTTACAGATTCATACTATTATATTGTAAAAAGTATTGTTTTCCAGAAAATTTTAAATTCAGGATTTTGATGGAAAAAGCAAATTTTAAGTCCTTCTGAACATATTTTGAACACTTTGAAAAGTTTTCATCTGTGTGTATATGTCTGTGAGGTGTAGGAAATTTTCTGAATTCAAGATTTGATGAAAAAAGCAAATTTTAAGGCCTTCTAAACATATTTTGAACACTCTTTAAAAAGTATTCATCTGTGTATATGTTTGTCTATGAGGAACAAACATGGCAACTAAAAAATATATTCACCTGTTGCTATGAAATTTTATATATGGATATACAGGGTGATCGAAAAGTTGCACACATCCAATTTTAAAATCATATAATGCACAGAAAAATTGAAATAGAATTTTTTTTCAGTTAGGTTAGGTGGCACTAAGGTAGGTAGCCTTCAAAGATATATCAGAAATATCGTCTGCTGTTTTTATTACATCAGATAATAATTATAGACCTATTTTCTATCAATTAGAGAACATGGTGTTTTCCCAGAGAAATATTATTTTTACTTTAGAGCAACATTTCTCTAGTCATTTTTATAAGAGTCATTGGAGAGTTTAGAAGAAATGTTTATGCTCTAAAACCTCTAACAATTCAAGGTTAATAAAGCATTTTTGAGAAATTGGATCTGTTGCAGACAAAACGAGAACAAGCAGACCTTCCATTTTAAATCAGGATAAATGGTTGAAATAGAGAATATATTTCTAAAATTCTTCATTGAACTCTTGTGAAACTCTTTAATGACACACTCATAAGGATGATTAGAAAAATATTGCTCTAAAATAAAAATAATTTCACTCTGGGAAACGTTATGTTCTTCAATGGATCAAAAAGAAGTCTGTAATGATTATCTCATGTGTTAAAAACAATAGACGATATTTCTGATATATTTTTAAAGGTACATTCCACCATTAGGTGCCACCTAATTGAGAAAAATTCTACTATTTCAATTGCATAGTACTTTATATAATTTTAAAATTTGATGTGTACAATTCTTTGATCATCCTTCTCGCTTTGACTTCAATGCAATTATGGTGGCCGACCACCTGTATGTAAGAAATTATCTGCTATTGCTGGGACCACCATTCCCAATCAATATGCTGAAAATTAGTGTCTTTGGTGGATGGCAAAAAGAGAAATGGATGACCTTCCGCATTCTGGCATAGAACAAGAATTTTTTTTTTTTAATGATCCTATATATTATATAAAAAATTAGAACTAAATTTTTTTTATATAAATCGCATGATTAGAATATAAATTATTCAAAATTCATTGTTTAGCATTGTTTTTCTTAAAGAGAAAAATAATAATTCTTGAAACCAAGATAGTAGTCAAAACAGGAAATTTTTTAAAAACTGTGATACATATAACTATTAAAATTGGAAATATTAACACATATCAGATGAATATCTGTTGCCAACTTTGTTTTAATTTTAGGAACATTTTGAAAAGAACTTGCAAACGAAACCTCATGGAAAGGTACATATTTTCCCTGATGCAGATTGTGATATAAATGGCCATAAAAATTTTAAGGATTATGAATGAAGTATATGGACTAATATACTCTACTACTCTACTTTCATGTTCTTAATGTGTTAGGAAATTATATTGTTTCTATATGGTAGGAAATTACGCATTTATGTTGTGGAAGTGTTCTGTGTTCACGATATTTACTTTCTATTACCTGAACTTTGTTTTAAATAAGTTAAACATTCATGACGCAGTTGTGCATGATTGAATTTTATGTTCTACAGGGGGGTTCCCATTAGAGAGTGAGACTGTGAGAATCTTACACAAAAATAATTGCTGTGTGAAGTTTTCTCATGCTACAATGAAAGACACTTCTTTCTCTTTAATCTTCCCTTCCTTTCTTCTTGGAGTTCAGTGACCACAAAGTGAATTTGTTCCATTAATGTATTTTTACCAAACATCAAAAATAACATTTTTAGCTCAAATAAAGAATATTTATTTTAGCTATCCTTTACTGAAATGCCGAAAAAAAAAAGAAAACCTGTGTTTGTGGGGGCTCCTCTAAGATTTGTTACCAAATGTCCCAAATAGCATTTTTAAATTGATTCCCGGAATTTATTTGAGCTAATCTTTGGTAAAATGCTGAAAAAAGATATTAATTGATAGAAAGTGTGATCTAAGACTAATTTCTGATTGATTTCTGCAAAATCTAAACCTTGGCTAAAACAAATTTCCAGTGTTCATGGGATGTAATTTCATTTTGCTGAAACTTTGTTATATTTCTGTATGTGATGTACATAATTACACTTTTGTTTTATGTTATACAAATATTTGTAGATAAAAATTATTTCATTGAAGCAAACACTTTTAAATTCTCACTCAAGTTTTGAAAATCTCACTCAAATTTATTGTCAGGGTGCGATAATCTCACTCCATTTTTCAAGTTAGTGGGAACCCTGTATCTATTATATTGAAAGTGTAAAGTTATGTTATACACAATATTTATCTAGTTTTTAACTTTTTTGTTTTAAATATGTTAATTTTTTGTGTTATGTTTGAATAATATAGTTTTATACATTATTAGTTTTATATAGTATATAAAAGAGATTATTTTATATAAATATTTTACTTTTACTATTTTTTCCATTTTATTTTTTTATTTTTACACATTTTTATTATACAGGGTGTTTGGATAAAAGGTATCCAAAATAATGAAATTATAACTTGAAAATTATTTACCATAGACTTTTTGGTTTACACCATTATAAAGGAAAACTGAAAAGTTTTCTTCACTTTATTTTAATGAATTTCAATGACTACACTCTTAGTGGTACAACAAACTTCCAGAGGATACTCAATGTCATTCTATTTTTGAACCATGTTCAGTGTAACTGTAACCACAGCATATGTTTTTGCATGCTTTTAGCTCCATTATGTGGAATTTTAGGTGCTGAAAGTTATTGATCTTGATCTGGTAGACAATGTTTTTGACATAACGCCACAAAAGAAAATCCAGTGCTGTTAAATCTATTACCGAGCGTGTTTACGGTCACTAACTCATGCATGAGTGTGAGTGGGTACCAGTTGATGCATGCATGTGAGCAGTGTATGATAAATACTTTAATAGATTCCCTCTGCAATGGCAAAGCCAGAAGTTTATGTAATAAATACTTTATGATATATAATTTCATATTTTTGGATACCTTTCATATGAACATCCTATACATGCTTTATATACATATTATGTATGCTTCTCCCTGGATATTTTGTGGCCTATTTCAAAATCAAAATATATTTCTAAGAATTTTATCTTCTGTTTTCTATTATGCCTAATGTAACTGTTTTGTTTAATTATGTCAATAAAATCATTTTAGTGTGATTTGTGTGCTTTGGTTTGATGGAAAAACTATTTGGTCATTGCTAGTATACTAGATTTCTGAAACCAATATGTCAATATTTAAACTGCTTAAATATATATATTTAACATTTTATCTAAAATCTCTAAAAATATTTTACCTTTTTCGGATTTTTTTTTTGGTTAAAATGCCAGCCTTAAATTTATTTTTAATATGAAATAAATATAAGATGCTTAGATGAAAATCACAAAAATAATAATTGCATTAATAATAATAAATTTTAAAAATTACATTGCATCGAAATATGTTACACTGGAATATGAAACAGTCTTGGTTAACAGTATTTAATGCTCTTTATTAACCTTTTCAGAGGCAGTTTCCTACAGGGGCTAAACTTTTTCTGCATTTACTTTCACTAGTTTCAATTTATCAATTAAAAGAAATTGCAACTTGAATTTTTCTTGACTTTTCGCTTTTTGCGACTTAAATTCTTGAAGGTTGGTGGTAAGGGGGAATTTTTCAAGTTATTATTTTTTTATTGCTAATTTAAATTATTTTTGCTTAAAAGGCACACACTGTCAGGAATCCTAGTGATTAATGTAATTGTAATTTATTTAAGGTTCATAATGACTTTTGATCTAATCGAAATTGAAGAAAATATTTTAGTTAAAAGAGATTTCTTTTAGAAAAATACTAAAAAAGCTAACACAGTTTAAACCCAGCAATACATCCAGTGGCAGACGGGGACGCTCAGCAACTAGGTTATTCATGGAAGGATGACGAATTTTGTACTGTGTGCATACAACATCTTTGAGGCTTTAGGTTTGCTGCCACTCCAAGCAAACCATTATTTGGTTGGCTCATTAATTTTTGTGTTGACTTCTACAAATTCCAACTGCAATTAAATACAGAAATAACTGTAAAATAGTCTGCTAAAATGTTTATCAGTTGAATACATTTTTAACGAGTTATAATAATTGTCTAATGCAGTGTTTTTTAACTGATGGTTCGTGGATGGGTGCCGGTCTGTGAAAATTTTGCCCGAATTATGCAGCTGTTACATGATTCAGGCGTTGTATTGTTGTGGGACACTGCATGTGAAAAAGAAAAGTTAATCGAGTTATCTTCTGATGTCACTGTTGTGTCCAGACGTAAAATGCAATCATTGTCTGAATTTTGGATATCACTCGAAAAGGAATGTCCATATCTGAGTTATAAAGCTATCAAATTGTCGGTTGTTTTTACGACTTTCTATTTGTGTGGAAAGACTTTTTCAGCCAAGTTAGTAAAAAGAACCAAAGAGAGAAATCGATTGGATGTTAATGCAGCACTTTGTCTCTCAGAAATAAAGCGGCTGCCACGAATATCAAACTTTCTAACAAAGAAACAGCAGCAGATGTCACACTAACTAAAAATTGCAATTTTATAACATTAGATTTAATAAATAAAATACTATCTACATTGGTTATTATTTCTGTCTTAACTGTTAGCCGGTCTGCGAAATATTTCTCCAATTTTCACTGGTCCGCAGGTGTAAAAAGTTTGAAGAATGCTGGTCTAATGTGTTTTTGCCTTTCCAGACCACTCAGAAGCCTCCTGATGGCCTAGAAGGCTGAAAACTTTTACACATTTATAGTATTGTTATTGAAACAGAATCTAACAGAGCTTTATTTTCAATTTCTTCTCAGGTGACAAAAATAAATAAGGGGTTGAGAAGTCTTTCCAGGCCCCCCCCCCCCCCCCAAAAGTCTCCCAGTCAGTACCGTCCATAAGGGTGGGGGTGACCTCGGACTGCCACTATTTTTTTGAAGCTGGAAAAGACATGGAAAATTCATAAAAAGGGAGAATCAAATATGGAGGGGGGGGGGGTCTTAACAAATGTTTGCAAGAGGGCCCACAATTCCTATGAATGGTGCTACCCTAGTGACATATAAGGTTAAAAACTTGCACACTTACAAATATCGACCATGAGATAGAACTTAACTGGCAATTTTCAATTAAGACGACTATTTTCAGTACTATAAGTGCCACACATTCTTAAATAAAATAAAACTTATTTAAAAAGGTTGGAACTAAACTTTTAAGAGGGTTAGTTCCCCCCATCTTTGGCAGGCTTACATTACTAATAAATTAAATAAAAGCATAGTTGCAAAAGATGCCAATATGATTCTAAGATTAGAATTATACTCTCAATGCAGCAATCAGCATTGGTGAACTGGTTTTGTTCTTTTTAGAGTTCATCAGCTGTAAATAGCCATTAACTGCACTTACAGCAATAAAACTTCCTATGCGCTGAAACACAGTGAATTTGTGACGTTTCTCCATACCTGAACTCGGCCAATCCTTTGAGAGACAAGTATTAAAAAATTGTGTAAATTACTAGTTTTTCTATGGGTGTCTCTATTCAATTCTGAAGCTTAAGTAATGCATACCTTCTGTTTAGTATGGGACTATGTTATATTCAAATTATTCATATTCTGTAGTATGCATATTCAAATAAAAAATTATACACATTTTTCACCACCTCGAAAGTTGTAACTAAGAGTTGTGCTTTTGAAACATTTTAAAGATGTTTTCCCTGAGTTCTTTACTAAAACCTAGAATTGTGTACTTGGACGTGATTACAAAAGTATTTACAAAAACAGAAGCACATTTTTAATAATGTTAATATATTATCTTTGAGGTACATGCTAACATCCTGAGAAAAAATGTGATGACATCCTAAATAATAACATATACATTGTCCCTATTGGCATGATAAACCTGAAGACTCTTGATAAAATGGTAGACTATTTGCCCTAATTTTTATACTAAAATATCCATAACTCTTAATTTCTTCTCTGTAGAATTTCTATGGATTATTATTAGTAATAATCAAATTTTCCATCTATATTTTACCAAGTTTTTTTCTTTAAAGCATCTATTTCTTGAGATTTACTATAAATAGAGCATTAAATTCTTAAATTAATTCAGCATTAAATTCTGAAGAGGAGGTGTCTTCCTCCTCTAACTATTGCTATTTCTAATTCTTTTTCCATTCCCAGTTTAAAAATTTTCATTTTTTTAAAACATCTATTTTTCAAGATTAATTATAAATAATAGTGCAGATAATAACTGATATGGATTCAGTTCAGCATTAAATTCTAGAAGAGGTAGGGTAGTTCAAAGAATTTCCATTTGCACTTCAAAAATTTTCTTTAACCATCAACATATATTTTTCAATTAATAGAGCTTAGATAACAACTGATATAGATTCAACATTAAATTCTGGAGGGGTTAAGACAACTAAATATGGATTTCTACTTCCATTTCTGAAGACTTTCAATTAAAAAATTTACATTTCCTTGCTACATCTATATTTCAGGATTGAGTATATAAAGAGATTAGATGACAACTTATATGGATTCAGAATCATATGTTTGAGGGAGTAGGGAAGTTCGCAAAGAATTTCCACTTCCAGTTCAAAATTTTCATTGAAAAATCTATTTTTCAGGAATGGACAATTAGTTTAGATGAAAACTAATATTGAATCAGCATCAAATTCCAAGGAGGCTAGGGGGACTTACTAAGGATTCCAACTTCTGATTTTTTCTTAATTCTGGTTCAAAAATTTTCATTTTCTTTGAAATGTCTATTTTTCAGAATTGACTACAGGTAGAGTTTAGATGATGACTGTTAAAAGTTTCAGTATCAAGTTTCTTAAGTAGTAAGAGGATTCACTAATATTTCAACTTCCGGTTCAAAAATTTTCCTTAAAATGCCTTTTTTGTTCAAAATCAGATATAAATAAAGGTTAGCTGATGACTGGTATGCATTCAACATTAAATTCTAGTGGAAGTAGGGGGCCTCACTAAAGATTTCCATTTCAGCTTGAGATGTCAGTTCTGATTAAAAAATTTACATTTTTCTTTTAACATCTGTATTTTAGAATTGGCTATATACAAACATAGGTGCCAAGTTTTCAAAATCTCAGGGGGGGCACAATCCAATAAAGTTATATAAAAGATTCACAAAGTCGATAAAGATATAACAACTTACAAGGCCGCCTTGAAGAAAGCAAGCATATGTCAGTTAGGTGACTACAATTGGTTCGAGATCATTTTAAGCCCCTACTTCAGGCCAAAAGAACAGTATGTGCCCTTAACAACCGCCAAGAACGAACTGCAGTAGTGGTTGTTAAGAGCGCATATTGTTATTTTGGCCTGAAAAAGGGGGATTATAATGCCATCGAAGCAACTGTAGTCATCTAACTGACATATATATGCTTTCCTCAAGGAAGTTTTGTAAGTTATTGTTTTACAAGCAGCTGTTTTGGAGTGAGATAATCGAGTGGTTAACTCACGGGGATTGAATTCGGAGGATCCGTGTTTGATTTCGGGCTTTGTCTAAACTGTCCCCGTGTAGGAGCATGCTAAATTTGTGGGTTTGAAAGTCCTTCCGAGCGGTTGGTAGCAAAGGACGGAGGGTCAGTTTTTTTGGATGTCACCCCCACTGGGTTCCAGTCTAAATTAAATGGCATTGTCTTGGCGGTTTAAACAGATATCTTACACCTTCGAATAGGTCGGACGGCCTGGATCGAAAGAAAAATATCGGCAGTTTTATTTATTGTATGAAAAATATTTTTAATCTTTTTAAACCTATTTATATTTGTAAGTTAAGAGTTGATTAGGAAAATCCATATAGTTACTATGCATCAATATTATAATATATAATAATTACAATGGATTTTAATATAAGAATTAACTAGTAGCAAAGCTCTTAATTAATCAAACCCAAATCTGAAAGTTAATACATGTTAACGCTTAATATCAACTCTTAACTACCTATCAGCTGATAGTATTGACACAATAAATTAAAACAATGGACCCAGCAATAATACAAAAGTATCCAAATATACTATTGTCTATTGTTATGTGGGTTTTAACCACACGTCCTGTTAGAACGCATAAATTAGTATAGTTTCTCATCTCCGACATTGGCCGTGTCGAACAAAAATACATAGAATTAAATTAGTGGCAAATGAGGACAACGGACATGATATAAAACAATAACAGTGTATTTATTGATAAAAATGAAATTAAAAAAAAATAATAATAAAAACATATTTGATTGGTTCAATTAACATTCTTAACAAATTACAATGACTCTCCATTGACATTTTCTAAATCATGAATATTTAAAGAATGTATGTAATTAAAATCTCCATTTATGTTTGCAATTAAATTCGTCCCTACTATTTACTCAAGTGTGGATTTAACAAGATGTCGAGAGAGTGAGACATTAATTAAAACTGTGTCAAACAGACTAAATATGTGATACATGCATTTCATACCTTCGAATATCGTTGGATACGTCACTGGGTACGGGGAACTTCGGCGGAGGAATCGCCGGACATCGCTGCAGACGTAATTTTTGAGAGACTCTTCTCTCTCGAGCACACAAACCAATTCTCCGTCCTTTCTCTCTGAAGTCTCAAACTCAATTCTCCCGTTCGTTCCGAAAATTCTCAAACTCTCTCGATCATCGGAAAAATGTCTCCTCCTACACAATTAAGCCCCAGGTTTGTTACTGGTCCCCCCAATCAAAGCCCCTGGTATCTTCATTGGATATTTCCAAAAATGTCCAGCTATTGGGTGCTGTGCTGACAGGAGGATGGCGATCACCCCAGAATTAATATCTGGCAGGTGGGCCGAGGGTTCTCACGACCTTGCGTGCACGTGCAGCCGAACCGGACAAGGGTCAGCTCTCCCCAAGAGCGCCCTGCTGTGCGCCCCCTCAGATCGCTATCCATATTTCCCAGAAACATGGCTTGCTCATCCTTTTGCAGGTGTTCTCTTAGGGAAGTGTATATGAATTAAAGGGGAAGTACAGGGACCATCTTTGTAGGTTACACTCCTCCATAATTTGCAATGTCCCAAATTTGCCTTGGGACATCTATATTTAAATATTTTAAAATTAAATATGTAAATAAATTGATCATTACTATAACCACACATTCAGCTACATTAAAAAATCTTTAAAATAAATCAATTTATAAAAAAATCTCATAAATAATATTTTTATGCAAAATTTGGATGGCATGTTGTTTGACATTTCTTATCACAACTAAACCTTTAATATTTTTATCAGGGGGGTGGGCTGAGTATGCCTAGTGTGTGTGTGTGTGGGGGGGGGGCTTAGCTCACTCTGGCCCTTGCCTGACTACGGTGCTGTGCCAAACGTCCGGTGCTCACCAGGAATAAAGCTACCCGCGGGGTTTGCAACTTCAAACGGAATGAATACCGCCAGCGGGGTTTGCAGCTTCAAACTGAATGGATGCCACCTGTAAAGACAGCACTGGTATATAGAATCCAGGAGTAATTACAGATAAGATCTCTTTAGGTAGACAAAATAAGTCATCTCTACTTCGTGGTAATCATATATAGTCAGGGGCGGCAAATAGGGGGCGCGGTCGCGCCCCCAAATTTTTTCTCGTCGTCTATCGGCTTCTCCTTTTTTATCTACTGTCCACTGGTCAGTTTTCTCACGCTATGGCGCTTCAAAAAAGCTAACCTTCACAGTGAAGTTCCCACTTCAGGCTGGAACGAATCCTTTTCAATTTGCAAAGATTGGGGTGATGTTATCCTTTTCACTTGAAAATTTGAAGTGTCCGATTAAATGTATGTGTAGTTAGTGCATGCTCATCCATTCCTTCTGCTATAAATGCATTTCAGCAGCTCAATGCATTATATTTTTTCATAGAAACATCATACCCAGGTAACACACATACGGTATTATAACCGTTGATAAACCGTTTATACGTTATATTTTCGTATGTGTTATACGATAAACGGTAATACATCGGTTATAATACCGTTATGAGTAAACGGTATATAAAAATACCGTATATCATACGTATGAATTACCGTGTATGAACATACCATATGTAGAAATACCGTTTTAAATACGTATGTATTACTGTTTATTTTACATTAAAATAACCGTTTTTATTACGTTAAAAATACCAATTTATCATACGTAAAAATAACCATTAACGCTCCCCCTTGCTCAAATCCTCTTTCAGCTTTGTTCTCGAACCCTTTTCCCCAAGGCATTTTCATGTATCCCTTCTTGTTTATCTTCACCCTCCCAAGCTCTAACCCCGCCGTGACGTCACGCAGTTCTGGAAGCTTCCAGAACGGACTCATTTCTACCTCAGGGGACGAAGCCATAAGCTTTGTGCATCTGGCAACACTGAGTGCAGTAATCATTCTTTACGTTTCCCGCCATGGTTTGTAGCACAGAAAGGTTTGTATCTTGAACTTTATTTTCCCGTGTTAGGTTAACATGTTGCTTAATTTATATAACTTATTTAATTATATTTAGCTTTAACTTTTATTTTATTTTATATATCTTCCTAGCTTTGTTGTATGTATGCACATATTGCTTTAAAAGCAAACGGGAAAAGTGCATGCATCGTGGTATGTGCATCCATGCTCGCATTTAATACTATCTAAGCGGAGATTAAATGAAAACGTGGTCCGAGATTGCATTTGTTGTCATGCATGCATGTTTATTTCAAATATTGTAAAATCAGAAATTATTCTTTTACATGTTTTTATGTATTTTAAACTTAAAGATGGTATAACTTAAATTTTAAACTTAACTTAGATTTTAAACTTAAAGATGGTAATAGGCTGCAACCTGAAAATGCAGAACGCTTAATTTTCCTGTACCGTAACTTACCTCTAACTTTGATTACAAAGAATAATTAGTTTGTTTTTAAACAATATTTCATATATGGTGTAAAACTTAAAATTAAAATACTGCCAAATTGAATATTCATCCAAGGGTCATTCCGTGTCAAATCAACCAATGATCTGAACCTTGACATCATGGAAAATGATAATTTTTGGTACAATAGTAGTACCAGTGAAGTTGACAAAAACTGTAAATATTAGATTTTTTGGGTTCTTAGTTTTCAGTTATTGACTTTCTTAAAAGCGAAATTTGGCAAAAAAAAAAAAGTATTTGACCTAGAGATCTCAAATTGGTGTCATTTTTTTTTTCTTTTAATGGGTCTTAATTTGATATGACTATGCTATTCTCTAAAAACAATTTCTCTTTTAGTTTGTAATTATTTTAGAAACTCCAATTTTAAAAAAGAGTTAAATACCATAATCATGTTGTATATCAAATTAAGGTCCATCGAAAACAAAAGACTGCACTAATTTGAACTCTCTTGGTCAAATAGTTTTTGATCTACCACTGTTTAAAGATTTCAAAACTTTACCAGATTTGGCTTTTTTAAAAAAGTGAATAACTGAAAATCTAAAAGCGCAAAAAATATGAAATTTTACGGTGTTTTTAAACTTTACTGGTACTATCACTGTACCAAAAATGATCAATTTTTTAGATATCAAGGTTCAAACCATTAAGTGATTTGACACAAAATGACATACATTTAGTACATAACTCATTAGCCAGTTTTTTCATACATTCAGCCCACATATGTTCTCAATTTTTACAATTTGCTACACACTTAATATTCAGGATGGCCACTCAACCGGGAAAAGTCAGGGAATTTTGTGAAAATTCTGTTTTTTTTTTTTTTTTTTTTTTTTTTTTTTTAATTCTAGTTGTCCTTATAAAAACAGGACTGCCCAGTTTGTATGCCATTTTCGAAAAATTTCGCCAAGTATTATGCTGTACTCGTAACTTCTAAATAAAGGCTGCCATGTGTCCATTTGATTCCGTATAAAAACAAAAATGCAGAGTTTGTGCTCCATTTTGGACAACTGTTGCCAAGAATATTATATACATTTTACAATATTTTTTCTATTTTAATGACATTCTTTTGACATTGCTGAATTGACATTAATTATTCAATGGCTGTAGCTTGTTACAGTGTAGTTTTTGCATATCTTTAATGTCTGTCGTGAACAATTTGCAATGCCCATATTTAAGGACATCAGTTTAGACTATTTCTTTTTATTTCTTCAGGGAAAAAAAACATTAAATTCTTTTAAATATTTCAGTAGTTCAATTTTGCTGCATTTACATGTATTTTTTATTAAAAATGTCAAAATTTATTTGTAAAAACAAAAAATGTGTATTTTTTTCTCCTGATTTAATATAACTTTTTTTTTAATAGTGGAGTAATTGTTAAGATTCTTTAATCAAATTTGTAACTAAATAGGGATGTGCACGCATTTTATGTTAAAATTACTGGTCTGGAATTTCTTTTCAATTCACCTGGAAAAGTCAGGGAATTTCAATGTGTCTGAAGAGTGGCCACCCTGATATTTCACATGCCACTCAATATAATTTTATATTTACAATTATAATTACAAAACGTTCAAGAACTTTTAAAATAAGTTCTTCTCCAAACTGAGTGAAGATAATTTCATTTCTTCCTTGCTCAAGAGTACAAACTCTCCCAGTTGCAGTAACAGGCTCTACTTTTTGCAAAATGGTCTCACCTGGCACATTCAATACGTCACTCGGTTGAGGATGAAAGTAAGAAAAGGTCCCTTAGGATGTAGGAAGCTTACTTTATAGTCGCTCGTAACATTATTCTTCTCAAGAATACATGCAAGCCACAAAGATCCTTTATAGACTATATAGTGCCAAATCCAGATTCAATTTTTACTAAATTAGTTTGTGTAATATAGTCGAATGCTGTCACACGTTCAGTAAACCGGTGTTCACTACAGTAATAATGCTTAACAAGAAGCCAATTTTCAGAAATTGGGTAAAAAGAATGAAGTTTTTGAGTACAGCACAGTTGATGAGTATGAAGAAGTTAAAGAAATACTGTCGCCACAGTTGAATGACTTTAAGGCAATCATGGGTACTCAAAAACTTCATTCTTTCTACCCAATTTCTGAAAATATACTTCATGTTAAGCATAATTACTGTAGTGAACACCAATTTACTGAACGTGTGACAGCATTATACTATATTACACCAACTAATTAAGCAAAAATTGAATCTGGATTTGTCACTATACTCTATAAAGGATCTTGGTAGCTTGCATGTATTCTTGAAAAGACGAGCGACTATATAGTTAGCTTCCTACATCCTAAAGGACCTTCTTCTTTCTTTTATCCTCAACCAAGTGACGTATTGAATATTTGAATGTGCTAGGTGAGACCATTTCGCAAAAAGTAGAGCCTGATACTGCAACTGGGAGAGTTTGTACTCTTGAGCAAGGAAGAGATGAAATTGTCTTCACTTGTTTGGAGAAGTACTTATTTTAAAAGTTCTTGAAAAGTAACGTTTTGTAACTGATTGTAAATACAAAATTAAATTTTGAGTGACATATGTGAAATATTAAGTGTGTAGCAAACTGTTAAAATTGAAAAGAACATATGTGGGCTGAATGTTTGAAACAACTGGTTAATGAGTTATGTACTAAGTATATGTTATTCCGTGTCAAATCAATTAATGGTTTGAACCTTGATACCTCAGAAATCTATCATTTTTGGTACAGTGATAGTACCAGTAAAGTTTACAAACACTGTAAAATTTCAGATTTTGGGGGCTTTTAGATTTTCAGTTATTTACTTTTATTAAAGACATTAAGGGACTATTTGTGTGCCAAATTTCATAGTCGGTCGTTAAGGGGTTCCTATGGAAATTAAATTTTTTGTAATTTAGCTAATTTCACTTATAGTTTAATACAAAAGAAAAATAATTTTCATAGGAACCCATTGGCTTCCCATTATGAAACTTGGCATACAAGTAGTCCATAAAGCATATATTTTTTTTCCAAAAAAATTAAAAGGGGTGTTTTTGAGATTTAAAAAAAAAAATTTGAAGCTTTTCAAAAAATTCAAATTTGAAATAGCATAGTCATGTTATATATCAAATTAAGACTCATTAAAAGCAAAAGAAAATAACACTAATTTAAGCTCTCTAGGTTAAATAGTAAGTCTCATTTATAAGCATTTAAAAAACGATATTTCGGTATAATTTTTTTAAATACATGATTTGGAAGAATTAAAAAAAAATATATACTAGGAAGAAATTTTAAAATAATATGCTACTTAGGACAAATTTTAAAAAAAAGTTGATACTGGGGTGAAATGTTAAAAAACACAATACTAAATTAAAATAATTTGATACTTTTAAGAAAATAAAAAAAAATACCTGGAAGAAGTTAAAAAAGCCTTATACTTAAAAGAAAATAAACATGATACGTACAAGAAATAAAAACACAATTCTGGGAATTTTTTTAAAAACATTAAACACAATATTATATTTCATAATGTAGTAGATTATAATTTTTGCAATTTTTATAAATAATTGTGAAACAGTTTGTGTTCTGTGTATCTAGAAACATGTTCTACTTGGGCTCTGTGCCCTTACTCACTGTTTTCACTCTTAAAAATCATCACAGTTGCATGATACCACCATTGAGCAGAGATGTGTAGTTTTAGCATGCTAAATTAAAATTTAAAATAGCCTATAATTGTAATTTAAAATAGCCTATAAACTTAATTACAATATTATTAATATTGTTTTTTTTATATATTTTTAGTATTGAAGTTTACTTTTAAAAAATTAACTCTTTAAAAATTGCAAAAATGTTTTAAGTATTATGTGTTTTAATATATCCCAAAATTTTATTCTGTATTTTTAAGTTATTTTCAATTTAAAATAGCTTATCTTTTAGATTTAAAATTATATTTCATAATGTAGTAGATTATAATTTTTGCAATATTTAGAAATAATTAGAATTAAAAATATATTTAAATATAAACTGAAAATAAAGGAAAAAAACATTTTTGCATTAAAATTATTGTATTAACAATATATAATATAAATTAAAATAAAAATTTTATTACATATGAACAGAGTGATTCTATAGTATTGTGAATTTTGCATATATGACACATTTGATATATCGTATCTTTGTAAAAATATGATTTAGATGAATGTATTTTAAATTTTAAAGATACTGTTTCAGATTGTGTTGATTTCAAATTTATAAATTCAAGTACATTATTGAAATCAACACAATCTGAAAATTTGACATCTATTATAAAAATATATTCACCTGACTCAATATGTTTGTTTTACAAAGATGCATAAAACTTTGTAAATATCATGTCTGCAACATGCACTATTCTGTAGAGTTGTCCAATGTGTGATAAATATGTATATAAACACGTAATAAATACGTGTAGAAACACAATATAAACACGTAATAAATACGTGTAGAAACACAATATAAACATGTAATAAATACATGTAGAAACACAATATAAATATGTATGGGAATACATTATAAATGCGTATGGGAACGCATAAATACATATGGGAACACGTTATAAACATGTATGTGGATATACGTAAGAAACACGTATGTGAATATACGTAATATACACGTATATGATATGTAATAAACATGTATCTGGATACGTAATAATAACGTATGTGGATATACGTAATATACACGTATGTGATACGTAATTAACATGTATCTGGATACGTAATAATAACACATGTGGATATACATAATAATAGCGTATGTGGATACGTAATATACACGTATGTAGATACGTAATAATAATGTATGTGGGTATACGTAATAATAACGTATGTGGATATACGTAATAATAACGTATATGGATACGTAATAAACACGTATGTGCATATACGTAATAATAACGTATGTGAATATACGTAATATTAACGTATAAGGATACGTAATAATAATGTATAAGGATACGTAATAATAACCTTTTTTATAACGGTTGGTATACCATATTCTAACGTACCATTTTTGCGTAATAATTACGTATGGCCTGACACGTAAAGATTACGTATTGCTTGATACGTAAGAGTTACGTATTTGTGCTACCTGGGTATAAAAGACATGCTATTTTCGAAAAGATTCGCTCATCAACAAATACTTTTTCTGGAGGATCTTCAACTCTACAATCACTAAGTAATACGAGGTGGTTGGTCTTCCAGAGTTAAAGCCATAAAGGCACTACTTGATAATTTTGAAGTGGTGATTTTAACACTGGAAGAATTATCTGAAAACAATTCTCTCAATGGTAGAAGAGCCAAAGCCCTTTTAACATGCATGGCATCGTTCGAATTTTTGTTCACTTTGTTTGTATTGAACAGTGTTTTTGATCAATACAATACTCTCTCAAAGCATCTTCAGTCATCTGATCTTAATTTTCAGACGGTGTAAGCTTTGGCTAAAGCTACTATTGATACTGTTAATTCTTTTCGCACTGATGCATATTTCAATCAAGTGTGGAGTTTTGTGACAGAACTTTGAAAAAAAAATTCTTATTCTGGACCAAAACTGAAAAGGCGTAAAATAATTCCAAGCGAATTCGGAGGCGGTGAAAAAAATCCTCATGATGATGTTAAATCATATCACAGAATCAATATTCAATATGAAATTATAGATTCAGTATCTAATGAAATTGAGACAAGATTTAATAAGAACAATATATCTGTTTTGTTTGCCCTTAGTTCAGTATTATCCGGATCAGATGTCGAAAAAGAAAATGTTTCAACAATATGAAAAGTATATGACTTCCAGAAAGAGGAATTGCTATGTGAATTTCGACTGTTTCATTCAATGGTTAAAAATGAAAACATAGACCATCCCAATTTTAAAAGTCGCCTGAATTATTTTAAAAAGCGGAATTTAAAAAAATGTGTTTCCTGTCATAACATTATTAGTTAAATTATTTTTGACTGTGCCAATCAGCTCAGCCAGTTCAAAAAGTCTTTTTAGTGTCTTAGGAGGCTGAAAAATTATTTTCGCAGTACAATGGGACAAGAAAGACTGTCATTTTTAGCTGTTTTAGCTATAGAACAAGATATACCACTGGATTATGATGATATTGTAACTAAATTTTCACTTCTTCCAGACTCTAAAAACCGACGTTTAAAACATGAATATAATGTAAATAAATATAGATATTTGTATTTAGAAAAATTATGTTAACTAGAATTATGTTAACGCAATTATGTACAAAAATTATGTTAACAACAATTATTTTTCTCAATATCAATTCAATTTTGTGATTCCCCCCTCCCCCTGTTAACAAACATTTTATTTATTCCATTTTGTGAATTTTCATACATACAAATCTCGCACCCCCAAATGGAATGCTGAAATGCCGCCCCTGTATATAGTTATTACTGGAGGGAAACCGCTATTTTTTGGAAATGCTAATAACATGGCTCTAAATATTCCATTTCTCTTTGAATTAAGTGGTCAGACGAAAAAGTTCTGGTAACCAGGTGGTTTTTTTTTGTCAGTAGCATTTTTTGGAGGGGTATCCTGGCCCCAGTATCTGGTGAAAAATATTGAATAAGACAAGTCCAATATTCAGCTACACTGTTCTTATTAAAATGTTCTCTGCAGAAGCGAAGATGAATAGACTCTTTTTTTAACTATGTTATAACAACGGCTATTCATATTACCATTGTTGTAAGCAAACTGTCACCTAACTAAAAGGGCTGTGGTAAGATCCAATAAGTTCAACACTTTTCTGTATAGAGGAAAAATATTTCAGCAATGGGCAGTTGATCAACAAATTTGGAATTCTTTAGATATGTTTTCAAAACTGGATTCACAGTTAATTATATTGCTTTTTAGTTTGGATTCAAATGTGGATTTCAGTTAATTTGCTAAAAAAAAAATTATAAAATATGTGGTTTATACTGAAATATTCTATTAGATTTATTATAAGAAACATCTGTTTTTCATTTCCATTCAATCAATGTTAATACATTAATAAAAAATAATTATTTTTCTCCTTTAATGATAATTTATTTCTTTGTTTTCTTTTTTCATTATTCAGTATTTTTCTGGTTTGAGTGGAAGTAAAAACAATATCTGAAAAAAATTATACAAGCACATATGGTATCTTGCATCATTAATTTTCAATGGTTATAAGCTAGTTTTATTATATTAATATAAAAAATATAACATTACAGGTTTGAAAGTTGAAAAAGGATTATTAAAATCATGTTAATAAAATCAAAATGTGTTTTTGTGAGCATGTCAATTATTGAACTCAGCTTTGACATTTTAAACAAATGTAAAAATTATCACAACTCAAATTCTAACTAAATGAGCACATTTTATTTTTTTAACTAAATGTTAATTCTGGAAGTCCAATTGGATTAAATTTTTTTCATTGTTAAATATAATTTGCATATTACTTTGATGGTTTGATGTCGATGGGAAAAACAAAACTGGCGAAGTAGCCACAAAGAGGAACTACAGAGAAAACCTAAGATGGCCTGATGAAGCTGTATCATCAATGATGAGAATTTTATTTATATTTATAAATACTATTTATTTAATTAAATTATATAAATATATTGATATTGCAACAAACAGCTTGTTACCAGCTTCTCAACCAGCTGCTATGTGTACTCGGCTGGTCTGGGTTTTCAACAAACAGTCTGTTTTGATTGCTCTCAAACCGACATAATTTTAAAATACACGACAATGTGGATTATTCCTTTTTATCTATTTTGTATTCTCCATGAAGTAGTGTTGAAGACCCAGACCGTCCGACTCGTCCAGAGGACTAAGAGCAGCTATTTGGACGGCCGGGAAGCCATGAAGTAGTGTGAAATACCCAGTAAAATCCTGCTTGAAATTGAGTGAGGTTATCAAAAATTTTTGCCATTGGCTGGTATTATAAAGTTGTTGGCCTAGCATTCTAAACTGATTAAAGAAATAGGGGAAAAAAAAAATTATAAATGCAAGTGGAAAAAAGCTACAATATTATGGGAAAATAGTTTTATTTATAAAGGCAAGCTGATTTTACTCCTAAAATATATTGGGAAGCTTACTGGTGCTTTATTGGCTATTTGTATCACTCAGATTTCCTTCTTTTTACTTTGAAGAATAAGTTAGGTAAAATATATATTATAAGAAAGAAGTTACTGCAATTTTTTTAAAATGTCAATTTTTTTTCCCATAAACTTCAGCTTACCAAGTTTAATCTGTTGAAGCAATTTAATATTTCAAAGATCAAATAACAATAAGAAGCGAAAAGAATTTGTAGTAATGTTCATTGTTTTATTGAAGATATTAGGTAGGAAGAGCATTGGTTTATGTGAGAGAAATAAGCATTTGTCTTGTTGGATTATATTTATACTTCACACAAAATGCTGACATCTGATTTAATAATTTTTTAACACTATTCTCATTAACTGTGAGTCGGTGGCTTATTAATCACATTTGTCTATTTCAATATTATTTGCTGACAGTTGCAGAATATAATTGTAAAGTCAGTTAAAGCTAAATCATGTTAATATTTGATTGTTCCACATCAGGAAACAGGATTAGCTTAAGTTGGATCAGATATGAAATTAATTTATTGCTTAAAAAAGTAGATTAAATTTTTTGTGTTTTGATAATACTTTTCACTGTCATAATAATACTTCACACTTTTAAGTTGTAAAACTTAAAATATCAAGAAAGTCTAGGTATTTTGTAAATAGTATACCTTGGTAGCCAAACAATACTTTAACAAACACTGATGAATATACAAAAGACACAAAATATTATGTAAAATAAATATGTATAGCAGAATGGGCACGAAATTGTCATTAAGAAGCACCCAAAATTTGCAAAATGGTATATCTACCAACATATGCACTAAAACCTCTTAAGTAGTGCACAAGGTTCATGAAGCCTTTTGATCAAAAATTATAAAATTTGGAAAGCAAAATAACATTTATATTTAAGGTAAGTATCGTTCAACTTTACTTTTAAAAAATCTAACATATCTGGTAAAGATCTCATAAACTAGGTGATTTTCCACAGCCAACATACTATTAAAAATCTGAGTTCTTTTATAAGAAAATAAATGGGAATTCAAACGATTTTATTTTTACAATTATATATATATATTATATAAACTCAGGCATTTCGAAATAACTAAATAATTAAGATTTTTGCAATATTGGCAGAGACTTTCACAAATAAATAATCTCATATATATATATATTAAACGAGAATTGTGGTCAAAAATACACATAAGCTCAATTCAAGAATTTACCAAAATAGGATTTTATTTGAAAAATCCCTAAATAGAGAATTTGAAAAAACAGATTTACATATATTCTGGGATATGGCCATATCCTGGAAAATATGAGATTGCATTCTTTACCCGGCCCGGGGGAGGGGA
Source organism: Amaurobius ferox (assembly GCA_951213105.1). Taxonomy (NCBI): domain Eukaryota; kingdom Metazoa; phylum Arthropoda; class Arachnida; order Araneae; family Amaurobiidae; genus Amaurobius; species Amaurobius ferox. The sequence goes on along the minus strand of OX578152.1, from coordinate 69,422,002 downwards.
TACCACTCGAGCGGCAGGCCCAGGCCTCCAGTAATTTTTTCAAGCTGGAGAAGACATGAAATATGAAGCCCGTCATAATTTAGAACACGTTCCCGGACCAAAGACCCTTAAGTCACGATAGAAATGATTTTTATCCAAATGTGTTTGTACAAAAACTAAAATAAAAGTTTTTCAAACATTTATATTTACATATAGCTAAATTCAACACAATAATCTCATGTACTCTATTAAAATTTACTTAAATTTTTTTCAAACTTAAATACGCCCGGCCCGACTTTTTAAATACTGAGCCCGCCCCGACTCACAGGACAATTCGGATCTGCGCTAATGAACCAGACCAGAGCAGACTTCAAAATGAATATGTTGTCATAGAACAATATGAAAATCAATCGAACAGATGCTGTCAAATAGTAAACAAATCCTAACCAATCAAGTTTAGCCACACAAAGATTTCTTCTTTCCCACACCATTTGCACCCCCATCGCCTCATACAGCGTGGAAAAAGAGGAGAATTCCTTGGTCTCGAGAACTCCATGCGTTGACGGATAAAGTGCCCGTACTCGGCGTAAAAACGGAGACAGTTTCGGCAGAGGCGGAAATCGAACTCGGGTGGCCCGAGTCCAATTCCCGCGCGCTAACCACTGGGATGTTCCACCCCTCTTGTGTCAACCCTTGTCAAAGTCATAATAAATCATAGCTCGAAAATCCCTCCGACTTAAATCCATTTTTTATCACTTGCTAATTAACTTCAAAACGCATCGTAAAAAGAATTGTATAGCATTTCTCGTTCTTTTAACAGCCAATGTTTACATGAAAGTTCAAATTTAAAAAAAAATGTCTGCACTGAAAGCTGTTTCTTTTGGTATTGCCACATTCTAAAATCATAAGTACTGTCCCTTGTATAAAGCCCGAAAAAGATCATGGGAATAACTGTACAAAGTACTCTGAAGTCTTAAAATCAGTGTTTCTTTCAGGATTTTTTAGCTGGGGGGGGGGGGGGACGGGACACCTTTTCTATTTGCTCTATATAAATATATCTAAATGCTGTGTCACATAAATAGAAGCTAAGTTAGCATAAAATATCTTCGGGGGGGGGGGGGGCGTAGCCCTCCGAGGTATGCCTGAAAGAAACACTGCTTAAAACTATCGACAGAATTTTACAGTTGTTTCTTTGAATTGTAAAATATGAAAAAAGGTTTTGAAATATTTTGTTCTCTATTTGATACTGATGTTTCAACTGTCCCAGAAATACTGCAGATGGAAATACATGATTGATTTACAGAATAGTGAATTGAGACACATTTACGCTACGGCAGAAAAATCAACTTTTACAACACATTTGTGATGGCAGAAAAGTATTCTAAACAAGAAAGTTATGAAGGAGCCTTCATATATGGGAAATAGTGTTGGAAAAAACCAGAATTGGAAAGCCTTAGTGAACCCTCAATCCTCTCTGATACTGAATCCATATTAGTTATCATCTAAGATTTTTCTATAGCTGATCCTGAAAAATAGATGTTTCAAGGAAAATGCAGATTTTTTAATTGAAAGTGACAACTCGAGAACCGGAAGTGGAAATTCTTAGTGAGCCGTCCAATTCCCTCCGAAATTTAATGCTGAATAAATATGTCAATATCTAAACTCTATCTATAGCCAATTCTGAAAAATATATGTTTCAAGGAAAATATTTGAAGCAGAAGTGGAAAAGGAACCGGAAGGAAAATTCTTATTGAGCTATCCTACCTACTTCAGAATTTAATGCTGAACCCATATGTCATCATCTATGCTCTATTTATAGCCAATCTTTAAAAATAGATGTTTCAATTAAAATGAAACTTTTTGAAACAAAGATGGAAAAAGAAACGAAAGTGTGGAGATTCTTAGTAATCCCCTCCCCCCTCCCCACCTCTTTTGAAATTCGATGCTAAATCCATATCAGTAATCATCTAAGCTCTATCTATAGTAGAACCTGAGAAATAGATGCTTTAATAACAAATTTTGTAAAAACATAGATGGCAAATTTGATTGCTACCAATAAAGGTTTTTAGCACAAAAAAAATTTAGTACTTCCTTAATCACCTACGTTTGTGAAGTTTTTTTAAAATACATTTTAATAAAAGTAAATATAGAGTTTAATTACAGATGAAAACTTTGAAAACAAATTAAGATGTACAGTCAAAATTAAAATTGAAATAGCCCTAAAATATTGACGATCGCAAGGAAAAGCAAACAAAGATCTTACTGATGCATTTATGTAATAAAATGAGTGAATAAAAATATTTTATATAATTTTTACTTATATACCAAGATGCTAACCTTAGAAAAAAAGACGATAAAATAAAAGCCGCGTAAATACAGTGTACACACAAACATAACATTATCTAGACAATAGATGTCTAGATAAGTTTAATTATTTTGACAAAACACTCATACTGAATTTTATGCATCCTATACATCTTATCTTTGTGATTGCCAACTAATAAGGTACACAACGCAATTTTAAATTTTGATTACATAGCTAAGTTTTATATTAAGATAGATTAAGTCATATTAACATACATACTAACATAGATTAATTTATTATTATATATATATTAAGATAAAGTCATATTTTTTTTGGTTCGTGAGAATGTTGGAGAAAAAAAAAGCAACAAGAAATTCATGAAGGAGCCTACAGGTAGTGTGAACGCTTCATTTTCAATGGAACTATTAAGAATTTTTATCCTCTTTTGCACATTTTTTTTGTACAGTCATGTGAATTTTAAAAAAAATCAGATGGGACATCACATCAATTCTTAGTGAACTCACAACCCCTTACCTCCTCCCAAATTCAATGAGGAAAACATATGCCATCATCAAAGTTCTGTATACATAGGAGCCGACTACGGGGGGGGGGGGGGGGGGGGCACGAGTCCCGCTGAACTTTTCCAGAAGGGGCTTTGCCCCCTCTGGGAAATTTCAAGATTTTTTTCTAATTTCATATTTTACTAAATTAAATACCAAAAAATGAAATTTTTTAAACAAAAATAATTGAAAGTGGGACCGTAAGTCCTGGGAGGTTGTTCGTAGGGGAAGGAGGAAACTGTCCTTGTAGATGCCGCCCCTTCCCTACAAGTCCTGGGAGGTTGTTCGTAGGGGAAGGAGGAAACTGTCCTTGTAGATGCCGCCCCTTCCCTACTACTGGGTTCTGGTCTAAATTTAGTGTCCACTTTTCAGCAGTCCAAACAGATACCTTCCACCTTCGGGTAGGTCGGACAGTCTGGGTCGAAGAAAATTAAGAAGGGTTGTCACCGGAGGGGTGCGACAACCCAGTGGTTAGCTCGCAGGGATTGCACTTGGACGACCCGAGTTTGATTCTCGGCTCTGCCCAAACTGTTCACGAGGAGTACGGGATGTTAAATATGTGTGTCCGTAAGTCCTTCCGAGAGGTTGGTGTAGGGAAAGGAGAGTACTGACCCTGTGAATGCTGCCCCACTGTTTTCTAGTCGAAATTGTGTGGCATTTTCCGAACGTTCAAGTAGATACCTTACACCTTCGTGTAGGTCGGATAGTCTGGGTCTAAGAAGGGTTGACACATGGGTGGGATAGCCCAGTGGTTAGCGCGCGGGAATTGCACTCTTACGACCCAAATTCTATTCTCGAAACTGTTCACGCGGAGCACGGGAACCGTTAAATATGCGAGTCCATAAGTCCTTCCGAAAGGTTGGTTTTAGGGGAAGGAGGATAATACAGTCCCTGTAGGTACCACCCCCACTGATTTCCGGTCTAAATTGGGTGGCACGGTCGCGACCGTCCAAAGTGATGCGGGTAGATTGGACGGTCTGGGTCTAAGAAGAAGGGTTGACACAGCAATAGTGTGTCGATCGAATTAATTCGACTTTTGCTGGTGAAGCACCATCCAAAGCAACAATGATTGGTTTAAAGAATTACATCTTGGACCAAGGAGTCTTAGTGATAAATTTTGTGAAGATTGACTAAGAACTACTGTGACGTCAGAAACATTGATGTTGTCTAAGAAATGAACACCTTAGATCGTCATGTCACTTGTAAAGGAATTGAGGCATCTTTCAACGTTTCAAGGACCCGAGTGCAGTCAAAAAGGTATATATATGCGTGTTGGATTCCACACCAAAAAATACTCATGTCAAATAGTGCAATGAAAATGTTAAAGATTCAACTCTGGTGCCTCAAATCATGTGTTTGACATTATGACAGGTGACGAAGGGGGGATTTATTCCTATGTACCCGAAACAAAACCAAAATAGACTGTTTGAGTGTTTCAAAACTACCAAATCCTACAAAAGTTGTTCGTGCACGAAGTGTTTCAAAGAAAGTGATTGCTTCTTTTTTTTTTCGCTAAATCCGGCCATGTTGCAACCTTGATTTGGAGGATCGTAGAACAGTAAATGCTGATTGGTATACGATAATTTGTTTGCCAGAAATTGTTTCGCAAATTAGAAAAAATAATGTACCAATTTTCATCATGACAATGCAAACTCACACATTACATTTCAAACCATCAATTATGTGATGCATGAAAAAATTGATTTGATGAATCATTGTCCTTATTCGCCTGATATAGCACCTAATGATTTTTTCTTGTTCCCAACAATCAAAAATAAAATGCGTGGTCAACGATCAGCCCAGAAGAAGCTTCTAAATCACATGGTTCTGTCATTAATTCTTTCATACGTCCCTAACAATAACATTGTTAAATTCTATGCCAAACGACTCAAAATGGCTGTTTCGTCTTTAAAAGAGGGGGGGGGGGGGGGTTGTGTCAACTCGCGTGCCCTCCCAAATGAATATGGCTCCCACATTCTGATGTGGGCTCCAACGTAAGGATCTTTGGCAGACCCCTACCGAAGTAACCTACCGAAGTAAAAGCGCTCTATATTCCCGAAAATTGTACAATACTTCTGCTTTCCTTTGAAAATTTAAAAAAAAGAAAAAATAGGGGTAAACGCCGATTGCAATTTCGGTATGACAAAAATAGGTAGACAATTCGGTATGACAAAAATCAACCAATCAAAGTGCATCCACAAGAAGGGAAGAACGCTCTTTGATTTCAATCACATCTGGACTACTAGCTCCTTGGTTAAAACTTAGCAACGCTTGACATTTGGAAATGGCAACGATTCATATTCAAAGCAAAACTCGTCTGCATTTTTAAGGATTCAGTATTTTCATTTAATATCTTCCTCCTAAATAGTATTTTAATCCTTTTTGCTTATTAATAATTTAGGGCACAGTGTAGTATGTAATTTTTGTGCACTGCGGCGGCTTTCCCATGCATAAAATGGACGGAAAACGACACTACTTATTACTATTTATAATATCTTGTAAGATTTCTTAAACTTCCTATGTTTAGAAAAAATATATAGCTACATATATATTTGAATAAAACAATGCCCATTATATGTTAAAACATTAGGATTTATGATAAGTTTGTCGAAATTTCATAGTTTATTCTCAAAGTATTCATCCATAGTAATGTATATTTGAATAGTTAATATTAACTAGTTATTTCAAAATGTTCATAATAAATTAATAAGCAAGAGTTTTTTAACTTCGCAATAATGTATTTAATTTGCATCCTCTTCCTTCCCTTTTAGCAAAAATGTGAAAATAACCCACCACACTTTTAGCTCGCTCGCCAAGTGTTCCGATTGCGAGCGTTATATGTTGTAATGGTTTTGGTAAAACACGTTGTATGTTGTAATCTGGTAACCTCTTCTTCAAAACACGGGAGAATGCGCCAACTTGGCGCGATTTGTACTTAAAAGAAATACGTGTGTGGGTCTATTATCCGGATTTATCAAAATGTGTTTCAATATTTTAAGATACAATGGAGAAAATTCTATGATTGCTTTATTTTACCATAAAATTTTACTTTATTTAAATTTGGAAAAAATATTTCAAATAATTCATTATTATTTTTAAATATTCAATTTTACATTTTTCTATATCTAATTTACATAAAATTGAAAGTCACAATTTCTTCAATATATATTTCAACATTTTTGATCTAGGTTTTTCAAATTCAGTATGATTATTCTTTGTACTCACAAAAATTGTCTGTAGAAGGCATTCACACAAAGTTAAGAGCATGCTCCCATTGCAGATAACATCATCTATAGACTGTGTTTTCCATATTATGCACTCGGCGGCATTTAATTTTTGCTGATTGCTTTAAATAAATTTGTTTTTTCTGATGTGGTTGTTATGTCTTGCTATCTTGAAGAAGATTGGTTATTTTTTGCCTTTAAAATCAGTGGACAATTTTTATCAACTGCTTATGTTGTTGATAATGAAGTATTCTAATTTCAGATTAAATAATCTAAAAAATATAAATTTACTCAATTTGCTGTCTAAAATATTTTAGACAGAAAATTGAGTAAATTTTTATTTTATGTAGGCCATCTATCATTTAACAAGTTTATATAGCTAGATATATTTCTGCCAATTTCTGATTGAGTGGATATTGTCTTTTCAGCTGCTTCTTTCACTTTTCCATACTAACCAATAGAAAATAGTCTCTTTTTTGCAAAGCATAGTTCCTGAAAAGAGAAAGGTTCATGCTTTTTTAAAAAATTAGTAAAATAGTTGGGCATGTTTTTAATATGTATCAAAATATAATGCATTTATTTTACAAAAATATTGGAAATACTTCTAATTATTTTTAACAATATTTTAAACAAGCACAAATCCTCAGTATCTATACTTGGCAAAGAACATTGGAAATAAATTCTAAAAATGAAAAAATATCCTCTTAAGTGCCTATCGTTTCTGTGTCGAAAGCCCAGGCCGACCGACTCATCCAAAGACTGAAAGCAGTAAAATGGGCGGCTGGTATTGTTTCTGTGTAGAAAACTATCATGAAGATTGAAATAAAATCTTTGAAAGTTTTTGTTATAATTTATTGAAATTCAATATTGACATAAAATAAACCCATTGGATTTATTTTATGTTCAATCTACATTAAATGTTTTGAAATCTATAATAATATAATGTCTGTGCATGATGTAGTGGAAAGTTTAAGCAAAGTGGTTGAACTATTGCATCTAGAGCTTTTTCTAAAAGTGATCAGGCTGGTCATCGAAGGTAGTTAGTAAATCATTATCTGTCACATTTTTAGTTCATTTGTTAATCCTAAAATGTTGGTGCCCATGCATATATCAGGCTCTGACAGGGAGCTAATGATAAATAGCTTCAAGAAAATAAATCTTCAAATAAATATAAATCTTCAATAAATAAATATCAAGCACTAATGATAGATTGTTTTGAGTCAATCAATTTATGAATAAAACTCATCTTTGTTTTCTTAATCAGGTATTATTCTCTGTATTTTATTTGATGTGGTTGAAGCTGACAAAGTAGGAAAAATTGCCAAAAATGTCATAAAGTAAGTGTTTAAAAATTGTTTTAGCAAACTTTCTGGTGTTTAGAATATTTTTAAATTAAAATATTTTAGTTTTATATTTTATTTAAGAAAGTAACTTGTATAAAAACATTAAATTTGACCATCCATCTTTATATAAATCTATGTAATTCAACGATGAATGAAATTTTTGGATACGTCCTTGCCGTGCTCTCTTGTTTTCTCGTTCAATTATGATCCAGTATCAATTTAGTCAAGTTTAATTAGTTAATTAGTTTTTTTCAAACTTTTTTTTTGGATTGAAAGTTCACTATATTTTAGACCCCCACCCTCCACCACCCTGAAATGAAATTTCTGGATACGCCCTTGATGTAATTCATAACAAAAAGGCCTTAAAGAATAATAAATTCCAACACTGACAAAATTTAAATATTAATAAAAATTCAAATTTTTAGAGGTTATGAAGCATGCTTGTGGTGTTTAATACTGAAGTTAATCCAAACAAGAAATGTTTGATATTCAGAATATTTTTGTCATATATTTGATGAATGTTTACTATATACTTTAAGTCCATAGTGTGCACTATAAATGCAATATATCATATATGTATCAATCAGTAACTTTCAACTACTTCCTTAAAGTACAAGCAGCAGTTTTATTTATTGTAATATGTATCAGTGTTAGATTGTATATCTATTTTAGGAAGGGGCATAACAACTTCAGATATTTAGAATCAGACTCAAATTATGCTGACTGTAAAAATATGTATTAAAAATGAAACTGGTGTATTTTGGATGCCAAACTTTAATTCATTAATTTGTTTTGATTTATTTAATGTTTAAGTCAATTCATTAATTTGTATACTTGTTCAATGGTTACTTTTATTATTTTTTTTATAAGCTGAAAACATTTTGTATACTGCCATAACATTTGTTATACATTTGAGATTAAAAAAAAAAAAATTAATTTGGAAGGCATTCCCATTTTAGTAACAGCATTCATGGACTGGCTTCATGTTTATTATTTATTCCTCAGCATGGAATAGTTGATATCTACAATAGCAGCAAGAAAGTGGCTATAATCCACAATTTTTGTGAACTTCTATGGGAGCTGACAATTTCAGCCCTTCCATGTGACCGGCATCAATCATTATTGATACATAAAACTTGTTCAAACTTTGATTATTCAGTTATAACTGTTTCAGCAGATGCAAATAATTAAAATTGTTCAAATTTGAAAATGTAAGACAATTTAATGTTAAATTTGACTATATTTCTCTGATAAGTTAGAGAAGTATTGGCTGAATATCTAAACTCGATTCACATCTTATATATTTTGACCTAAAATAAACCTCACCATAGAGAATATCAATTCATACAACCACGTTGATACAAAATATGGACAATAATTTCAAAATATCTGTTTTAAATTTTGGGAGATAGTAGATTTCTCCATACCTGTGACTGAATAATTCTGGTATATTTCCAATTGTTCCCAATTGGGTTGAAAAAGCAAATCTTCAAGCCCATGTTTATCTGAAAACAAAATGGTGGATATTTCTTTGCTTGAGTTTGTAATATTAAAGTGGAATGGATTATATCAAAATTTAAATGCCAGTTTAAAAGCTGTCAGGGAAAACTTTATTTTACAGTAGGAGCTGGTAAACCCAAATTTATCACATATGGTGATTGGTGACAGAATTGCCCACTTAGATTCTAAAGCTTTGGGCTGTCAGGAGGTATCTTTTAGCTTGATCTATAATGCTGAGCTTCTACAGGGAGTTTACCATATCAAACCCCACTGCCGCCATCAACAAAAGAGTAGAAGAAAAGAATCTGATTGTTAAATACAGTCGTATTCCGAATCAGAGCATTAAAATTGGTGTCTAAATACTGAATTGTGATCTGGTTTGTTTAGATTTGGCCACAATGCCATAAATTTCACTTGCGGTATAAAAAAAGAAAACACTTTTAAACTCATAAACACTAAAGCTTGACTTGCACATAGGTATCCAGGGTCTTGGTTCTGGGCTCACAAATTTTAAGTGTCCCACTTTAAATGTCTTTAATTTTAAAAACGTTATTAAACTATCTTAGAATATTACCTTAAATATCAGCAAAATTATTCGTTTTAAATATTTACTGTATAAGTAATTGTTTACTGTTAAAATATATTTATATTTCTGTGATTCTAGCATGCTCTTTTATAACATTTATATTTATTTTATATCTTTTTACCGCTGTTAACATTGCAAGTAAATTTTAAAATATTTACTACAGGGGCTTCAACTGGGTCTTATCTTCTGCAAGTTAGGCTTTGAATGAAACTCTTTTAAGAAATTATGATAAAATAATGTAATGAATCATAGTGCCTATGTAGTAACATTTTATTTTTAAGCTATGAATTTATGAATATCTTACATTATATAATTTTGACTCTCAAAAATGCATGTGTGTTTTAATAGTTTAATTATTATTCAGTTCATATTTTTACTTGCCTGTATTTTATATCAATTTTCTTAATTACAGAGCAGGTGTTATGAATACGTCAATGGGCAAAAAAGCTTATGGTCATGGATATAAACGTATGTATCACATTACATAATTTATGTATTAGGCCAGAGAAAACATGTAAAACTTTAGTGTGTCAACATTATGTATTTATCTTCTGGTTGTTTATGGTATTAGAATGACAATGGTTGCATTAAAGCCTAATATTATTGTACTCTTATGTTCTGTTTACTTCAGCAATCTGTATGATTTTTTTAATTCCTTTATAAAAAGTTAATTAGAATCAATACTTCAATTATAGTTATGGTTACCATATCAGAGAACCAAATATAAATAATGAACTTAATTAGATGGCATTAAAATTCAGATGCCTTTTCACTTGTTTTTAACACTGTGTTCACCATTTTTCACTATGTTCACTTATTTTTCACTGTGCTTATTCACTCACCTTTCCACCATATACTCAAATTAGATTTGCTTGGAGTGTATTGTATTGTACTTACCTTAGTAGTGTTATGAATGTAATAAAATCCAGTTGTATCAATTGTAAAGCAGATGCACCATTGACATTTAAGATTTTGCCATTTTTAAGTTATGTTCTGAAATATATATGTTTATTTTTGCAGCAAGAAGAGGTTTTCCAATATGGGGAATTATTCTTCTGGTCCTTGCATGTTCATCTATTTTAGGTTTGCTGATTTTCCTTTACTGCATGTTCAGACGACAACAAGCTTGCTGGAATCCAACGTCTGTTTAAAAATTAATACAGCTGTCAGGAACAGTTAAGACTAATTCATAATGTAAGTACTGTCTTGGTTTGGTTTGTCCAGTTTCTGTTTAATCCAATACTCAAGTGATAATTGAAAAGAAAATATTCATGATTTCATGCTTACTGATCATGTTCTAACTTCTATACGTCACTAATCTAAATTTTTTATCAAAATTATTTTGTGGATCATATTTTTCCATTAAAAGCTTTTTGCTGGCTGTTTAAAGTACTAATATTACTCAATGACAAGTATCAATATCAATATTACTCAATGACAAGTATCAATATCAATATTACTCAACAACAAGTATTAGTTTAAGGTATTTAAGTAGAATGTGACTAAGTTTTTTTTTACCAAACTGATCAAATACAAGTTAGGAACAATGTTAGTAATAACCAAGAAGCAACAGCGCTTGTAAATGTGTATTTATTATAATGGAAATGTGTAAGAGAAGGAAATAAGTACATTTAACTTAATTTTTTGGCTAGTGGATTATTTATAACTCAAGTTGAATTCATATATGAATTTAAGCATTGAACATTAAGCATATATGAATTTAAGCATTTTGTTATACACTACAACATAATACTGAGGCCTTAAGTAAAAACATCATACAGTTGACTTCCTCTTATCGGGTCTCGGGTCTAGCTTTAACTGGCAATATTTTTGCTGAGATTTTTTTTTCTTTTGTAGATCAGATTTCTAGTGTTAGATTTGGATAAAAAGTAGCATGATTTTACTTCAAAAAATTAATTTAAATTAAAAAGGCAAATGAAAGTTACAGATTTTTTTTTATTGAAATAAATATTTAATATAAAATTATATACAACTACATTTTTTTTTATTTAAGTTACAACCTATAAATGGTATTTTGCATGTGTTTTTGGATTAACTAGTCATGTATTTATGTAGCCTGGGTTCTGGTCCCACAAGGCCGATTAAGGGAGTGTACTTATGTGTATATTGGTAATTTTGCTTCTAGGTTAATTCATTATCACCAAAATAGATGCTAGCACTTTAGTTTTTATGACATTTTCAAGTATCTATACATTGTTTCCAATCTTTTCAATGAGAATATTATGCACCTATGAAAATTTTTAACTGTCCTTTTTTTAGTGTGTTTTTATTAACAGCCAGGATTTTAGAAAGGTGGAGTGATGATAGAATGTGAGGATATCCTTTTAGATATTGTTTAGCAAATGGATTTATTTACCATTAGAGATTATAACCCATAAACTCCCCCTTGTTTACATCACCATTTTTTCCATCAAATAGACTTACAATTCACCAAATATTGAGTAACTTGGGATTATAACCAAAGCATTTGCATACCAAGACTGTATCTATACTATGAATAGTCTTTTACTTTCTGCTATACATTACTTTTATGTATTAAAAAAAGGTTCAATTTTCTAATGATGTTAAAATGGGATATATATATATATATATGTGTGTGTGTGTGTGTATTTTAATGCTTTAATATATATGTTGAATTTTTAATACTAAATATATGTTTTTTATTATGCCAATCCCTAAATGCATTATTATAACACTGTTAAAAACATCTTGTGATGTGTCATCTATACTGTTAAAAGCTGTGAGTATATATTGTATGTATATTTGTATCTATGTATTTATATCCTAGGGTTTCCTTTGGAAATACTTTGCTTAGGAAATGGATTTTAGCATTTTAAAGTGAAGCTATATAGTTTCATATGCTTTTCAAAGCATAAAAAAAAAACAATCATATATTTTAATTAAAAAAAAAACATAGATAAAATGTGGAATTTTGAATGCCCTCCAAGTACCTAATTTTTGCTAAAAAGAGGATATCATTCATGGTAGAATGATCCTTGGTGAAATTTTTATTATTATTTTTGCCAATTTTGTTTTGGAATGTAGTTAGTATGGTTTCTATTAAGCTTCATGTTGCATAGGATATAGCCCCTCTGAAAATTTCAACTTAGCATACCGTTGTTACATGGTTTGTGTTAGTGTATTTAAATAGCATACACACAAAAAGACAATCTGAATCTGTGTGAAATAGTATTTATTTATTTCAAACATGATGCAATTGATAAAAAATTTAAAAAAATGTGACTTAATAATTTGTATATAATTGCAATATGTTTAAACTAGTGTCATAATACTGGGACTAATGTCTATGAACAATTTTTATAATTTTATGAATGGAAATTATAAACTCATCCAATTATTTTATTATGATGAATTACACTTTATATGTAAATAATTGAAAGACTTTTGTATTATGTATATCTATTGAATCTATCAATGCATCTCCAACATAAATTTTTGTAAAGCATTTGGATGCCAAATATATTTTACTATATATAAAATTTGTAACTTTGTATTTTATATAGTGTACAGTTTCATCCTAATTAATTTCAATTGTATAATTTCTAAATCATAAACATTTTTTAGAATTAAAAAAAGTATGCTTTATTTATTTTTTAAACTCGAAATATTGAACTACCTAATTAATTTCAATTGTATAATTTCTAAATCATAAACATTTTTTAGAATTAAAAAAAGTATGCTTTATTTATTTTTTAAACTCGAAATATTGAACTACTTTTATATTTCTGTACTGGTTAAAATAATGGCTGTCCATTGTAGAAATTTGTCTACAATATTTGCACATTGTTGCTAAAATATATTGCTAATTTATTGAAATATTAAATATTTGCATAGATCCCAATATTCAGTTACAGATAGGACTTGTTTTACGCCACATCATGTTTACTTTGCTTACAGTAAAAAGAAATGTTGATTGATTACATTCTTTTTATAGAAAGATGTTACATAATTATAGATTCATTTGTATAAAATATTGTAATGAATCATATATATATATATATATATATTCTGTAATTCATCTATAGCCATATCATTCCTTATTTATTAATTTTTATTCTGTTAATGTTAGCATTAGCATTTTTAGGCATTAAATTAGGAACATGACCTCTAAACAAATATCAATGCCTAATGACAAACAACCTAAACAATTTAAAAAGTCTTATCACTAGAACAAAGCATTGAAGTAATACAGTAAGTTGGAAAGGCTTACTCCAATGTGTGGCATGCTTATAATTTTTGCACTATCCTCTGTTATATACCCACAGTACCCATCTGAAACGATTTCTAAAACCACGATCATACTCCCACTGCAGATAACAATATCTATGGATTGTCATCTTCTCACTTATGCACTCTTTAACATGGATTAGCCAATATCTACAAAGGCATCAAAGAGACTTGCAAAATGCCATAATTTTTTGAAAAAAAAAAGTTGTGGCACATAGCAAGTTTTTGGGCTCCCACAGCAGGTAATAGCTATTCCACGCTGCAGAGCACATAAGAGTAAAACCGGTCCTTTAATGTTGTCTGCAGAATGTGATTCAACTGCTGTTATATCTATACTGAAAAATAACAAGAATCATTTCAATCTGCAATTAATACAAGATGATTGAAAAGTAGATCACATTTTTAAAACCATATGATATACCAAGAAATCCAAATAGTAGAATTTTTTTCAATTAAGTGGCACTGATATATCCTTAAAATTATATCAGAGAATAATATCAGCTGGTTTTAATATATCAGACAATCATTACAGACCTCTTTTTTGTACTTGGCATTTTCTCAGAGGAAAATAATTTTTATTTTGGAGCAATATTTATTTAGCTATTGTTATAAGAGTGTCATTAAACAGTTTCAAAAGAAATGCCCATGCTCTAGAACTCTCAACAATTTAACAGTTACAAGGTTAGCAAAGCATTATCAGAGAACTGGATCTGTTGCAGACAAAGTAAAAACAGGCAGGCATTCCATTTTAACTCAGGATAAACTGTTTGAAATAGAGATTGCATTGCTGAAAGTGTTCAATGAACTCTTCTGAAACTCTTCTATGACACTCTTATAAGAATGACTAGAGAAATATTACTCTGAAATAAAAATTATTTTACTCTGAGGAAAATCCATGTTCTTCGAATGATAAAAAGTAGGTCTATAATAATCGTTTGATGAATTATAAACAGCAAAAAATATTTCTATATTTTTGAGGGTACATGAGTGCCATGTAACTGAAAAAATGTTTATTTCAATTGCTCAATATATTATATAATTTTTATAATTGGTTGTGCATGACTTTTTGATCATCCTGCATTAGGATTAGAGCTTCTCCATAGCGCTTATTCTCATAATTAATTTCTTGAAAAGATGGATAAACTCTTGATCTTGTATGATTTTATGAAAATATAGGGTGGTGTACACATTTTTGGAGATTCATGAAACCTATCCTATATTTAAATAGAAACCCATCATTTTTTTTATCTCCACCTTACATCTCCAAATTGTTGCGACTTGACACCAATATATAGCAAGGCATACTTTTATATATAAACATATTTTAACTTTATATGAAACTAGATTCATAAATCAATGTATGCAAGGTGTAAAATACTTTACCTGTATTGTTAAATTTTAGCTATCCAAATGCGATGTGTAACATTTTAAAGTAGTTAGAATGTGTCTAAAAATAGTAAATTTTATATGTTTTAAACTATTAACATAGTTGTAAAGGAAACATGTCATCATCAAATTAACCCACCAATGTAAATATGTGCTCAAAACATTGATATTGTTGAAGTTTTCACTCCAAATATTCCAGAATGCATATTTTTTTAAATGCAGATTTTAAGTTGAATGCTGAACTTTTATGTGTATGAAATTCATTTATATAAAAATAGAAAATTTTGAAATGTAGAAATTAGCTGTAAAATTAGGTGGTGTACAAAGATTACTAAATTTTTTTAAATAGCAGTACTGATCAAAACAGTTATAAAATGAAAATAACGAAATTTATAAGCAAGAATTACTTGTAACTTGAAATTTACCATTATTCAGTGCCATATGAGCGGAAAATTTTGTGCAGTATTTTTGGTAGAATTCAGGAAAATAATATTTGGAGAAGATACAACTTTGAACTATATAAATTACACAAAGATTCTGACGTACTTAAATACATTAAAATTAACAGAATGCAATGAACAGGACAGTTGCTAAGAATGGATAACAACAGAATTACAAAGAAAACTTTTATGTTCACACCAATTGGGAAAATAACTAGAGGATGGCCAAAGTTGAGATGGATCGATTGTATGGACAACGATCTTGAGGTGTTGAATTCCAAGGGGGACAGCTTGGAAGAATCTTCTGAGGAAGGCCAAGATCTACAGTGGGCTGTCGGGTCATTGATGATGTTGATAATGACAGTGCCATATGTAGAATTTTTGTTTAATTATGCCATTTATTTCCATTGATAAATTTGGAAAGTTACCGTACCAAACTTCTTTCCAAAAGTTGTTTTATTGAAATATCAACAAATTTGTGATTTTTTTTCTAAATTATTGGAGATAAAACTAAATGCTGTTTTAATAACTTTCTTATATCCAGGCACTGTTAAATGTGTGGTATAATTTTCTGTCTATGTCTGCACTAAAATGTTTAATGTTGTACCATAATACATGATTATTTATTGTACTGTAATACATACATGATCATATGCAGGATATTTTAATTTTCTGAAAAACATTGATAAAACCCAGGGAATTTTTATCACTATAGAAAAATCCATGAAATTTTGTTCTCATCTGGAAGTTTATCATTTAGTTGTAAAAATGAGTTCTTAAATCAGAAACTGTGTGCATTTAACAAAGTTTAAGATACAATGACTGGGAAAGTACCTTGTATGATGTGTCAAACAAAGTTTTCATTTTTGCATATCAATTCAAACAGCAGTTAAAGTGAATTTTTATAGTTAAGAGTAATTTAAGGTATCAAAGTATATAGATTTTTTTTTTTTGTATTTTAATGTTTAATTTTGTTGTTTACATTAATGTTTTTGTCTTTTATTTATTTTTAATTTATTTAATAATTGTTTTATTTTATATTGAATATTATTTTTTATATTTATTTTTGTTTATAATATTTGATTTCTTTCTCTATTTTATGCATTTTGCTTATTTACAATTTACAAATGTGCCATATTTATGTATAACTATTAGTGCCAAATATTTGGAGAACATGGGCATTTAAATTTACAAACCCATGAAAGAGTAAGAAATGCATTTTTTACCCATGCTTTTTTGTCTCTGTTTTTGTTGTACTCAAAAAATTATTTGTCTCTGGTCAGACTCAATTGTCTTATTATTTGTAATAGACATTTTATTGTTGTTTCTCATTAATAGGCTGCATTACTCCCTTAAAAAGGCAGAATATGTCCTTTTTATCTCTTGTGCCACTCATGTTTAGAAAATTCTGTGGCATAAAGATGTTTTACAATTGACTTTGTGAATTTTTAAATTACCAACAATCAAACTAGTTTTATAATTGATACAGAAAACACATAAAATAATGTTTGAAAATTTCGTAGTATTTTGAACAATTAAAAGTAGGCCCAACCAATAAAAGATATTTTAAAATTTTATATTGTTGAGTTTGCTATTTTTATTGATATTCAAACTAATATCATTCATATTAATAAAAGTGAACAAAATGATATTTTTAAAATGCTGTTTTATATATTGTTTTAAAAAAAATCAATCAGTTTCATATATTGTTTTTTTTAATAGTACTTTATAATTAAAATTACTTAAATATCTTAATTTACATAGATTTTTTATTTCAACATGGCATAACATTTTGCACTCATTCTAGTAATTAATAATTGATTGTAATATTTTATTGTTATATTTGTGTAATTTATATGTTAAACTTAAATGCCACACATTTTTATTAGCTTAAGAAATTAACTTTTTAATACTAGCAGATGAATCAGGCATTGCTTTGGATTAAAAATATGTATCAGGACAATATTTTCTAAACAATATTGTTTTCAGAAAATTTTAATAAAAAATTTAATTTTTCTAAAAGGTATAAGAATCTTTGCTTCCATTTTACAATATTATCTTCACAAGCAGATCTTTAGTTTGGTCAATACATGCCAAAATAAAGAAACGGTAGAAGATATACTGTTTCAACAATCAGTTAAACACTGGAAAATATATGAATTAGAAAATGTTTTTTTTAAATAAAACAGATGACATAGAGATATCAATAATTCCTATAATTTTATATCACAAGGTCACAATTAATATATCCTCCCAATCGAAAATATAATACTATTCATTTATAAAATTTATATTTATATCAATGTCTTTGATATTTAAATTGTATAAATAAGATTAAAATTGTCTGCTGAATAAATGCATTTAATTCCATTACTAAAAACATAATATAATTGTTTTCAAATAAAGTTTAAGAAAATAATCGTCTGCATAATGCTATTTCTATGAAAGATTTATTTTTGCATTTTTACTAATACTTTTAACAACCCCTGGTCCTAGAAATTCGAGACATGGATAGGATTACCCACAATGAAGTAGAGAAGAACCATATCAAATTTGAAAAATAAATCTATCAAAAGTTATGGATTTGATATATATATATATTAGATTTTAAGATAATTTTTCAAAGTTCCAATGTGACAAATAGCAATTTTTTTAGTCTAATGTTATTTGCAAAAACTTTGACTAGTGAGCTGTAATAAGATTGAAATTGATCCCATGCTACTGCTACTATTTAAAGCATTATTCAATCTTTGGAATACAATCTTTTTACCAATTAATATTTTATAGTTCTGAAGTTTAGAAAATAAAATGTGTGTTACTAATTGCCTATACTTTTACACTGTCACAGCATGTGACCTTATTTTGTGACGTAATATAATTTTCTGCGGAGGGTGATATACCAAAGTAGGAATCAAGTTTCTATTGTCATTAAAAAAAAACTATATTTCATATTTTGTTCTATTTTCGAATTAAAACTTATTAATTTGGACTAAAAGTAAAACTATTATTATCAATACTTTTTGATATGTAATGTTTCTGATTTTGTACATTGAGAGGTGTACTTACAGATTTGGTAATTTTGTGGCATTTTAAGTTTTTTTTTTCAGTAAGTGTTTGGAATAGTAGCTTACTTCCATGTGATTAAAGTGTGATTTATAGCATTTATTATTTTGTGTTATTAGCTATATATATAGTTTAAATATTATTGTGTTTTGAAATAATTCTCCAGTAAAGTTTAATAAATTGTTGTTTTTAATTTTTGACTCTTGTAATCTTAATGGAATACAGAACAAATTTTTAAACTCTTAAAGCAGTTAAAATCCAGGGGAAATGTTTGACTGAATATTAAACATAAATTAATGGTATAACTAAAAAAAGTTAAATAATATAAATTAATAGCATAAGTGTTAATATCATAGGCATAGATTTTTTAGACAAGTCCATTTTATGTAATATACCCAATATACAATTATATTAATCAGAGTTACTTTTCAAGGAGTGCTGAACAAATATCATCATTAAGGTACCTACAGTTTTCCCCAAATAAAAATCAGACTTTCAAGGACCTAAATTTTATTTTTTCATCATATATGTATCATACTTGTTTCTGTTAAAATTTCAAAACAAAGGAAATAAGTTTTTAGGTATCAAACATGCAATAAAAAAAAAATAGTGAAAGCAATTGTAGCAAAACTACTCGGATGGAGTCTGACGTAAAAGTGTGTCAAAAGCCCAGAACTACCGAGTCGTCCGAGGACTGGAGCAGCAAAGTGGTAGAACGGGAAGAACGTAAAAGTGTGTGACAAAGCTCAAAATTTGAACTCGAGTAAAAAATCAAGGAAATTTCCAAAGACCTAATGTAAAATTCAAGCACTCTTTCAAGGGTCTTTGGAAACCCAAATAAAAACTGAGCACTTTTCAAAGACTGTAGGAACCCTGTTGTCGATATTTTGAAATTTTTGTGAGCCTGGGGTCAACAGTTTCCTTTAAGATATGTCCCAAAGCACAGACAGTTTTAATAATGTGCTGTGGCTAGTGGAAAAAAAAAATTTTTGTTGTTCCAAAATGTAATGTTGCTCTAAATGTAACAGTTGTACATTTACAGTGATTATATCTATTATGGCAATTGATCAAAAAATTTCACAAATAAAATATATTGGGTTTTATTTTCTATTAGTCTGATCTGAACTTGGATTGGTCTAGTAACTGAACTTTTTGAAATTTAATGATGTTTTATCAGGACTTTGTAAGGGTTTTCGATCTTCATATATATACAAAAATTAAAGCACTTTTCAGGAACCTAGTATATATGTATAATACGAGGTAGGATTCAAAAGTTCCCAGATTGAGTCTATAACTTAAAAAATATTTGCAGTATAGCGACTATGATAACGTGTCTGTGTTACTACGTTCTCCCCCTCTTCTAAAAGTGGTTTGACACAAATCATGTGGTTGGTGGCTCACCACGGCGTCGTATTTTGTAGACGGGTGCACTTAGTAACCGGCGATTGAAAGAAATGGCATTTGTTGAGCAGAGAATTAATATCAAATTTTGTTTTCGCTTTGGAAAGAGTGCTACGGAGGTTTACGAAATGTTGAAGCATGTGTACGGCAGTAATACATTATCGTGAACACAAGCTTTTGAGTGGCACTGACGTTTCAGAGAAGGCAGGGAAAGTGCCGAAGATGAAGAACGCATTGGCCGTCCGCAGACTTCCCACACCGCTGAAACATTGAAAAGGTTTCTGTGACGGTACATGGGAACAGGCAGCAAACAATAGCTGAAATAGCAGAATCAGTTGGGATATCCGAGGCCACATGTCAATGGATACTGACTAAGGATCTTAATATACATAGGGTGTGTCACCACATCGTTCCCTGCATGTTAACCAAAGACCAAAAGTCAATTTGAATGGAAATGGCTGGAGACTTAATTTCGGTTGTTGACAAAGATCCTTCCCTACTTGGCAGAATTGTTACTGGAGACGAGAAATGGTGTTTTTTATATGACCTGCAATTCAAGGGAGTATCGGCAACGTGGAAATCACCACAATCTCCACGCAAGCAGAAATTCCACCAAGATCGCTCTAAAGAGAAGGTCATACTAGAGGTGTTCTTTGATATCCAGGGCATTGTGCACCTGGAATTTATCCCTGAAGGACACACTGTGAACAACGAACTCTATGTAGACATCCTGCGTTGTTTGCTCGAGTCGATCCGGAAGAAGAGACCAAAATTGTGGACTGAGTAGTCATGGGTGCTTTTGCATGACAACGCTCCTGCACACCGATCCCTCCTTGTCACCAACTTTCTTGCGAAAATGCAAACTACGGTTTTGCCACATCCTCATTACCCCCTGATCTCGCCCCCTGCGACTTCAGCTTATTTCCTGAACTGGCAAGTTGCTTGCAGGGTCATCGTTTTCAATCCGCAGATGATTTTAAAAGTGCATCGCAGGCTGAATTAAAAGACATGGCTAAAAATGGATTCCAGGTGTTTCGATGACTTTTACAAGCGATGGCAAAAGTGTATTGTTGCACAAGGGTCTTATTTCGAAGGAGGATGTGTTTCAGCATTTTAATTGATAATACTTTTTAAGTTATAGACTCAGTCTGGGAACTTTTGAATCCTCCTCTGTATATATATATATATACAGGGTGTCCAGTGCTATCGGTGCCCAATGGCTATTTCCTTAACCACTAGTCACAGAGATATACTTCCAATTGCAAAAATGTTTTAAATTTTAAAATCTATTATCTTAGAAACAGTTTAAATCAATAAATGCATTTTTGAAAAAAATACGAAATATAAATTTTTATAAGGTCACCCAGTCCTATGTTATATTTAGGAAAATCATCATACAATTTCATGCAAAAAAAAAAAAAAAATCATCCTTTTATGACCAAAATTGAGACTTATAGCTGCTTAAAGTTAGAGCACTTTTTGTGCTGAGAAATGGGGGTTATACACAAAATAATTATATACACAAATCTGTTATTTTTTAGGTGTTATATGCCTTTATTATTTTAGATTTAATGTGTGTAATTTTTTATTTTAGTCTGCAGATACGCTGCAACTGGTCTTATTACTGGTCTATTACCGTATAAAAATTTAAATTTTGTAATTTTTACAGAAATACATTTATTGACTTAAACTACTTGACTTAAACAATAATGTGTTACCTCATTTACAATAAAGATCTTAGAAAGACCCTTAGAAGATCTTAGTCAAGCTATGACTATAATACTCTTCTAAACAAATTACTTACTATTCGATAAAAAGCTTTGCTTCATTTTCGACATTATGTCAGCAAGTGCAATTGAAACATAAATAAAAACTTTGAATACGGAATAATAAACATTTTTAATAAACTTTGAATACGGAATTTCAATATTTATACGGTCCCTTAAAGGTTGCCGAAACTGGACATTTTTGTGCGTGGAAAAGCGACTTAAGTCATAAAGATTAATACTTCCTAACTCTGTGAATTTTGGTCGTAAAAGTATGATTTTTTTTTTTATTTTGCATGAAATTGTATGAGGATGAGTTTCCTAAATATAACTGGTAGGTCCGGGGGACCGTATAAAAATTTATTTTTCGTATTTCTTTAAAAAATGCATTTATTGATTTAAACTGTTTCTAAGATGATAGATTTTAAAATTTAAAAAAGTTTTGCAATTGGAAGTATATCTCTGTGACTAACGGTTGAAGAAATAGCCATTGGGCACCAATAGCACTGGACATCCTGTATATATATTTCAAAGACTGCTTCCAGAACTAATTTTCAAATTGTAATTTTCAAAGATACAATATAGTAAAGGCACCCGAAATTTGAGGGAAATGAAACTCTGGGGAAAAGATTACAAGGCCAATGATTTGAGGAAATACGTTACCACATATCCTTGAAATTATTGGCTGGAAGGGTTTTTTTTTTGTTGAATCTATTAAAAACTGGTTTACAAATGCACATGAATTGCCAAATTTTCAGGCAAAATTGGATGACTAGTGAAAAACAGTTTTGAGTCGCATCTTGAGAATGGGAGATTGAAAAAAAAAATTCAAGGACTTTGTTGCACATTCAAGTACCTTGAAAGCCAAAACAAAAGTTATGTACTTTTTAAGGATTTTCAAGAACTGTGGCAAAAGTGCTTGTGGCGAGACAAAGCAAGAGAAGCTTCACAGAACTAACAGCATGCAGTGAACTTGACACACTACCAAAAACAACAGCAAGAAAAATGTTTCCTGTACATATGCTCTATAACCCATCTTTAAAACTGCAGGGATAAATAATTTAATGAAAAGTTGTTTGAGATCTAGCTAAAAGTAATAATTATATAAGCTGCGGTTAAAATTTGTGTTTTCCAGTAAATTATTGTATGGATTTGTTTAAAAAAGTGCGATAGATATTTTGAGACTTTTTAATGAGGCACAGCTTCTCTTGATTTATCCTACCACATGCCACTGGGTTTTATTAAACACTGTATAAGATGCGGGAACACTAATCCTTAACATGCACCTCACAATAATGGAATTTATGATGACTTATCAGAATATTTTATGGAATATTCCATTGCAGGATGTCAATACAGGATGATGCTTTGGTAAGCACTTCCTATAGTTTTAAGCATGTGCCTTTTGCTTGTATGGAAATAAGGTCCTGCTCTAAGACTTCAGGCCTGGGGGTATGCAGAAGTATTGTATATAAAACTTGCCAAGTTTACACTGCTTCATATTGAGACAAGTTTTTAAAGCTAAACTCTTTCAATTGAATTTAGTCTCATTCTTTTGACAATTTTTAATAATATACAAGATGTTAAGGGATGTTATGGACCAGACCAATAACTCAAGAAGTATTAGGGTTCTCAATTACAAGGTTGCAGAGTGTTGACAAATTAGTATTTACATTATTGTCCCACAACAAAAGCTGCAAAATAACTCCAAATAAGGATTTTATTAATCTGAATGTAATGGTGTAAACAGAGAGATTGGAAAACACTTTGAGACATCTATTACATATGTGCAAGCATGCATCGTTGCCGAAGATGACCACTGTAGATTTTGTGTATAATAAAGTTAATTTTATTCTTCCACATTGTTTAAATGTTTGAATATCTTTTTAGGGTGCACACACTGGTTTTCAGGATTCCTTTTATCTTTTGTTGTTGGATGAAAATGCATAGTACTAATTTTGCAATGCTCTACAACTTTGTAATTGATTTTTGTCCCTATCTCTAACAAAAAGCAAGATAGCTCTTTACTCCTTAAAAAAGGGGGTCAACCCCCTAAAAGTTGTTCCTCCATGTAGTGCCATAGGATTTTTCTATACATCTGCATAAAAAATATACAATAGACATAATTTTTCTTGAGTTCAAAATCACAAGAATTCACTAGAAAGGAGTGTTTCCCAAAATAAGGAGGATACTTCCATAGTAGATAACAATATCCATGAACCGGTTTAAATGCTTATTATGTATTTATTAGCATGGGATAACTGTCAATTGCAATATCAGCAAGAAAATTTGCTATTTGCTACAATTTTGTGAACTTTTATGGGAACTGACAATTTCAGTCTTTCTACGTAGTTGGCACCGGCTACATGGAAGGACCGAAATTGTTAGTTCCCATACAAGTTCGTAAACTAGCAGCAAATTGCAAGTTTTATTGCTGCCATTGCAGTCATGCTGATAAGTGCATACTAAGTGTGAAACCGGTCCATGGATACTGTTATTAACAATGAGAGTGTCCTTGAGTTGTTGATTTTATCCATGACAGTTCTTTACACTCTGTATACATACTTCAATAATTCTAATTAACTCAAGATATAATTAATTTCATAAAACTTGAGTTCAATTGTGGAGCATTTCTTCAGTTTTCATTTGAGATATGATAACTCCATATGTTATAAGTGATGCAGCAGCCGTTAAAAACATATTTCTGTTGATTCTGAACATTTTCCAAGCTGTCAATGTCATTGATGCTTTCATTCTTTTGTAATCCAAGTAGTTTAGTTCAATTGGGAACTTCACTTTCTTTAAATAGTCAAAACTTGCATTCAAGTCTCTCAAACACCAATTTTGTACCAAATCACCCAACAGAATAATTAGAAAAAACCAGATAATTAATTGAGGTACTGCCATAGCAAAAATCATTTTCGGTGTTTTAACCCTATACTGAGTGAGGAATATTGAAACTGCAGTAAAGGTATCCAATGATATTTTGCACATTAGCAAGAAAAGAGGGAAAGATAATGTGTTTTCAATTTCAGTCACAATAGAAATGGAATCTTTAAGTTCCACCCACACCAAATTTGCATTCTTAAAAATGATATGTCTTGCTGTGTAGCAGAGTTTATTCAAAATCAGGAGACAGCAAAGTGAAAATATAAAAAATACAGCAAAAAACACACCATAAGAAGTATGCATTAGAACCAAATTAGTTATAAGTTCAAACATTCGAGTATATACAGTGTTAGGTAGCCACAAAACTCTGCATGATGTTGAAACAGATCTATTGTGCTCATTAATATCATTATTAATGATAAATGCTAAATTAATTATGGATGGGGGGAAAAGAAATATGAAAATAAAGCACACCAAGAGCTTCTTGACAAAGGTTAATTTTTGCTGGAGTTTTTGGTAAGACAGTTTGGCTACGAGTTTATAAAGCCCATTCTTTTGCAAAAATAAAAACCACCATACAATAATTGAGAGGATAAGAGTAAAAATCGTGCCTGAATAAAAGTCTTTTAATTCTTTTAAACTGGCAATGCAAGCCAAGGGCCTAACAATACTTATAATCCATGCAAGATGGAATATAACTGGACCTAATAATTGAATAGAAACTTTATCATTAATAATGATGCCATTAATAAATAGTGAAATTATAAGGGCTTTCATAAATATTGAACAATGATATTTTGAAATGTGTGCATGATTAATTTTTTCTGACATGATTTCTTAATTTCAAGAAAACAAAATCTTGATATATTAATAAATTTTAGACTATGTATCTGATTTCAACACCGATTCTTATTTTTTTTTAGTAAAATTAAAATTTATTGTTTTGGTAAGATGTAAAACTAATTTTTTTAATACTGTCAGATGATCTGTTTTTCTCATGATAGTCAATTTTAAAATGTTACAGAGTAGTTTCATTGTTGTAGAATTCTTTCTTTGGAAACAGATATTGTTTTTTAGCATTACATATTATTCCATATAATTATATTATTTTAGAACTATAAAATGTATTTTTTTATGCAATATGTATAGACTAAACATTCTAGTATAAATATATATATATATATATATATTTATATTAGAATTTATAATTCTTGGATTTAAAGAGAAGGATATGTTGTATAACTCTGTTGTGAAAATGCTAAAATCATTGGAGATAATAATTTAGGTGGCACTCATACTTTTACTGTTCTCAAGCCTTGTATGTATTTTTATTGCATAAGGCTCTTATTGCATAAAATAACATTTAATTAAACTGTTAATTTTATAGAAATAAATTATTGGCACAATGAAAATTATAGGTCAAACAGTAAAGAATATTCCTACACACTTAAATTCCTTTCAATTACAACCAGAAACAAAAAAAAAAACTATTTCTACTCGTAATTAGGGAACTTTAATTAGGAAATAATCAAAAATACTAAACACCACACGTTCCTATTGTCTCAAATAAAAATAGATGGGACATTATTAACTCTAGCAACACTTAGATATGATTCTCAAAGCATTATGGTATGTTTAAGTTTTTCATTTTTTACCCCCTCTTTAACTTCATGTTATAATTCATCTAAATGCAAAATGATTTTATTAATAAGACACAAAATATTTTAATAATGAGGGGTTTTTTTCTTGTTAGGTATTACCTTACATATATTTAAAAAAAAAATTTTTTTTTTTTTGAAAAATATATTCTGAAAAATTTTATTATAAATATACTAGTTATACTATTTAAATTACTAGATATATAAACTCGCTAATTACACATGAGTTTTTCACAGAACATCTAATTCAATCAGATCCCATAGAGCTAGCTCTACATTATTTCATACAGCTATCAGCTTTTACATAGAAGAAAACATACTTTTCACATGTTTTAGTCAAGTCACACCTGCAATAAAAATAGTCAAATCTTTTGATCCTGTTTCTCAAAGCAATTAACCTCTGAAAACTTGATTATTGAATTTATAAATTTGTTCATATTTTATGTGTATTTTAATTTAAAATTTAAGAAGGGTGTCACATTTCACTCTTTTAAAAAACAGCATAAATGCGTTTAGCAAACTCCAGATTTTATAATAGTACTAAAAGCAGCTGGATTTTTTCTTCTGCACTGACAAATTTCACAAACTAAAAAGAATGAAGCTGGAGCTTCTGATAGCCCATTCTGATATACACAAATATTTCTTTAACACAATAAAAATGGATTTTTTTTATAAGAAATCTCTCTGTTTTTTAACTCTTCATAAAATTGCTCAAGTGAAAAACAAACCCAAGATCATTCATAAAAATCTAAACACGAAATAATGGTCTTTCATAAGAATAAAAATGTATGAAAAAATCCTTTATAAAAAAATAACATTTTATAAAATATCAAAACTTAAGAATGAACTCTTAACTTTGATCAACCATCCAAAACAAATAATTCACAAAATATGAACACTAAAATATCTGAACAGTTAAAAAATTGTTTTACACAATTAAAAAGTAGGTAATTTGTCAGATATATTCTGCCACACCCACAAAATGTTATTTTTCTTTCTCCAAAAATGTGACACTGTGAAAAAACCTGACCAGACTCTTGTCCAAAATCCTTTGCAAAAGGAATATGATTTTGAAGTGAAGTACATTAGTAAAAGATTTGTTAATAATTCGTTATGGTAACAACTCTTACATAAAATATAATTTAAAACTAATCAGCACTTCTATAAAAGTTATTACACACACTAAAAACTTTCACAAACTGAAATGGATGAAGTATTTTTTCCACAAAATTATAACCCTTTTCTTACAAAAATGGCACCCTATGAAAAAACCTGGAGAGACTCTTGTTTGAAATCATTTTTAAAAATACTAAGATTTCAAAGTAAATGTTGGTAAAATTTTTGTTCATAATTCACTATGGTAACAGCTCTTACATAACATATAATTTCAAATTAATCTAAACTGTTCTGAAAAAGTTATTGATTTTTCTTTTCATTATTCGTGTATAGTGATGGATCTGATCCAGTATTGATTAATTGGATTTTAAACAATGTTTACAATGCATCATATTTTTGGCAGTTATTGTTATGTATGATAGCATGTATGATAGCTATGCCTTTTACATAAAAGGCAACTATTACAGTGTTTGGTACATCAAGAAAGATCAATCATGCTTAAAGCATTGATTATGAAACACTTTCCAACTTCAATGCAATTTTATTTAAACATGTCTAAAATGCAATACATTCCTCGGTAATATTTTAAAACTTATCACAATACTACATTAATTTATTATATTTGAAACCTTAAACCTTCATCGAAAAAAATTAACTTCATTCAAATAACGGCATTAAAGTATAAATTGCCTGGTTTAAACATCTCTTAAATGTTATACATTCCTCGGTAATAATTTTAGAATTATCATAATACTACGATAATTTATTATATTTGAAAACTTCATCGAAAACAACTGAAATCCATTCAAATGACGTCATAAAAAAATAACACGCCTGGCTCTCTCTATAAAAGCAACATTTCATTCATAAATAATTCCCCCATTCATGTCATTCATCACAATACTATAACAATTCATTTTATTTAAAAATTAAGACCATTGAGCTGCAAGTAAGCAAGCTCTATGCTGTTGTTGTTGTTGTTGAAACCCAGACCGTCCGACCTACCAGAAAGGTGTAAGGTAACTGTTTGGACGGTCGGGAAGTGCCACCCAATTTAGACCGGAACCCAGAGGGGGAGGCATCCACAGGGACCGTACCCTCCTTCCCCTACCACCAACCTCTCGGAAGGACTTTCGGACCCACATGTTTAACGTGATCGTACTCCGCATGAACACGGCGGCAGTTTTGGCAGTGGCTGGAATCGAACCCGGGCCTACCGAGTGCAACTCCAGCGCGCTAACCAATGGGCTACCGCGCCCCAAGCAAGCTCTATGCGTAAAACTTCATCGAAAAATATCGTCCTTCTCTTTCTAAAATCAATGAATTCATATCAGCTAAGCAGACTCCATGGACTAAATGATTTTGTGTTAAAGAATTACAGCGATTCTAATACAACTCATTCTACATATTTTGCTGTTTACATTTTACATAGATGAAAAATAGGCTTAATAGTAGAAATAATCAAATTTGGAAGAGCATTTAAACTGAAATATATTGTCATTGCGTTGTTTCAGTATGTAGATGCACAGAATTTAGGCAAAAATAAAGTAATTTTAGGACGGATACAACACTCAATATGAATTAAAAAGAACTTTAAAAATCACGATTTTGACACAAGATGGATGCCATATATCATTTTGAAGTGGGTCATGTGATCGTTTCATATCATGGACACGTGATCGCTTAATATAAGAGGTGTTATTATTATTTTAATTTTTATTTAAAAAACAACTGAATATATTTCGCTGAATTTTTTTTTATATATTTTATGGAACAATTTGAATATTGCCTAAAATTTTCGAAGCAATTTGTGAATTTTAAATCCGCTTAAAAAATGCTTGAAAAATTAGGTCCCATAGGGCTCAATGTATTCCATTTTTTCAACCCGGGTTCAATCCAAAACTAATTGTGTGATATTATTCATTTATATTCCCATAGGTCCCACAGATCGTCTGAACAACATACTAAAATTTCATTTTGATTAAGTCATTTTTACGGCAGTTATCGTGCTAACGGACAGACAGACAGACAGACAGACAGAATGAACAAAGTCATAAACACTTTTCAACTTTGTTGTAAAGTGTTAAAAATGAGGGGAAATTAATTTTCAAAATGGCTGCAAAAGAATAAATTATCTTAGCTTTTTATTTTTCCTACAATATAATTAACAGCTATCATTGCCTATACAGGGTGTTTAAAAAATACTGCACAACTAAATATCTCTTAAATTATTAGTTATAGATCCATAGTTCTAATTTTAAAAATGCTTAAATTAAGAGAGACTATCATTATATGCAAATTTTGATTGTGATATCTTTTAGTAAAAATGTAACTTTTTATACCGACCTACTAGAAAAAAATTTCAATTACAAAAATATGTTCTACAGCTCAATTAGTCAAACAAGAAAAAATTCCATTGTCATATGATCAAAATGCTCCCAAGATATCATTTTCCAATTATCAAGTTTTTGACGGATAATTGGAGACTATATAAAACTTTTGCTAAAGATAGGCATGCATGTAAGTTTTCGAATGGAAATTTTATCTAACATAATTCAATTTGTGTACAACCCCTGAAATCTGTTTTTGCAGGTTCTTTTGATCAGATCAAAGTGGTTTAAGTCTTATAACTTTTGACAATTTTTTAATGACTAATTTTGCATATTAGAGAATCAGGTTTTTAAAAGATCTTTAAATGAATAAAAAGCAATTTGTTAATTTCAACTTTCTTTGTAGAGAGCCTGTATAAAAAGTTAAATTTTGTACTTTTTTACTAAAATGTGCCACGTGTTCAAAACTGCCATAGTTTGAAAGTCTATCTTGTTTGAAGCATTTCTCAAATTGAAAGCTTAGGTCTGCAACCAATTGTTCAAGACTTATTTTGTGGTGCAATCTTTTTTTAAACACCTCATATATTTGGCCAAAATCACACTTTCTATATTAATGGATGAAATGTGAAAATGCTACATCTTTTTCTTTTATTTATACTGATTTGGTTTTTGACGTGACGCATTCTATACTCATGCAGTAAGGTGAAACATAATTTCAATCAAATCAACCCCAAAAAATTATATATACTTAAAACAAAATCTGTTTTTGCTATCTTGTTATAAATTATTGACAAAATATATAGCCAGGGCTAAAGGTCAAACTACTAGTTTGATTGCTAATAATAAGAGTTCATTCAAAGTGTTCAATCTGAAGGATGTGCTTTTGCTACTTCTGTTCAAATTCCAGGAGTAGTTTTGGAATAATAATAATAATAATAATAATAATAATAATAAAAAATACTGAAAACATATTTTTGTTTCTATTGACTGAAAGATCAGATATATTTATTTCATTTTTTTTTCTATGACAAGCAATCACTTAATTATTTCAAATGTTACTGATATATTTCAATTAAATGAGAAAACAAAAACAAAACAAAGTTTAGATATTCCATTCTATGTAATTTTAATTAAGAAAATTTCCCGCAAATGCAAGCTGTGACATTTTTACACAATTTCCCCTTGAAATTTAATGTTTCATAGTTTAAAATGCTTTCTCATGGCAATTGCAAAAAAGTAATATTTTTGTAATGTAAAAAATTAAAACATATTTTTATAATTATCACTCATATATGTATAAAATATCAATGAATAGCTTACATTTTTTCCTATTTACTGATAATAATTTTAAAACATCGGAGTAGTACACCTTTAGAAAAAAAAAATCCAAGTTTTACATTGAAATGCATTATGTTAATTTTAATATTGCTTAAGGCAAATAAAATTTATTTCAATAAGAATTGTAATTTTTCTAACAGCATACACATCATTTTAGCAGACTGTATTAGCTAATTGTAAATGTAACTTAATATTCGAATTCCCAATATTAAATTTAAACTTGAATTCGAATTCCCAATATTAAATTTAAACTTGAATTCGAATTCCCAATATTATAAACTTTGAATATTACATTTGGGGTTGGGGCAATTTTCAACATATGTATGCACATACTGTGGGTGAAGGGGGCACATTTTCCAGAAAATAAATTATCATTTTATATATATATACATAAAAATCTATTTTTACCTCAATTTTTATTTTGTTTGGAGAAAAAGTGGTGAAAAGGAATCTGATTAATAGATAGCATGGAACTCATTAAAAGCAACTCCTAGAAAGTTGGTGTCAGTAAACAACATCATCTTAAATATTACTTCATCTTTATCAAAGACATTAATTTCATTGGTATACTAATTGCTGAGAATGTTGATGTCAATAAATAAAATATTTGTCTTTAATAGTAGTTGAATTTTGTCCAAAGCTCAAACATCCTATGGTGAGTTGTTTATAAGATAGAGTCCTGACAAGTTCTGATATTTTCCAATAAAGAACAATAAATTCAATAAGTTTTAATCGAAATAATCTTGGTAAAGCTAAAAGAGATTCTATATAATAAATTATACAACTTTACCAAAGACACTATCATTTTAAGATGTACCATTCATTCCGCAGATATACTGACCGACCAACATAGACATAAAAGGACAATAAGGTTTTGGAACTCATCTTTAAGTAAAATTTAGTTTACTTCAAATATAGATTTCAATATTTATCAATTTAATTATATGCATTAATTATATTTCAGTTTAATGAACAAATCTTCGAATAGTTAAGGGAAAAAAAGTATATTCTAAAATTCCGTTGATCCCCCTCTCTCTACTCTCTTAGTTTCAATTAAAAAAATTCTGTGAAACACCATCACCCCCTCCCCTCTAAATACCTGGAGGGGGGAGGAGATGGTGTTCCTTAAATTGGAATTTCTTTTTATCATCGAATGAAATAAATTTATTGATAAAAATATCAATCCTATAATCATGCACAAAAGGTAAAATTCTGAGTAACACCCCCCCCCCCACACACACACGCACACACACTTCTTTACTATGTGTATCTAAGGTAGTGGATTGATGGAATTTTACTTGTTTCTTAATTGTCAGTAAGCACCCTTACTCCATTTTCAGTGACTTTCTGTCACATTTGAGGGGATGGAAAATTCTGCAGAAATTTCATTACATTTCAAATGTGAAATTACTGAACACTAATCTCAGTGATTAAAAAATATAAGCTTTTATTTACATACTGCATCCTTTTGCATTATAAAAAGGTGACACTCCTGCAATTCACCCGTTCCTGGGAAGTCCAGAAAGCACGAATTTGGCAAGTGGGAATCAGAATGAAACATGTTCTCTACAATTATATTCTCGACTTTGCACACAGATGGGGTTCACTTAATCCAATGCACCTAGACAATAAATATAACATTTATCATAAGAACAGTAAAAATACATTCCATGAGTTTTGTTAGTTAACAATTTTAGATCAATCTATATATCAGAGCTTGCTCTTAGTTTGCAAAATTGCGAGTCAAATTGACTTTTACAACTCAAAAGTATGAATCAAACTTCCATATTTGCGAGTTATTATTTGCCACTTTTTCAGATTTGTAATTTTTATTTTAAAACTGTAAAAAAAAAGCTGATGTCTTAAATTGATGAAAGATTTTAACATCTATTAAAGTTTTTGTACTATAACTATTTGACCATAAGTATAAAATAGACAGACATTGAAAACTCATGTGAAAGAGAAGAAAAAAATAATAACATGAGTGAAGATTGCGAGTCATATTTGACTCACAGTTTTTATACAGCGAGTAAATTTAGTTAAAAAAGTAAATTAATAAAGTTGATGCGACAATTACGAGTAAATAAGAGCTCTGTATATACAATTTTTGTAATGTAGCTCTCCAAATTTTCCTACTTTTGTAATCTTGTTAAAATATACAGCATGAAACTTTTTATTTAATTAAATTTTGATCCTTGGTTTTGTCTCCCTAAATTATTTTATCACACTTCGCTATTGATTATAATGCATATCTGAATTTAAAGATAAGTAAATTTATTTTGCAGTCAAAAACTAAATGTAACTTAAAACATGTAACTTATTTCATTGCAATGTAACTTATTTCACTGCAACAGTTCTGGATTTCTATAGAACCAAGAACTTTTGAATAATACCTATAGTTAAGTGCTAGTACAGAATTCTTACTCAAAAGGAACAAGAATGTGGGATGTCAATGTGTGATACTCAATGTTTCAGAATTTGCATGAATGTCTAGAGTTTGAATAACAGGATTTTGCCACACATCAACATTTTATTCAGTCAAAGAAATTCTATTTTTGAATTTCTATTTCGACATAATTGGAAAGATCGAAGAACATTCTTTCTAACAATCTTTGAATCGAATATGTAGGGCAATTACTGCCTATTTATTTATTTATTTTTAAATACATCAAAATATATGTTTTTTAGGTTATCCAATTCTTTTTTCACCACATCCGATAAAGAAAGATTAGCTCAATTCGGTGGTTTGGCAAAAATATGGGTGTATATTTTCGCAGTCTAACAATTTTTTTTTGTTAATTTTCAATCCAAACCATAAAATATTGATTTTTGATACTTTAGTCTTCATTTTACCATTTTAATAGTTGCTATGTAGTGGGCTGGGCATTGCTCTGCAGAAAAGTGAATGTTTGTGAGCATGCATGGCGGCAAATAATTGTGTGCGAACTACAGGATTTGGATTGAAATAAACAGAGGGAATGATTTTGATTTAAAACAGATAATTCAGAAATTTGTGTTATCTGTATCTGTAATATTTAAGTAAATGGTGCTTATTTAGGACCTGGGCAATGTCAAATAATTTGTTCTAGTAATTACAATACATGTGTTTCATCTAGTAAAATAGATTCACAATCAATGGGATTATATTCTAAACT
This sequence comes from Amaurobius ferox, assembly GCA_951213105.1. Taxonomy (NCBI): domain Eukaryota; kingdom Metazoa; phylum Arthropoda; class Arachnida; order Araneae; family Amaurobiidae; genus Amaurobius; species Amaurobius ferox. Next base: position 69,387,694 of record OX578152.1, on the reverse strand, counting down.
AACAATGACTACTACTGTGTGGCACTTTTGCAGGGAAGGTAGAAGTTACTAGAAAGTTTGCATGGAATTGGGAAACATTTCCATTAGAAAATTTTGGCCCCCAGGTTGATTAAGAATACATTATTAAATATTAAAATCACATTATAAAGTATATCTTACAGATATCATGAAAATATAATGATTAAAACTTTAAAATACAATTTACACAATACTATACCAAGTGTTTTATGAAGAGTGTCCAAAAGGAAAATAAAATCAATGGTTGGTCATATTAAAATATGAAAAATAACCAATAAGCAGAGAATTTAGCTATAACCCCACCCCCACCTCTGGAATTAATAATTTCTTAAAAATGCAAAATTTATTTTTATATACCTCCCCCCCCCCTCAATAAAAAATGTCAATTAGTAAAATTTGCACTGAATTTTATTATGGCTAAAAAAATTTACCTGGTGCCATTTGATGAAAAATTTAATTTTTTATTAACAATTGATAAGTTTTGCTTGCAGGGGTGAATGAACAACACTAAATGACATACATGGTAAATTTGAGTCAGTGATTAAAATAATTTAATTTGAATTATGAGGTTGATTAAATTAAAATAACTTTGTTAAAAGCTGCATGCAATACAAAAATAATAGTGTTACTATTATTTTTGCGTTGTATGCTACTTTTAACGAAGTTATTTTAGTTTTATTACTTTAGCAGCTGTTTGAGTTGTATGTATGATGTAGATAGTTGATGCCAATTGAAGACAAAAATTGCCTATGTAATACTACAAGTCTAGGAATTAACTAAAATATTATATCAGGAATGCAAGAATCAATATATTAACCAATATGCAGTATTTATGAACTGGTAATAAGATTTATAGTACTCACTAAGTTACACTTTATTTAAACACTCTAATATTAAATCATGAAGTTTTGCTCGCAACGGTGAATCATCAACACAAATGACATGAGTTGAATGATCTTCGACTTGGATGAGAATGTCATGATTTTGCTAAAAAAAGGGAAAAGTACATTCCATGAATATATTAAAACGCTATACACATAATGAATCACTCTCTATAACTTATGTAGGCAGAAAATGGGTGATTTCCCACCCCTATTCAAATTAATATATTTTATTGTGTAATTTATATCCATTAAACAAAGATTTATCAAATACAAAATGCATGAAATCAACATATTTCAAATTACATGGAATTCATAATTAAAACAAGAAAGATCAATCATGCTTAAAGCATTGATAATGAAACACTTTCCAACTTCAATGCAATTTTATTTAAACATCTCTAAAATGCAATACATTCCTAAGTAATATTTTAAAACTTATCACAATACTGCATAATTTATTATATTTGAAAACTTAAACCTTCATCGAAAAAAATGAACTTCATTCAAATGACGGCATTGAAATATAAATTGCCTGGTTTAAACATCTCTAAAATGCGATACATTCCTCGGTAATATTTTTAAAATCATCATAATACTACAATCATTTATTATATTTGAAAACTTCATCGAAAACAACTGACATTCATTCAAATGATGTCATAGAAAAAATAACACGCCTGGATCTCTATAAAAGCAGGATTTCATTCATTTCATTCATCACAATACTATAATAATTTATTTTATTTAAAAATTAAGACCATGGAGCTACAATTCATAAACTCTATGCTTAAAACTTCATCGAAAAAAATCGTCCTTCTCTGTAAAATCAATGAATATTTCATTCATATCAGCTATGCAGACTCCATAAGCTAAATACTTTTGCGTTAAAGAAATACAGCAATTCTTATACAACTCATCCTACATATTTTGCTGATTACATTTTACATAAGTGAAAAATAGGCTTCGTTGTAGAACAAATTTGGATGATCATTTAAACTGAAATATATTGTCACTGCGTTGTTTCAGTATGTAGATGCACAGAATTTAAGCAAAAATAAAGCGGTTTTAAGACGAATACAACACTCAATATGAATGAAAAAGAACTTTAAAAATCACGATTTTGAGACAAAATGGATGCCATATTTTATTTTGAAGTGGGTCACGTGATATTTTCATATCATGGTCACATGATCGCTCCATATAAGAGGTATAATTATTATTTAAATTTTTATTTAAAAACTACTGAATATATTTTGCTGAAATTTTTTTTATATATTTTATGGAATAATTTGAATATTACCTAAAATTTTCGAAGCAATTTGTAAATTTTAAATCTGCTTAAAAAATGTTTGAAAAATTAGGTCCCATAGGGTTCAATGTATTTCATTTTTTCAACCCGGGTTTAATCCAAAACTAATTGGGTGATATTATTCATTTATATTCCCATAGGTCCTACAGACTGTCTGAACAACATACTAAAATTTCAATTTGATTAAGTCATTTTTACGGCAATTATCATGCTAACGGACAGACAGAATGAACAAAGTCATAAACACTTTTCAACTTTGTTGTAAAGTGTTAAAAAAAAGAATGTTGTCTCTACTTTAATTGGTGACTTGGCCCATTTCAAATGACACCAACTCATCACAATTTAATAAAATATAAATCTTGAGTATAGTTTATCTCATGATAATGGCAGTGATTTTAACCATTTTGTTTCCAAAATTTACAAGTAAAACAAGCACTTAATTCATAAAGGTGAACATATTTATTATTTTATCTAGGTTTTTTATATTTTTCATAGAGGAGTATAAATGATTATTTTTTGCAAAAATTAATTAATAGAACCATGTTTGACCCAAAATGTAGGATCCATCAGCCTTGCCCAAGACATTTTATTTCTGACTTTCCACTCTCACCTACCCGTCATCGATGGAATGTCATGTCCCACATACAATCTTTGTAGACCATTTACAAAGAGTTAAAAATAGGGGAAGCAATAGACCTTTCTGGGGGCTAGCTTCTTTTTCTTCTTTTCAGTGAAAGAGGAGTTTAACAGTTGGGAAGTTTTAATACCATGTTTCTTCCAATACACCATGAAAGTTGAATGATTTCAACTTCTAGATATGCATTTTAATGGGAAAAATACTTTGAAACGTGTCACTTTAAGCAAATGTAACAATTAAATAAAAAAATATATATATTCACAAAATTATTTTAAAAATTATAATACATAAAAGTATAAAGTATGTTTAAATAATTCTTTAGATTAGATTTTAAACAGGGAACGCTCAGTTTTTTAGCTTCTATGGACACTACATCACTGCCAGTTTCTTGAAAATGCTTTACTAACACCATAATTGTTAATTTTAAGGAGTATTAGTGCATAAGGATTTCTTCTGAAACTTTTCAATGACACTCTCATAAGAATGGCTAAAAAATATTGCTCTAAAATAAAATTGCTTCATGTTGGGAAAATGTTAAATTCTTGATTGATAAAGAGATATGTAATAATTGTCTGGTGTATTAAAAACAGAAGATATTTGAGATATATTCCTGAGGGTATATTTATGCCACCTGATTAAAAAAGAATTCTATTGTTTTAATTTCTTGTAACATTATATAATTTTAAAATTTTATGTTCAGGACTTTTCAATCATCCCGTATAAGCAGGTTTCACCCTCAAACTTAGAAATTAAATTCCTAGGTTCCAGGTTCTCCAAAAGGATTTTTTAGAAATATTCAAAGCCTAAAATAATTTTATTTAGTGAAACAATTCAAAAGCAGTAACTTTTAAAAGAGTTAACTGGAAAAATTAGATAATTTTTTAATGATAAATCCTACCATAATAGAATAAACATTTTGGTTTTAAGTATAATAGGCAAAATAATCCTTTTCAAAATAGACTAAATATTTTGAGTAAATAAAAAAATTTTCTTTTAAGGTTCCAATTGATTTTTTTCATGTTCAATAAGAAAATGTATAATATAAATTCCCTGAGAATTCCAGGTTTTCTTTGTTCTCCCTGTAACATATGAAACAAGTGAATGACCAGGCAGATTGCCAAATTTCATGAAAGTCAGATGAATAGTTTTAATCTAAACATAGATTGCAAAGATGGAAACACACATCACACTAAAAGCTGTTGATATGTGTTCTAGAGCACAAAAAATGTGCAAAATCATTAAAACCTAAGCTCAAAATTTTGACCTAATTACAATAACTTCCTTATACATACTACATATTGTATGGAAAGTAAGATCAGGATGATGGGATAGTGCAAAATGGATAATTTCCTAAACTAGTGATTAACAAGCTTCTTGGGGATTCATGGACCTCAGGGCAATTCTCAAAGTGATGCACTGGACATTTGCAGACAAATAAGAAAGAAAGTTTTGTTGTTATACATTTTTTTATAATTCTTCTCTTTCTGGTGAAAACATGATATAACCAGAATAACTTACAAAAAATCATTTATATTGTGATCTTCTTTTAAAATGGAATATTCTTTTCCCCTGTATTTTCATATAAATTACATCTATAAATAAGAAAGTTTTAATGGTATACATTTTTTACAGTTCTTTTTCTGGAGAAAACTTGGTACAGTCAGAACAGCTTACTAAAAATCATTTATATTGTAATCTTAATATGAAATAGAATATTCCCCTTTTCTATATTTCCACATAAATTACATCTTGTGCCAAAATAAGAAATATTTAATTCAATATTACTGGTAATAACAATTAAAATGTTACAAACCAAATCGATAATAAATCCAGAAGCTCTTTCTTCAACTTTAGCATCCATTATTCCTTCCTGCAGGGGAAAGAAATATAAATTAACAACACAAAACTAAATTAAAAAAATCTGATGTGGGCAGTACATGACTTTTCCAACAAACTCATACTCATTTTTATTTTCTCTACAATACATGGTAATGTATAGGGAAAGTATAGGAATCATGTTAAAAATCATAAGTCAAGTTTTTAATGGATTTACACGTTTACACTTTACAATACATGGTAATGTATTGGAATCATGTCAAAAACTGTAACTCGAGTTTTTGATGGATCTACATGTTTCGAGCCCTCTAAAATCTAAAAAACTATTTTTAGCATGATGCCTGTTTGTGCAATATATGTATGTATGCACTCTGAAAAACTAATGGACCAAATATCACAAAATTTGGTAGATAAGTCACTTGTTGGCTACCTTGGTGCTGATTAGAAACTGGCATGATTCGGAAAAAAGAACCTGTCTATATTTTGCAAAATAGTCCGTAAAAAAGTATGTATCTACTCTAGCTGAAAAACTAATTGACCAAATTTCACAAAATTTGGTATATAAATTATCTGTGGACTGATTAGATACCGGTACCCTTGGATACCCTGGTACTGATTAAATTTTGGAATGATTTGAAAAAAAAAGAACCTGCCAATGCAAAAATTGCTAAATTCTAGAATAAAAGATTACATGCACTCAAATGCATTAATTAAAAGCTTGTTTTTGAATTAGAAAAAAATCTCGCTGAGATATGTTGTACCAGAGCTCAGCTAATCTAGTACTAAATTTTGTGATTGTCTGAAGCTTACATTATCCGCTACAGACGACACACACACAAAGAGATATCTTTTATAATGTAAGATAAAATAAAAAAAAGTGTTACATTTTAGAGGGTAAAATCTCTAGAAACTTATGTCAAAAACAGGGTGTCTACTAAGTTTGAAAAAGTTTTTTTTGTTTTGTTTATGTGTTGTAGAATTTGCTATGATGCTATGACAGGAAGTATAAGAGCAACCAAATATTTATCTGTTCCGACAGTCAGGCTGCTCTCATGGCTCTTGGAAAGTCCACTATGACATCTTCCCTTGTATGGGAGTGCTATAATGCACTCTGTGATATTGCTAGCAATAACAAAGTCATTCTTTACTGGGTGCTTGGACATTCGGGCATTCCAGGTAATGAGTTGGCTGATGAATTAGCTAGAAAATAGACCTCTGGTCGATGTGCTGGGCTCTTCTGAGCCAGCCGTCTCTCATTTCATTTCATTTCAAGTTTGAAAAATAAAAATTTTTGATGCCTTTTCAAGAAAATTTTATGATCTTTTAAATCATTTTTACCCAGTAAAACATTAAAATAAAAGAATGGATTAAACAAAAGTGAAACATTGATAAAAAAATTTCTAAGAGGAAGCTAATGATACAATTAAAAAAAAAATCTGATGTGGGCAGTACATGACTTTCTTATATAATGCAATGAATTTACTACTTTTACAGTAAAAAAAAAAAAAAAGATTATTTTTATAGTGGTTATTTATATTCTTTCCAAGATACTGAATTTTCGTCAATGAGTCGTCATTTTCCATGTCATCATCATCAATGAGTCGGCATTGATTTAGCATCATTTTTATTCATTTGGTGAGTTTTTTGTTAATTTAGAAACATTTGAAAAAGTCGCCAAGTTGGCGACATTCCACCAAATTCGTCGCCAAAATCTCGCCAAGCATTATGGACAAAGAAATAAGTTATTCTTACAGCAGATAAATGACTAATGGCATTCAAATACAAAAGTATTACTCAAAGTATCTTTTTTTATGAATGGAACAAGCTAGATTCACGAGAATGATGTCACCAAATTTATCGCATGGTATTGCATATGAAAAGTGAACATTTTTCTCAATAGGAAATATTTTTTTTTAATTTTATATGACTTTTTGATAATTTTTTTGAAAAATGTGCAATATCTCGAGAACAGTTCATGTTAGCGTTCTAAAATTTATGTCAATCATTTTCCAATGAAAAATTACATAAGAAATGTCTATTTGCGTACCTTTATTAGCGGTTTTGATTTTTTAACAATTTTTTCAAAATTTCACTCGAAAATTTAGGTGGTGTGGGGGGAGGGGGGTGTCTGAACATTCGATTGTGTATAAAAACAATAGGCTTCCAGTGTTTACGGATTGTGATTTTTGCACCAAATTTCATTCGAATCGGTCCATTCGTTCGTCAATTATCGTCTCCACAGACTCTCTGACTGACACACACACACACACACACACACACACAGACCTCACTTCAAAAAGTTTGATTCGTGATTAGGGATGCTTGAAACGTGCTCTCCCGTCGAAAACATGGATTCGAATTTTCGACCCCGTCACAATACTTTCCTTATACATTATGCATATAAGGAGAGTAATATTATTTGACTCAATTCTTGTGCAACTACTAAATTTTCACAGAGATAGGTTTTGAAAAATATAATTTCTTACATGGGGCTAGGCAGTCCCAAACTGTTTAAGAAACACTGAACCAAACACCAGTTCTCAGAATTCTATCATAAAATTTTTAAGAAACATAAATTACTGTATCAGTTTTAAATATTACTTTATATAAATTTAGTTAGAGTCAAAAATATAGAAAATAAATAAATTAAAAAATTAGTTCTCAACTTTGCTTAACTAATTTTTATTAAAAGTAAAAATATAATATTTAGTTTAAGAATATTGTTAGAACCAGAAAAATTCTATCATGTAACATATTAAAAATTATATATATATACACAATCTTTTTATGCACATAAATTATCAGGATTCTGTTTTAGAATATAAATTTTATTACAGATAGAAAAAAATCATGATTATTCGTAAGACTTTCTTAACTGTCATAACTTTTTTCTAAATTCATGACTTTTTCAGATCTTTCATGATCTCTTTAGACACCTTTCTAAAGATCTATAAGCACAAAAAGAATAAATAAAAGTATATAAAATTTTACCTTATTTAATTTTTGTATAAACATAGGAATATCAAGTGAATCACAGGCATAGGAAGGGGGATAACAATGCTGCTTGAGAACATCTTTTTCTTGTGCAGTGGTATCTTCTGTTAAAGTCTAAGAAAGATATTTATTTTGTAAAAACTTAAGTTTTTTATAATAATTACAATTTTTTTTTATTTATATTGACATTTATAAAACATTCATTGTTTTTAATTTGTTATTTTAATCCAGTATTTTTAGTATTAGGTTACTCCAGTATTTTTTTTAACTTTTCCAAGGGTATTCGAATATGCATTCGCATGCATGCTCACATGTAATGTTTACATGCATAAACTCAAATGCAATGCTATATAATCATGGGAAATTTTTTTATCTCCAGAATTTCTATGAATAAAAAGCAATATAAAGCAATAAAAAGCAAACAAAATAGTTGTTTTAATGTGTTTCAGTCAACAATCCATTTTGCGTAAAGGTTATTTCTGAGTGTTGCAATAGTGTGTAAAACAGTTTTGATGTGCTCAACACATACTTTTTCCATAAATTAACAAATTTCAATTTTCTGAGAAAACAATAGCATAAATAAGAGTCCTCTTGTTATTAGATCTTGCCAAAAATCAATACACAATAAAAATAATCATACCAAATTTTCTGTAATTTGACTGACTATTTGAGAAATATGGAAAAGTAAAATTTCTAATATCTCAAGAATGACTCATGATAACTGCTAAACAAAACTGTCTATTTATTTTTGGTTAAAAGTATTTACATAGCATGTACTCATTTGATAATACTGAAAATACTTACATTTTTATTTTCTCTATTTTAGATCAAAACGTGCAATATTTCAAGAATGACATGTTACCATTTTGTATGTTATATCATTTACTTCTAATAAGAAAATTACACATAAAATGGCTATTAACAACATTTTAATGTAATTATAATTTTACTTAAATTTTTGAAAAAAAAAATGAAAATGTAACTTTTTTCTTCAAAAGTTGAAATGTCTGGCATTTATTGATGAAAAACATTGTATAAAATTTTATTTTATTTGTTTAATCCACTGGTTTGAGCTTTTTGATAATAAATAGGCTTCTTATATTTATTAATTGGATAAATTGTAGCAAATTTTATTTGATTTCATCAATTTGTTTGAGAGAAATAGCATTCTATGTACAACAAAATAAACATTCCAATATTCTGGGGAATAAACAGTTTATGATAATTCCAAAATAATTGTGGTAATTCATTTGGAGGATTTACTCATTTAATACATGAGTTTATATTTTTAATGACTTTATCCATTTTAAATAAAAAAACAAACAAACCATGAAATATCTCAAGAACGACACATATTGGCATCTTATAAACAATGGCATTCATTTTTAAATAAAAAAGTCATGCATTAAATGTCTATCTCTGTAACAGTTCTATATGAAGTTATGTTCTTTAATTTAAAAAAAAAGTTTCAAAAATAGAGAGACTGCCTATGGTTTATTTACCAATAAAATCAATAAGCATATGTTTATTGGTAATACAAATCCCACAAAACTACCTGAAAAAAAAAAACAGAGGAGGGGGGGGGGGTCCCATAAAAAAAGAAAGACACTCACATTGCAGATAACAGTATCTATGGACCAGTTTCATGCTTATTATGTGCTCATCAGCATGGAATAACTGTTAACTACAATGGCAAAAAGAAAATCTTGTTATTTGCTGCAATTTTGTGAACTTCTATGGGAATTGACAATTTCAGTTCTTCCAAGTAGCTGGCATAAAATTCATGTACAATTGAGATCGAATTACACAAAGCTGCAATGGCTAAGTTTAAAATTACAAGAAAGAAGCTGCCAGAAAAGGACAGTCCTCAAAAATGAAGAAGACTCTGCCATTGCCGATAACAGTATCCATGGACCAGTTTCACACTTATTATTTTTTTATCATATCTTGTAATTATACCTAGATGTTTTAGAACTAAAGTACTACCATTGTATCAAAGTTTCTGAGAGATCAAACTCAAGTTAAAGAATCATACATATTTATAGTGAGCTAAAATGTTTACAATGGTTGCAGCTAGTTTCATTCAGTCCGACTTCTATATGCTAGTGGATAAAAAAATTTCTTCAAAATTGTTTTGTAGGTCCTTTTATTTTCAAACATTGTTTTAAGAGCAATAAAAAATAGTATAAATAAAAAAAACCTTTGTTTAGAATCTAGTATCATATTTTATATAGATTTTGTGTATCATTATGGCTAAGTATTAACAATTTTTTAATTTGAAAATTAAAAAAAAATATTTTTCTTAAGAAACATATTATTTAGAGCACACTGAGTTTGTGGGCCATAAAATTTCTTACAAAAATTCTAGGTGCCATGACAATATTCCTATACTCCATATGTGCCCTGGATTTGTCTCTAGTCCTTGTGTGAACCATTCATTGTCAATTGCTTACCATTTTCCAAAATTGAAGAGTTTTATTTGTATAAGGGTATGCCTAAAATGTAAAGATTAAAATTTAAAAGCCAAATTTTAAATTCTAATAGTAATTTTCATACAATTCATACTGTAGAATCAAGAATAACAGTTACCAAAAAATATTAAAAATCAAAATTTGAAGGTAGGTTTGTAAATTCAGAAAAACAAGTGGCAGTAAATGTCACAATAAATAAAACTGCTGCTTGCAAGAATAAAACTTTCGATACTTCCTTAAAAAGCAGATATATGAAAATTAGGTGACTACAATTCTTTCGAAGATGTTTTATAGACTTTTCCTTCAGATCAAAAAACAGTGTCTTCTCTTGTACTACCACTAAGGAAGAACTGCAAGGGGGTAGGCAGACAAACAATCGAATAGAAAGTTATGGAACACCCAAAGCAAGAATTCATATCATAGTGGGGGTAACAGATATTGAAATTGAAATTGTAAAATTTAGAAAAGCAATTGTAAAATTTAGAAAGGAACCACAAATTACTTATAATGTTTTTTAAACATTCGAAAGAAAGAAGAAAAGCTTGCTAAATTTTCAATGTTCCCATTATCTTTGAGCCTATTGAGACAATACATGAAACAATGCTGTACATTTTCACAGCAACAATCTATCAAACAAATGCTCATTTTATCATTTTATCGCTTGATTAATACTCTTGGTGAAATGAATGCCATTATAAATTAAGAAAACCCAATTGTTTATTTAACTGGCATTTTCAGCTGCAGTCATAGTTATCATTAACAAAATTCTCAAGGCAACTGTAAAATTTGGAAATGAAATACAAATTACAAATAATTTTTTTAAACAGTTCAAAATTGTTAAGCCTGATAAATTTTCGATGTTCCTGCTATCTTTATTTGGGCCTATTAAGACAATACATGCAACAATGTTGCACATAAACAGTAACAATATATCAAAAGAATGTTTATTTCATCATTTTATTCCTTGATCAATATTTTTGAAAAATGAATGGCAGTTATAAAATAAAGAAACTCAACGGCTTCTTGATCTGCTGCAGTTTAGGGGCAAGCATAGCATCTCCAATAGGAATACTTTGAACCTATGTTTTTGCTAGCCATGTTTTGCATGTCCACCTATGTTTTGCTTTCACACTAGGCAAAGTATGGTGGCTCAATGGTTAAAATTATAATTTCTAGAATGTCATAAACAGGGTTGAATGTAGGCATACTCTTGAAGTGGGCCATGATTTATTCCACCACAAAAAGTTTCAGAAAATAAGAATTTTTTTTCATTTCAATTCACTTACTTTTAAATCAAATTTATTATCTTTCACAATCACTTGACCTGTAAAAGTTGAAACAAATACACCAGGTCTGCATTCAATGGGCATTAAACCAGCAGCAAGCTAAAATGAAAAGAAAAATGCATAACATCACTTTTATGAACAACTTCAAAATTTTCCCTTATAATTTTATATAAGATATTCATTATTAGTAGTCATCATAAACAAAGGTAAATCCATTTATGAAATATGCAAATTTAATTTTTAAAATGCTTTATAATATTAGTAATACTATATAAGAAAATCCCTTCTCTCCCTCTCTGTCCTACTTTGTGACAAATTTAGCGACTGTAGCAACTTTTGAAAAATGATAAGCTTTGTGATAAATTAGTCAAATATCGGTAACTTTTAAAAAATGTTGCCAAATTGACAAAAATATCTCAGAAAATTAAGTTTAATTTCTTGGATAATCCCTGTCGCCTTCTCACAATTATTAATATTCTTGATTCAAAATATAGTAAGTTTTATTGTTTGTTGTGGAAGATGTACGTTTTGTTAGGGGCCATAAATTAATTGTGTTTTGCTATGAGGTGTAAAGTATTTAGACTTTATTAGGGGTCATATAATAATTAATAATATTGATCAGGAGAGGCACACCGATGTTTCTGGGGTATTAGGAGCATAAGTGTTGCAGGCAGGCAGATGAAAGAGAATATTTTATATATGTTTATGCATTATTTATGTATATGACAGGTTTTACATCTAGTGACTGAATTATTAATGGAAATGCACCCATTTCTCCTAAATTTTCTACTCTCAATCTTATTTTCTATTTCATCTTAATTTCCGCAGGAGGTAAAAAGTCGGGATTTTTTCCAGCCTAGGGACTCCAATAAACTGAATTTCTTGATCCTATTGATAGAAATAAATTTTAAAACTTACCAGAATTAGTGTTACTTTTGAAAGTAAATGTAATTCCCTGAGAAAAAGGCAGAATTTATAGCTCTATAAAACTAAGTTGTCTCTCGCAATCCGAAACTCATATAAAGCAGGATAACTGGTTACATATTTAATAATTGAGATGCTTATTTCATGAAAGCAGTAAAAATATCAAAATATTAAATAATTAATGCATAAGCCAGCTAGCCAGCCTAGTAACTTGTACAAGTTATACCAAAGAAATAGAAACAAACAAATTACAAATTATCAAACAAATTACCAAATTATACCAAACAAGTGTTTGGTATAATTTAGTAAAATTATGTTTGGTCTGTTTGATTTTGGTGCAATATTGGCATGCACATTTTTTAAAATTAATTTTTCTCCATAGACTTGATATTATCTGATCTTTGACCTCAAATATCTCAGTACATAGATTGACATTTAAAATTAGAGCTTCGTCATGTCCTAAAACATGATGAGTTCAAGCTGTGTACAAAATTTTATTCGAATCAGTTAAGTTTCACTATGCCAACAAAACTTTTGCACACAATCAGACTACCCCCACTGGGTTCCGGTTTAAATTGGAGGCTCTTCCCGGCAGTCCCAAACAGTTACCTTTCACCTCTCTGGCAGGTCGGACAGTCTGGGTCTCAACAACAACAACACAATCAGACTTGAGTAGATTTTAATGAGGCTAGCCCAGAACTCTCTTCACTTCAATTACCCAAATTCTTCATAACAAAATGTAAAGAAAGTTTCATGTTCTTACTTCAAAATCCATGTTCATCTGCTCCCACTTGCGCTTTATGGGAACATCAACAATATCTCCACGTTTGAAAGAAATAAGATTGCATTCCTATGAAAAATAAATCATAAAAATTATATAAATAAAAAATACAGAATTATTAACACCTAACTGCAAAGTAAAACTCAATTAATTAGAAATGGAAAAATAGTTTTAGAGTAAATAGAGATTGACGAATATCACTTGTCTTGAATTCAAATAGCAACCAGGTCTCGAATATGTGAATACCACAAACTGTTATTTTAAAATATTAATATAAATATTATTAATTACTAGTAAATAAGCAAATAAAGCAAAATAAAAAAAAAGTAAAAAGTGTTATAAAACCAGATTAATTTAGAAATGCAACTTTTAATTTCAAATATTTTACAGTAGTTTTTTATTTTAGGGACTACTTTAAACTACGATAATTGCACAATTGTAAACATTTCTCACGAATTGCAGATTTTCATTTAAGAAAACAAGCATTCGAATACATTCAGGATCTAGTCTGTTTCTTATTTTCTGTTCCAAATTAAATAAAAATAATACTGAAAAGTTGCTCTTAAAAAACTGTTGATGGCAGCATGACTAATTGCTTCAAAATTAATTCCTTCAAGTGAGGATACAGACTATGCTTTTTTTCAAGCAGTCAAAAACGTTTTGATTTAGCGGAAGCAAATTTCCTTCTAGGTACATTCAAATTTATTTTTATGAAATATCCTAACTTTTTATTCCAGAATCTGCTGTTAATCATGGTGGGATATTCGAAGAATTCAAATTTTTTCTAGTGACATTATATTCCAGATCTTGAATACTTTCTAGTATGTGAGGTATCCGAGTATTGGCGGTTAGTATTTGTCCATTTCTAGTAAATATTATCCAAGCATGTAAGCACAGGTATTTAAAGATTTGATTTGTATATTTTTACATTAATTCTGAACAAACTTTCACAAAAAAGGCTCAAATACTATGACATTTAGTTTTCATTCACAGGGAATAACTCTAATATTATGTAGGATTATCAAAAGCCTGTACAAATTAGTTGGTAAAACATTTGTCACAAAGCAAATAGTTGTAATCAAACAGTACAAATACTTTGTACATAGAATAAAGAAAAATTAAACAACATAATGATGCACAAATTAATTATAAACAGCTGTTTTAAAGATACATTGATGTGCTATGTATCATACATTCAATGTACTATATTTTAAAAAGTATTTGGACACTTTACTACATTCATATATGGCAGATTCAGGAATGTCTTATTTCAACAACATAAGACTTGTTATGCTGATCTTTCATATCCACAAAGTTGAATTCAGTATATTGTCGGTTATTTATCTTGCCACTTTTGTGCAATAAATTGTTTTCTTTTTTTTCCCAGAGCTGTAAAACTCCTAGTAAAACTTCACAATGTGAACAGCAGTGGTTTGCCATACAACCGCTAAGTAGACTTGTTTAGAATCCAAAATTCACATCTTAAATACTTTGGAACAAATTGCAGATTAGATAATTTACTTTCAAAGATTGTCTACGATAAAATAAAAATGGCTGCATTTCATTCAAAAGAATTTCTATGGTGTTTCTATATAGCCTGAGTAAATTAGTTCAACATTTCATCACCAATTTAAACAATTCATTCCTGTGAAGTTCGACAAGAAGTTCTACCAAGCTGGGAAAGACAACAATGCATTCCATAAAAGAGGCCCAATTTGGAAAGTGCAAAATTGTTCCAAGTATTATGTAATGCACGGAATTTCTGGCTACAAGCATAAAACTTTTAGTATTGACTAGTTTCGAAGGCAAAAAACAGTTTTTTTCATCACAACACACAGGCAACACAACCTTCACTTATGGATGTTAGATCAGCAATTGATGTTAGAACAGAAAATGTGACTGAAGCAGAGAAAGGGGATTGCCAACAGTGAGAGAAGATAAAAGAGGTAAAAAACCCAAAAAGGTAGGAAAAAGAGGACACATTGGTATTTTACCATTTATTCATTGTGTTCTACCTCTTGTTTCTTCCTCCTTGGTTTTCCTCCTTATTTTTTCTCTTGGCATTGGCAATTCCCCTTTTCCTGCTTCAATCACGTTTTCTATTCTAACATTAGTTGTCGATCTAGGCACTATGAGTGAAGGTTGTTCTGCCTGTGTCCTGATAATGCAGACTGTTTGCCTTTCAAACTTTGACATTATTAATTTTGTGTTGTATGTTGCTTTTAATAAAGTTATTTTAGTTTTACTAAATTTTGACTGTTGGATTCAAAAATTTTTTCCCTATGCGGGTTCTTTTTTTTCAATCTTGATGGAAAAAATGGAAACACGTCTGAATGCATTAATATTTTGAATATTTACTTTATTGTGGAGAAGATAAAAAAAAATCTTTAACTGAAAAATTAAATTCTGCTTTAGATAAAAAATAAAATTCTAATTGAATTCTACTAGTAACACCAATTTTAAGATCTTTGAAAATAAACTTCATATAAAGTATACTTTTGTAAAACTTTTCATTCATTCTTTTCAATAACACTCTTAATAAAAAATAAAAACTTTTACTTCATTATTTACCACTTCTACATTAAGAGTCTGGTCTGGTCTGTGCCGATACAATGGAGAAGGTACAGTATATTGTTCTGGTAACAGCAAGTGAGTAGGTTTCAGTTCTCGTATTAACTTGTTAGCTTGGTTAAAGCTTAAACTAGTGTCAATGGGAAGATACACAACCTAGAAAAAACATTTTTAATTAGTTAATTATTGTATAAATTTCACAAGTAAAAGCAAGAGGCACATTATTTTTTAAAGTACATCCTTTTACTATTTGCATGTAACTTAAATATATGAAAAATCTATGTAACTTAAATCTATGAAAGACAATGATATACCAAATCTGGACTTGCTACCTGCTTTGGTTAACCCGTTATTCCCTAAAAATGAATACATTCGTATGGCAGGTCCAGGCCGGGCTGGGAAAATAAGCTTAAAAAAAATCTACAAAAGACAGCGATATGCCAAATGATTTTTCTAGCTACATAGGATCTCGAGTTATTCCTGAAAAAATAGTACATTCCTATGGTGGGTCCAGGACGGGCTAGCCTAATAAGGTTCAAAGTTCAAAGAATAAATTTTCTAGCTGCTCTGTTCTCAAGCTATTCCCCAAAAAATGAGTGCATTCCTACAGCTGGTCCAGGACAAGACCAGGTTTGAAAATCAAAAGAATTAAAATGTACCACAAAAGTACCTTTTTATGAGCTTTTGCTAATTAGTTATTCATTTTAAAACTTGTGAAAAAATTCTTAAATATTTTTTCAAGTTAGCAATAGGTCTCTCAAGATGATGAATTACATGCATTTGGCTGAATTGTATGTAAATAAAGTGTTTCAAAATGACTTATCAGGCTTATAACTTTTGAACTGTTACTGCTACTTCCTATTGGGAAATTGTTGGTTATGGTCAGGTCAGGCAGTTATAGATATATAATTGCAAACTAAAATGAAATAAATGTTACACAGCAAGGCCATGCAATTTTTCGGGGAGACCCTGATTATGGCTGCTGCAGTAATCTATTATTGGACTCAGGGAATCAGGGTTGGGTTTCTATCAGTACAGTAGAAGAAATAGGAACCAAAAATTGTGAAATACTTGGATCTTTTTTCCATATGGTGATGAGTGATGGGCAAAATTGATCCAGTAGTTTACAATCTAATCATCACTCTTGGGTAAGAGACAATTTTTCCTACTTTTAGTGTAATTTCTGAACTGTAATATCTAAAAAAATTAAGCCCAATTTAAGCACTTTGGAACAAATTTACGCAACTTTAAGTCCACCTGTGTTCTTGTAATGTCCTTAAAAATTTAATTTAGGAATAAAGCAGTTTTTAAGGACTTTTAATGACCACAAGAACCCTGATTTCAGCCTGCATAGACCTCTACCGTTAAGTGCTGAACAATATAACTTTGAATGTATGAGACAGTCAACTGTAGTCTCAAACTCTAGATATTGTAAAATCAAATTTAAATGATAGCTTTATATTTAAATATTATTTACCTTCATTGCAAGCGGTTGATAAGGTGCTAAAGCTTCTACATGAGGAAAATCTGGTTCTAAAACAATATAAATGAACTATAAGATTTAATGTTTTGTGAATAAAATAGGAATATACACAATTAAGGAAAGAGAAATTCCTACACACCGGTAAATATAATGACATTATTTGGATTACTTCCCCAGAGTTCCATGAAGTGAACACAATCACCAAACCTTAGTGAGGGATGTCCCGCAAAGGCCACACATGGTGTTCGGAATTCTTGACTAAAAGTTTCTTCTGAAAATATATAATTAAATTCTATTACACAACAATAAAATTCCATTACACAATAGGAAACATCACAATAAAATAAATAAAAAAAAAATCATCAATTAAATATACAATTGCAAATAACAGAATCCATGGATCAGTTTTGCACTTCTTATGCACTCAACAGTTTTCTACAATAGAAGCAAGAAAATTTGCTATGTGTACAAATGTACTCAAACATTGTGAAGACATTTGAAGCATGCTGCATGGTAGAACTTTATTTAACAGTTTCCATAGAAGTTCACAAAATTGTGGTACACAGCAAATTTTCTTGTCATTCTCCATAGCAGAAAGTAGAGTGATAGCAATGTATTAATTTTTCACTTTTGCAGAACAATTTTTTTAGTTGATCATTCAAAAAAAGTTTTATCTGTAGTAGAAATGTCTATTCGCAAACCTATTCAATGATAATTTACATAATTTATCGTCATCCACCACACACAATCATATCCCACTAAGAAACACAAATACTATAACCATTTTGAGAGCATTAATTACAATTTGAATATTTGCATCTATACTTACATGTATATAAACATGAAAATATTTTTAAAAAATACACAAAGAATAACCAATTTTGGAAACAACTCAAACATGCAAGCTGAGTTCAACATGTAAGCAATAGATACATTTCAAAGCCTCAATCTCTGTCACAAGTCATTCAGAAACATTCTGCTACTGGTTTGCCTTTGCAGGTATCAACAATTCCATGCTAAAAAGCACAAAACCAGTTCTTGAACGTGCCTTCAGACACATCAGTGCTTTTAAAATATCAGCTTCAATTATTTAACTTTAGTCTATAAAGCATGATTTACCTTTTATGCTGGTGTATGCCTTTAATCTTCCACCTTTGACGAGATGTGCATGAGGAAAAGGTTCTTCAGGAGTATAAACTTTGCACTGTTTACTTTGGGTTAGCCTGGAAATTATGTAAAAACATGAGTAGAATCTATATCATAAATAATAATTCAATAACAAATGAATAAATTATTGTCATGAGCATCGGTATGTGTTGGGTTCTAAGGTTTATCCCCTTTGCCCGAAGTGCAGTGTGGCTCAGGCCTCTCCTGACCATGCCTTGACATGTACTGGATGCCAGAGGAGTCAGCTGTACTCCAGTCCTGGAGCAGTTCTTCATCTTTTGAAGACTCACGGGTTCATGGACTTGATCTGATGTTGCTGTCGGTCAAGTGGGATAAGAAACAACAACAACATAAATTATTGTAGCAAATAGTGAATGCCCAGAAAATTTTTACATAGGATGTAAAATATTATTCAGTAAATTATCTGAACTAGCCAGGACTGAAGGTAGTTTGAATAATTGGACTATAATTAAAAAAAAAAAAAATCACGACTAAATTTAAATTAAATATATAAAGATTCAGACTCTTACAGTATATAAGCAGATATTGGTGAAAAATAAAGTTAATTCACTAAATTTCCCAAAACCAGACTGGGTTCTTCATTTTGTTAAGTACCTATCATTGTCATGAAAAATTTTAATAAGCCTGTAAGAGCAAAAAATTAAAAAAAAAAAAATACCTTCACTAATAAATGGGTATATCTTCAGACTTCATCCATAATAATAAAAGATGTTTGCTCATCCATGGCAGAAAATCTAAATGATGTGCATTCATAAAATGTGGTACAGGGATGTCTTGGCCTCCTGAGAGGAAACACCCTAAGGGCAATTTTCTAAACATTTTAATTAATTTTTTATTTATTTTATGTTGAAGTTCAATCTTGAGTGATTTTCACACAAATGAGTTCCTTAGCAATCGGAAATATTATCGCAGAATTTCCATTGTAACACCATCGGAAAGATCAACAACTTCCCTTTCATAAAAGCTTTAAATGAAATCCATACTATGAACAGACAAATTTTAGAGATTTAAAAAAATATATATATTTTGTGTTTTGAAGATGTAAATTATCTATAATAATAAAAGAAGATGTCTGTTCATCTGCCATCTGTACAGCGGTCCCTGCTTTAAATTCTGGGCAATGCTTGGTACATTCTCTAATCACAAATAATCATCATATAAGACAGTTAATGTAGAGGCATAAAAAAATAATATTAGAATAAATGTGATTTTTTATCTTTTTGTTTTATCCATTAAATAAATGCAATATTTCATGAAATATTATTATATTACTAGCCGAATACCCGTTGAAAATCAATGGTCTCGCAATAAGCAACCCCTGAATAATGCAAATTTTTAATAATTCACGTTTCACATTTATTCGCCAAATCGAATATTTTGGTGTGCAGAACCTCCCTAAAGAAGAAAATATTGGGAAACTTAATTTGTGCATTTCTTCCTTTTTGAATTATTTACCAGTACACCACATTAAAGTCTATCTCATCCCGAGGCACCCCTATTATTTCTCCTTTCGAACTTTTTTTTGTGAAGCACACCCATAAATGAACATTTTTGAAAAACTCTGTTTGTCTTGGGTTTTTTAGCAGATGATTGGCCTATATGCCAAATATCAAGCCTCTATTACATTTAAAAGGAAGAGTGTCTCATTTATTCGGAAAATCGAACATATTAGTGTGCGGCACCCCTTAAAATAGCAAATATTGGAAATCTGAAATTTCCCACTTTCTTCCTTTCAAATTATCTACCCGTACACCAAATTTGAAGTCTCTATCCTATCAAGAAGCATGTTTTTTCTATCACTTCAACGTTTCGAACGTTTTGCTGTGTAGCACCCCGTTAATGAATATTTTTGTCAAACCGTTTTCATCTTTGGTTTTTTTATCAAATGGTTAGTCCATATACTAAATTTCAAGCCCCTATCACATTGTAAAGGAGGCGTTTTTCATTTGTTCGGCAAATCGAACATTTTAGTGAGCGGCACCCCCCTACAATAGGAAATGTTAGAAAACTGAAATTGCACACTTTTTTCCTTTCCAACTCTTTACCCGTACACCAAAGTTGAAGTCTCATTTATTCGACAAATCGAATAAATGAGATTGCGATGCTAGAAAAGCATCGCAAAGCATGCTTTTCTAGCATTTCACCTTTCGAATGCTTTTGTGTGGAGTACCCACCCCCTTAAATATACATTTTTGAAAAAAACTATTCTTTTTGTGATTTCTATCAGATGATTCGCCCATATACCAAATATCAAGCCTCTATTATGTTTTAAAAAGGGCGTTTCTCCTTTATTCCGAAAATCGAACATTTTGGTGTGCGGAACCCCCCTAAAGTAGAAAATATTGGTAAACTAAAATTGTACACTTTCTTCCTTCCAAACTATCTACCCTTACACCAAATTTGATATCTCTATCTCATTCCAAAGCATGGTTTACTATCAATTCACTTTTCGAGCGTTTTACTCTGGAGCACCCCCTTAAACAGACATTTTTGAAAACTATATTCGCCTTGGGTGTTTTTGTCAAATGATTAGCCAGCCCATATACCAAATTTTAAGCCTCTATCAAATTTTAAAGAAGCCTTTTCTCATTTATCCAGTAAATCGAACATTTTGGTGTGCGGCACCCCTTAAGTAGAAAATATTGGAAATCTGAAATTGCACACTTTCTTCCTTTCGAACGATTTACTTATACACCAAATTTGAAGTCTCTACCTCATCGCAAAGCATGCTTTCTTATCATTTCACTTTTCAAACGTTTTGGTGTGGAGTACCCCTTCTAGAGAACGTTTTCAAAAAATTCGATTTTTCCAGGGGTTTTTATCGAACGACCGAGCCGTGTACCAAATTGCAAGTCTATCTATTTGAGAAGTGCCTAAAAAAAGGGTGACAGACGGACAAATGGATGGACACTTGACAATTAGTATATATAGATTTATAATTTCTTTTATCATCCCATACAAATGGTTTAAAAGAAAAATAATTTTATTTAGAGTGATTTTACAACTATTTAGAGATTTTTTAAAAAGTGAAATTATGTCATGTTTTGGTGATGTAGCATAATTATTTGTGATTGTAGGTTATCTAAAGACTATTTTCATGTGTTTTTATGCTTTTAGAGTATATGCTAAAAACTTTTAATTTTGTGCATATTGATTTTGACTATGGTAAAGGCAAGTGATTTTTCTTAAAGAAAATTGATTCTGGCCAAATGTATTTTGTAATAAATATGTTACGCACAAGAAGAAATAGCAGAAACTAA
Source organism: Amaurobius ferox (assembly GCA_951213105.1). Classification (NCBI taxonomy): domain Eukaryota; kingdom Metazoa; phylum Arthropoda; class Arachnida; order Araneae; family Amaurobiidae; genus Amaurobius; species Amaurobius ferox. The sequence goes on along the minus strand of OX578152.1, from coordinate 69,366,052 downwards.
AAATTTCAGAAGCATCTGTGTGCAGAGTGAAGAAATCTTTGAACTCCACCTATAAGTATGCATGTTCTCAGGTAAGAAAATGTGGATTGTTGAATGAACTCAGTTCAATGACAGACTGGAAATTTTTTTAAATTACTAAGAAAGAAGGAAGATCCACTAGGGGACTTGAAACTAAGTTTGGAAAAGTATGGGCTAAATTGTGATTTTCTCAAAGACTGATCACTGCTGAAATCTTTGTATACCATCTCTGAACAAAGAATAAATCACACATGCTATGGCAAAGAAGAGGCTTGTTTGAGCAAAGGCAATCCAAGAACATTCCGAAAATGTCTAGAGCAAGACACGGAAAATAAAGTTTTCCCTAAGAAACATGTAAATTTGAAACTTTATATACTTTTCTAGAATCAAATAGCCTATTGTTAGAAAAATATAAAAATGAAAATTATGTAGCTACTACAGGAACTGCCACTTTGTGCATAGACTTGTTCTTTGAAGTCTTTGCTGATGGCTCTTTAGTATTTTTAACAATTTGAACACGTTTTTTTCTTTGTTATTTGACTGATTTTATTCTTCTGTCCACGCTTTCCTACTTACAGCAGGAGGTCACAGATATATCCAATTTGTGAAAAGATGCTCTTGAAACTTTTAACCAATCTGCAATTTCTCCTTGTGTATAATGTTTTCTTGCAAAATACACTCGACCAGAGTCACTTTTGTAGGAGAAAGACCACTTGTTGTGCCCATAGTGAAATAGAGATTTACAGAACTACCAAGTTCTCAAAATGTACTCAAAAAGTATAAAAACTTGAACAAAAAGTCTCCAAATAACCTGTAATCACATAAAATAATGCTACATTACCAAATATAAACTCACTTTTAGAAGCATCTGGTGATTAGCCGATTTCTCTATGCAGTGTGGGTAATACGACACATTTCCAAGTAAATTTCCCTAAATAGTGTAAAATATCTCTAAATAAAAATATTTTTTCTTCTAAACCACTTTTTAGGAATGAAAAGAGAATTATACTAAGAAATTAAACTATTTCATGAAATATTGCATGTATTCAGAAAAATAAATTTAAAATATCATAATTATTCTAAAACTTGCTTCAGGAATAACCACTTAAGTCAGCATTTACCCAAAAATTCATTTTCCAAAATTACAATACAATGCATGCTTATTTAGCTTATAAATGTATAATAAATACCATAAAAATTAAATGTGTATTTTGAAGGGGAAAAAAAAAGAAAAAAAAAAAAAAAAAAGATGTCTTTAAAATGTCATTTTTATTCGTTAATATCTCAACTTCCTTGTTTTTAACTTAAGTGGTCTCTCCAGCTCTAGAAATAAACTATGAAATCTCTGGCTTAGTTTTGTGTTACCACTCTCTACAGTAGTAAGAGTTTGCCTATGTTTACAGAAAAAAAATTATACAAATGAAAAGTTTAATATTACCAATCAGCCAAAATGTTGGAGTATGCTAAGGAATTCTCAGCTACGGGTGACAGGAAAAACATGGGAACATTCAAATTCCCCATTGATTCCAGATGCAATGATAAACATTCAAACAAGTCAAATGTTACACCAGACGGATAACAAGGGATAAGAACATTTCCACCATTGCGGACAGTCAATGCTAAAATAAATATCGAAACATAAATAAAAATTATGTTATAAGACAAAAGTTGTAACTTCAGGAGATATTCAAAATACAGATGCAGGGAAAAAATTTAATATAATAGAAAGAATTACTAACAACTTTTGAGGGACAATCTTACTGGGCTGTGTCTTATACATTGTTATGTCCTTGCATGAACAGTATAATAAAATTCCGACATTTCTAACTTCTTAGATGGGTTATTTCAAAATTTTCAGGTGAAAATAACCATCAGATTTAGTAAACTGAACTGAATTATTACAGGAGTCATGCAGCTGATCGCCATTCTCAAGAAAATTCAATTTGGCAATTGAAAAAAAGATTTGACAATCATGAATCTGTCAATATCAAAATCAAAAATTGTGGTATACTAATTGTAATGTGTGCTACTATACTTTTTTTTTTTTTTTCAAAACAATGATCTTTAGAATTTGAGAATTTATAAATCAATTTAAATATTTCAAATGGAAAGTCAAAATATAATTTGGCAAATAAAAACTCCAGTTGGCGAAAGAAAATTTAATTTGGTAAATACGTTGGAGAAAATAATAAAAAATCTAGAGCAACCCCTGAATAAAATATCTCTATCTTCATATCATGCTTTTTCAGAGATATAGCAATTATGTTTCAATAGAAGGTTCTATAATAATTATGTTTTGGTAGAAATTACATTTTGTTAGGTTGTATTGCAATAAATAATGATGATCAGGGAGGGGGGGGGGGATACATATGAGATATTAGAGATTATGAGTTTCATCTAGTATTTATCTTTCTGGAGCTATATAAAATGCAATTATTTAATATATCAAGGACTGTATGAGATTCTGGTAAGGGCCGTATGTAGGTTGCAGGCCAACTTGTAGCATGTGCATGTAACGTCTCACATTGCTCTCATTGTCGGCAGTCTGCCAAATATATTGACTATATGTACAGTTCAAACTTTGTTAATGTGATAACACTCAAATAAATTTATTAAAAGCAACACGTTGACGATTTAGTTCCCATGAGTGAAGGTTACTCTGCTTATGTGTCCTGATGAAGAAGGCTGTTTCTTTCCTTCGAAACCAATCAACACTATAAATTTTGCCTTGTAAGTTGCCTTTAATGAAGTTATTTGAGTTTTATATTGCCATCAGCTTTTCTGAGTGCAATTCTGCTTTTCCCACCACACACTACTGACTAGTTCTCTCTCTAGGAATCTTACTGCAAACTGATATTTTTTTTCTGTAAGTTTAAAATAATTTAAAACTATTGTTTTCAGTGGACTGGGCATTAAAATAAACACCAGATACATCAAAAGGCTTACCAACAGTTACACATAGTTCTCCAAGCATTGTATCTGGATTTGCAAGTGGGGTCTGTGTCAAACTACTCAAAATGAGTGCATTGAAGTTTTTTAAAGGCGAGTGCTCCATGGGCTTAGGATGAGTTGTTAGAGTAGAGGATGCAGAAATATAGCCAATCTAAAATGAATTAAACACATATAAATTTAAAGTTTGTCTATTCTATATGCAAATCCAGTTTTAAACTTTCCATAGGAATAAAATGTGCAAACAATTGTTTTTCGAAACTTTGAAGAAAATTAAATTATGTTGTTTAGCAACGAGATTAAATTAAATTTGTTTTATATGGCATATAATTTTCACTCAATTTATCCAATTTAAATATTAATAATAAAGAAGTTGATATATAAATAAATTTGATAAATGAACAGTATTATAGTTTTTGATTGGGTTATATCAGTTACAGTCTTGGGATATAAGATTAAAGGAATTATTGATATTTTCAATTTAAGTAGTAATCTGTGTTATTTTGCAAAAAATTTTTCAAATTCATACATTTTCTATTCAATTTAGCCAATTGTTGCATGGTACACACATATATTTTTCTACCATTTTAGAGTCTATATTTTGGCATATGTTGACTAAACTTCTCCCCCTTGTTTTGCACATGGGATCAGAATGTTTTATTCTTCAAATCTGCTTGTACAGATAATTTTGTAAAGCAAGAACAGAACCTTTTACTCCCTCTTTAGGGAAATTAAATTAAATATTTAAATATAACTTTTAAGAAGAGCAATCTAATTTAGAATACTACTAGAATTTTCACATATTTTAACTCACTACTGCAACACCGGGCATGTCTCCTAGTCTAAAATGAATTATTTATGACAATAGATACACAGATAAATATATTTCAAACAACTAAAAGTTGAATATAGCTATGCATTTAGAAAAATCTAATGTGTCTAACATATAACTTTCTATACAAGATTACTAAATTTGGATAATGGGGGAAAATAACACAAATTAGAGCTTTCTTATAATTTGACTTTTTGGATTCATCAAGGTTTATTGTTATTAACAAATACAATAAGCTTATTAAGTTTCATAGAATGTTTTATGTTCAATCTTTAAATGATATTATATATATTCTATGCATTTATATAGACTAAACAATGTGAATTATTATTTACTAGCCACTTTTCGATGACTAGCCTAATCACTTTTTTAGAAAACTGCATATATGCGAGATGCACTGATTCATTTAATTCACATATGTAGTCTGAATATGTGCACGATACAGGTACAATGACACAATACACCCTAAGTAAGTACTTAAATATACCTAAAACCACTGTGTGGATGTAATACACCCTAAATAAGCACATTTGGCCCACTGTGTGAGCACAACGACCACTACCAGATCTTAGCTCAAGCTAATAAGTACACCTGTCCCCCGATTTACATGGAAGATAGGTTCTGCACAAATCCGTGTAAATTGAAATCTTGGATTTTGCTAAGTAAAATCGTGTAAAACGAAAATAACCCCAAAATGTGCCTGATTCAGTCATTTATTTAAGTAAAACAAAAGTAAGACATCTTAGAAAACTTAAAATTATACTTAGTTTATAAAACAACAAACATATGAATGTAGTAATATAACATATTTAATTTATTTTACATTAGGAACAAAGAACAAAAAGACCCTTAAAAATTAATTATAAGTTTAATCACTGTCATCACTTTCATGTACTATCAGTCTTTTCTTTCTGATAGGTATGATGTCATTTTCATCACTTAAACTTTCTTGATGCGATTCTGGCTCAATGGTTGACGAATTAGGCAAGATCTCGGGTTGACAAGACTTTGTTATGAAATCGGTAATTAACAATTGCGTAGGTTTTTTGCTAAATCTTTATAGACCTCTTCATATTGATTTAAGCATTTACGAAGGTCTTGCTGGAATCGGAGAGCTCGATCAACATTTGTGTCATATTGTAAGAAATGGTTGCCCAATTTTCTTCCCAAATCAAGTCTTACGCTTATGATTCTTGCTGTGAACGCAACTGGTTCAGATTGCTCTTCATCAGAATCATTGTCTTCATCATGTTTGTCTGTTTCATGAATCATGTTAATTAAATCATCTTCATTCAATTCTTCAACAGTCATTATTTCATCAATATCTGCCTGAGCTAAATCTTCAAAACCTTCTCCTCCTATAATATGGGGCCAACTCAGTGATCTAAGAATATTCATGCTCTATTGGCGATTTATCATTTCCACTTTCAACAACATCCGGCCATATTGCTTTCCAGCAGGCGTTGATCGTTGATCTGAGTATATGACAGTCCAACATGCTTAACACAATCTAAAATTGTACATTTCTTCCAAGCATCCATCAGAGTAAGAGATTCATCATTCTCCATTTGTTCTAAGCTATATATGAAAGTTTGCTTGATGTACAGTGCTTTAAAAGTCGAAATAATCCCTTGATCTAACGGCTGTAATAAGGAAGTTGTATTCTTTGGTAAAAAAACAACTTTTACATTTTCATGTTGTAAATCTGGAGGATGACCTGGTGCATTATCAATTAATAGAAAAGCCTTAAAAGGCAATAGCCTTTTTAGTTAAATAATTTTTGACATCTGGAACAAAGAAGTTATGGAACCATTCATTGAAAGCTATGGCAGTGACCCATGCTTTTCTATTAGCCATCCCATAGACGGGAAGGTTTTTGATATTTATTCCTTTGAATGATCGTGGTGATTTTGATTTGTTAATCACCAATGGTTTCAGCATAATCATCAGAAGCATTGCAACAGAAAAGAACTGTTATACGACTTTTCGCTACTTTATGACCACTAGCTGATTTGTGAGCTTTGGCTATAAAGGTTCTTTCCGGCATTTTTTTCCAGAATAATCCGAACTCATCAGCATTGAAAACCTGATCAGAAGTGTAGGAGTTAGCGGCAATGATTTCAGCAAGTTTTGCCGGATATAGTTGTGCCGCATCCGAATCAGCAGATGCACTTTCACCTTTCATTCTCAGATTATGTAAAGAATGTCTTTGTTTGAATCTATAAACCACCCATGGCTTGCGGAAAATGATACCTTCTTTTCATCGGACGAAGTCGATGGAGACTGATTCTTAAGTGATTGATAAATCTTCAAAGCTTTATTTGTAACAGCATTGGTATTGATCGGAATTCGCTTTTGAGTTTGGTCTTCTATACATATCACTAAGGCTTTTTCCATATTTTCCATTGTAACATCTCTAACATATGAAGTTGTACTCATACTGCTGCAGGTTCCAGCTGCTACACTTTTTCTAATGGAGTCTTCATTTTTTCTTATTGTCATTATTGTGGCTTCATTCATGGAGTAAAATTTAGCAACATCAGTTACTCTTTATTACGTAGACGGTCTAATATTTGAATTTTAGTTTCAAAAGAAATAAATTTTCTTTTCATTTGATTTTTCTTCAAATCCTTTGAGATTATAGAACCTTAACAAATTTACGCAAACTATAAAGATGCAAGAAAACTATAAATGTTGAAAATTTACCAGTTCTAAAGGCAAACGCACAATAATATAAGCTTTGCTGCTAAAATGTTTCTGCACTATGTACTTGCATGAACCAGATAGCTTTACTGCTGTGAAATACATACGGGGATTCTCCTATTACGGGGATTCCCCATTATGGGGATTGCCCTAAATGTACATATTTTACAACACTGGGAATCCCCTGTGGCTTTCATCAGTGTTACCAAAGAAATAAAATTCAAAAAGTGTCATCAAATCTTTGTATAGGCGTATATGGAGCGGAATATACATTTTTATCAATTTTTTGAAATCTGTTAATTTATAAACCGTGTAAAACAAGTGCCGTGTAAATCGGGGGATAAGTGTATAGTCTTTAAATTTTAGCTCTAGTAAAATTAGAAGCCAAGATTCGTGATCAGATTAGATCAGATTAGGTCGTAGATCAGATTCGTGAAATGCCTAAATTGCAGGGTAGCAGTTTTAAAGAAACTGAAGCCATAATTAAAATATTAAAAATGTAAAAATCCATTAAAAATGACAAAATAAATACTGTGTTAAGTAGCACAAAAACATTCTAACAGCATTAATTTTCAAAATGCCAATACTGTAAGTGACATACTGCTATTTTTTAAATACCGGTACTTGTTTGATACTTCAGTCCTAAAAATGAATTATAAGTAATACATTTTTAGACAAGACAATGGCACAAAATTCCACTTCAAATTAAATTACTCATAAACTAATTCAAGAGCTAAAAAACCTCTCCGAAGTACAATGTCGACTGACCTTGAGGTACCCCTACACCGAATTTTGTGGTTGTTCGTAGTTTGGACTTTCTATAATGTCGCTAAGAAACAGACAGGCAGACATAAACATCATATATATTTTAATGCTATAATTTAATTTACATATTATGTTTTCATATTTTTCATATTATGTATTTCATTTTCATATTTTACATATTATGTTATTTAAAAGTGGGCCACATTGACCCATAACTTTACTGAAGCCTTAATATGCAAATGTGAAGTCACATACATAAATAATGTGGGTTTGGGATCCTAAAATTTAACCCTGATCTAGCTATTTCTCTGATATAGCTTGCTTCCTAGCTTGCTTACCAGTTTTGACTCATTGTCTGTGCCAGAGCTGTAGCCAGAAACAAAATTCAAGAAGAGCTGAAACGAAATTGAACGGAAACTCAACAAAACTGAATATTTTATCAAGGAAGGCTAAGTAAACCTCCTGAGGCCCCCTCTAGCCACTACCACTAACAATATAGCAAATACTCATATAAAATAAAAAATGATCAGTAAAAAAAGTAGACTTAAAATTTTTTAATTTTATATAAAATTGTTTTACAAAACAAGACTATTAAGATCTTTTGAGATAGTTATACAAGCATTAAAATTTAACAAAAAATTATGTAAAGTTCTAAAATCTTTGAAATACCTTTTCATGTGCTGTCCACAGAATCCAATTACAGCTGCCTAAACAGTATCCAGAACTAACAGCAGATATTTTAAGGGCACCAAAAACATCCTATAAAACAAATATGATTGTAGTTCAATTAATGCTACAAAATTAGGCCAAACATATTAGATTTCAGCAAATTGATTTCATACAATAAATATATTTGAACCACAGATAAATAATAAAGTTATTTTATGTCATTTTAAAAACCTTAAAATCATGAAACTTATATACATAAGAATATAACAGTAAGCAATGAACTTATACATATTATTATAGCACTGGGCAAATAGTTCAATACAAATCAATTGTTTGTATTGAAATTTCTAAAAACTAGCAGAAGTAAATTACCGTAATACCTGGAATATGTTATCCTGAATTTAACATGACCTATCAATTTTGTCCATCAATGAATTCAGAAAAACTGAAACATCTATTCATTGAATATGAATATTTATAAAAAACAAAAACATTACCATTAGTAAGAAAAACTTTTTTCTCCAATAGTTTTCCTGTTTATTTTAAATCACTCAAATCTTCATATTCGAATCAATGATATTCAGTAATCTTAAAGCTTATTAAAATTTTTCTTTTTTGAATTCTGTACAGCTATAATACTGAAGTTATCATTGAGACTTTTGTTGTTGTTGCGTTGGCTATCTTTATTGCTAGTTTATAAATGATTTATTGTTGTAAATATGTAATTGAAAGTACAATTCACAAAAGAAATGCTTTATAAGTCTATATATTAACAAATAAATAAATAAAAAATTGACATGCAATTTTTAATCTTATTTCGGACATATCACACCTGCTTCACATGTGCATAGGGATTGCATAGGTGGACTGAGCGGCTTATGCACTCACATTAACAATTAATTTTTGGAAATGGGTTATGGGAATGTGCTCAGGGTGGTGAGTGAGCAGGAGAGAACAGAGGGCAGATCTCCTGAGCTGGTGAAGTGAGCTTAGGCATATCCAAACTGGTGCTTTACGTCTGCATAGCAGGCAGTATAAAAGAGCTCTTGAAATAAGATTAGTGAGTGAGACGAAGTCTCTCGACTCACAAAGTGAGTTCCGGTGGTTGATGAGCATAGATAAAATTACAGTTACAAATAACAACTTCAATTACAAAACAAATGTCAAAAACAATGAATTTACTTTTACTTGTTCAATGTTATTTTAATCAACATTCATCTGTTTCTTTTTTTCCCCACTTTTTAGCACATATGTGGGCAAAAACTGCTACTGTATTTATTGTCATGGTTTTGATTTCAATAGGCAATGTGCCATTCTTTGTTGTTGTTTATACCTTTTCTCTTATATTCTTTGCCTGTTACCTTGCAGTTGTATTTACTCTTTCAATTAGTACATGCTGTTTGTGTTCCCGGCCACACAAAAAGCTACTGCAAGCCTTCGGGTCAGTCATGTGGTCTGGGTCTTCCACACTGTTTGTGTTCGGCCACTCATCCTGTTGCTCATGCTTGTTTGCTGCACTCATCCTGCTGCATCCTGTTGCATCATTGCTAGGGTGACTCGGGTGGCCTGAGTCTTCAACACTGTTTATGTTAACTGATTAAGGAGATTCATAACACCCTAAAACAATCATATTTGCCTAATTTTCAAATGTCTGCTTATATTATAGAAATGCAGGAATTTTGCATAAAAAATTAACCAATGGTGAAATTAAAATAAAAATACTATGCAGAACCAATTACCAGTTTTTGTGCAAACCCAACAACTTGAACTTTGGAAAGGCTGCTATTCACTTCCTTCATGGAATAAACTTGCTTCCAGGACCGAGGCTTCAATGCTTCATTGAGTGGTGGAGGCAGATTCCTTTGAAAATATACAAACTGATTATTATTTATTCCCAAAAATTTGTAATTTTAACTTTCTTATATTATTGTATAAAGTATTGCTTTCCCCAAAATTTTTTAGTTCAAAATTTTTTTAAAAATAGGCATATTTTAAGACCTCCTGAATCATACAGAACACTTTTGAAAAGAAGTCCACGTGTCTGTATGTATGTGTGGGCTCATGTATACTGAAGAACGAATGGACCTACTGCTATCCATTACTAAATATAATGTTTAGCGAGTCTCATGTTTAGAACTTAAAATATTCAAATTTTAAGATTTTCTTATGGAAAATTATGATAATTCCTGAAACAATTACGTTTGTATACAGTGTATGGGGGAAATTGATAATTTGAATTATACCATGGTCTTAATGGTATTAAATCAACTATTAACACAAATAAGCCAAATGCTTCCAATAGTATTGCTAAGCTGTTGCCAACTCAAGAAACTTTAAAGAACTTTTTATGAAATATTTTAAAAGAATAACATGAAAATTGAAGATATATAATTTTTTTAAATTCTGATAATGACAGTAATGCAAGTGGTAGCAAATATTATGGTATATGAATGTATGAGAAAATCAAGAGGAGACTTCATATATTTTATAATATATTTACTTTCTCCTTCTATTATATAAAGAAAGTATTGTTTTTCCAAACATTTCTAAATTAAAATTTTGAGGGCTAGGCATATAATAAGGCATTCAGAACACATTTTGAACACTTTTGGAAATATGACCATCTGTGTGTGTATGTCTGCAGATAGAAGACCACTATATTTAAGAATAATACTCGTAACACTATGAAATTTTGTGTGAATATATAATGAAAAAACAAAACTAGATAGAAGTTTTAGTCATTCACATGATTAGAACACTAATTATTCTGAATTCAAAATTTTCAAAGCATTATTTTTAAAACAATATTAATTTCAGGCACAATGATGGTATATAGTATATGCAGAAAAATGATAATTTTACTACGCTTTGGATATAAATGGTAATCATAATGGATATAAATGGCAATTAGCTTATCCTACAAATAAGATAATACTGCAGCATACAGCTATTTCAAGGATATGCTGGATCCCCTTCATCAGTGCAAGAAAACCAACAAACCCAAAGTCAAAACAACGAAATGGGCAATGGGTGCAAATATAAGAAACGGGAAGGGGGGGGGGTATAACCAAGATCCGGATTAAAAGTTCCCCCAAGAGAGTCAATCAGAAATCAAATGAACAGTCCAGCCAATTTAAAAAGAGAAATATCACACAAGACTGGCATATGCCAAAACACACACTTGCCCATCATAAGATGGGATAAAGTTGCAAAAGTTTATCTCATATCTGCTATTCATAAAATTTCAAAAGACTTATTCCATCACGCCTCACTTATGCATGAGAGCCATACACTCCTCCCATTCAATATTATTATATGATTGCCTACCAAAACACATATACTATAACATCACTTAACATATCTTAATTAATCTACACTCTCTAAGACTCCCTAACAACGAATTTATCAAGTTTAATGCTCTGAGAACCCCATTTTGGTTCAGGGCACTTTTCCCTCTCAGAATAGGTCAAGAAACTTTTACTTTGTTCATTACATTCATGAACAAAAAAAGATCATAAAATAAGTTTGCTTCCAAAGCCAGTAAAAAAGTTCTCTGCAGCCAGTTTGTGACATCATACCTTTCAGTCTTGCATCTTTCTGAAACATCTGTTTGGAATTGTGGAATGTTAGCAACTGGTTACTATGGAAAAGAAAATATTTGGAGATACAGACATTTTTATTTATTACTAGAAAATGTACTCAGCATTGCATTTGGTTTTAGCTAATTCTCTGTAAGTTTAAATGTAGTTTTAATAAGAGGTTCGCATTTAAAATCCTGGCCAACTTCGGGTACATTTTCCAATAAAATTGTATAACACAAGTCAGAAGAATGCATTCAATTTATCCCTCTGACAGATTTGTCACCATCTTGAAAAAATAATTAGTTTTAAGAATTTTTATAAATTTTGAAATGAATACTTTATGAATAAAAACTCATAAAAATACATTTTAGTATTCATTCATATTCAGTATTCATTCTGTATTTTTATTATTTTTATTTTTTATGATAATTCCCTATATTATTACGGGTAACTCTATTTTTTGAATTTGTACACTCAGGGGTTGTGGAGATATTAAGAAAAAAATCTTCTACAAAAATATAATAATGCAGACAATTTTATTTTTCAAAAAAATATTTGAAGAAATTGATATCATATTGTTTAGTGGTAAAATTAAATTAAATGTGTTTATGTGGCAGGCAAATTTTCATTCCATGTATTTTATTTCAATAATAAATAATGATATAAAAATAAATTTAATAAAAAAAAAAATGGTATTCTATACATGACATTGTTATATCAGTTATGGTCATCATGGTATAAAAAATTCATACATTTCCAAATGTGCTTAAATGATTGTTATAAAAGTTTAAAAAATGGCAAGGGAATAACTTTTACTACCATTTTAGCATACTTTTACCAAACTTGTACATTGTACTTGTACATTGTATTTTTGTACATTGGTTTACAAATGGGACCAGCATGTTTTATTCTTTAGATTTGCCTACGCAGATAATTTTGTATAGCGAGAACAGATATTTTCGCCTACCAAATTGTTGCAATAATTTAGTTTACAAATGGAACCAGAATGTTTCATGCCATTTCGACTGTACTGAAGCACATTTATTGAAATAGATTAAATGATTTTACATGCAAATTTCTGTTCAACGAAGTTTATGTTATAATTTTCATATGAATTTAAATGTTATTTTATAGTAAAATAACATTTAAATAGAATATAATTTTATAATAGAATAACAAAATTTCATAACCAATTGATTGTGACAGAAAAAGATTGGCTCAATCTTTTTCTGCCACAAATGTACATCAACACAAATGCACATAAACTCACTTTAAAATGTGTGGTTGTTTCCATCGTGTAGCTGATCTGATCTTGGGAGTTCTTTCAATTAAAGTAACTAATTCATCCATGAACTGTCTGAAATAACAGAAAAGCAGCTAGTAAGATAACTAATACAGTAAATTTAAACCTACTTTTTTTTAAATAAAGAATACGAAACCAAAGTATAAAGATTGGAAAAAGTTAATAACTTTTTAACTCTAAAACACATATTTTGCAAAAATTATACTATGGTATTCATTAAAATCAATGTTTCTCAACCTTTTTGTGATAACTGTTCAATTAAAAGAAAATTGAAGAGCTCTTACCAATTATTTTTAAACATATAAAACAGTTTTTTACGACAACATCAAATTAATGTTTATATTATACACTCAAGTGCCAATAGAATGCCTAAGTGCCAATTATTACCTAATTGCCAAAGTGCCAATCTATGGCACTTTGGCTAGAGTTGCAATTAATAAAGAATAAATAGTTGCAAATAAAATTGCAATTTGGCTAGAGTGTATAATATAATTCTATGCCTAAGTGCCAATCATTAGAATGCCAAGTGCCAATAGAATGCCTAAGGGGCAATTTGTCTAAGGGGGTCGTATAAAAATTAAAAAAGTGTAACATTTTGAAAATTAATGGGAGGACTAGTTCATTAACGTAATCTTATTTCCTACCTTACTTTCAACATTTTTGCAATTTACATTGTGCACTTATCTCCAACAGGTAAAGAATTAAAGCGTGTTTCAATCTTTTTGGGACACCCTGTATAGGGTGCGAAGAAAAGTTATAAATCAGGTCAATAACCCAAGAATTGTTAGGGTTATCGTATATTTTTATGCAGGTGCATAGGAAACCCATATATAGCATTATATGATAAGACAGCTTTATGGGGACTGATGCCCATTTTTAGGGGATATAGGGGTTATTTTGTTTTCTGTTACAGATAGAAGAAAACATCTATTACAAAGTTGTAGACCACTACACAATTAGTATTTTACACAAGTATTTTTGTTCAGGAGCAAAAGTTGCAAAATAACTCTCTAAATAACAATTTTAAAAGAGACAATGCTATTAATCTGCATGTAAGTGCAAGACATTACAAAGCACGTGGAGACATCTCATTACACATGTGCAAGCATACATCATTGCAAAAGGTGAACATTTTGTATTTTGTGCATAAAAGTAAATTTTATTCTGTCACATTGTCTAATTGTTCAATTTTTTTGGAGGGGAGTTAGATTATATAGACATTCAGAGTTCCTTTCCATCTTTTGCAAGGAGACACAAATGTTCAGCACTAATTTTGCAATGTGCTACAACTTGAAATTTACTTTATTTCCTATTTCTAACAGGAAACGAGATAGCCCCCCAAAAGATGCTTCATTATGAAGCACCACTGGGGTTTCCTATACACCTGCATAAAAAACCATACAATAATCCTAATAATTCTCCAGTTATTGGTTTGGTCCATCACTTTCTTGAAACTTTGTACATAGCTGCCAACCCAGAGAATAAAAAATTAGGAACACTGTACGCGAGAAAAATGACACGCAATAGTTGCACACAAAATATATATACATAGGTATCTCCAACATGGGAGTACTTGCTTCCCCCCCCCCCCATTGAATTGCACGTCAGTATTTCTTAGCCAATGTATTATGTATTGACAGTGATTTTGCAACCCCCCCCCCCCCCCCCCCGGAAGGAAAGATGGTGAAACCCATATATATATATATACTATATAATTAATCTTAATAAAAAAAAATAAGACCTCATGAGATAAGAATTTTGAAACATACATGAAATGCATAATATTTTTACACCCATAAAATTATAACTATATTTGTTCTCCTTAAATACATCAATATTCAACTAAAAGTAAAATTAAACTATTTTCATATTTGAAAAAAAAATGTCATTACACAATTTAAATACACTATTACAAAGTAAGTAAAACAAAGACAAATTAAGAATCTTTTTGGTTTATTGATACATAGGTAGCAGATTTGGCCTTTTTCAAGAAAGTGGCACCATGTTTGTTCATACCAAGCACCATTTATCTGATTATTTGGCAATTAAAGTAGACTGTAAAGTCAAAATACTCATGGAACTTCTAAAATCAGTTTTGTTTCTTTTTACAAGACTAAAAATTCGTTCACATGCAGCATTACTATGGGGGAGTGTTAGTATCACCAACATGATACTACTCAATTTACCATACAAAAGTTTATACACAGGATCTTTTTGCTTTCCTAACTTAGCCCACTGAACATCTGGTCTTCAGCAATTATTTCTTCTGGCAGAGCTGCCATTTGATAATGCAAAAACTCAGTCTCTACACTATCAATTATATCAAACGTTGATTCTGTTGAGTCTTTTTGCAGTATAGAGGGAAATCTGTCTATAAAAAATGTTATCAAGGAAATTTAACTTTTTTCCTCTGAGACACATCTGCGACTTCAGCATGATGTAAAACACCAGAGTTGATTGGATAGTTTCTGATAATGTAATTACATGTCATACAATAGTAGTTTTTAACGTACTCAAAAAACTGCTTTGTTTCATCAGACTTTAACTTTTTCAGGCACTCTAACGTCTCTGATCCCACAAATATGTCTTCATTATCCTTATGATTTGTTGAATCACTATAAGAGATATCGAAGACACATGTCGAAGCTTTCACAACTTTATGAATCTGACTAATATATCTGTAAAAAAACTTGAATTTGGAACTTTAGCTTATGGACTCTGGGGGGTCTCTGATTGCAGACTCACATTACATTTTTCGAAAACATTACATTTTTCAGAAAAAATGCAAGGGCATGATACAGATTTTTCAAAATAGAAAAATTTGTATTATGCAAATATAATTAAAAAATTAACCTTAATAATTAGCCATAATATGAAAATAACTAGTTTAGTCGATCTAATGTGCAACATTTAAATGATGGAGATGGATGGAAAAATATACTAACGTACTCTCGGCAATTCACGCGATGTAACTGAATTGCGCAATCGCACTCTTTATGCGAAAATAATTAAGAAATTAACAGTAATAATTAATCAGAATATGCAAATAAGATAATTTAGTCGATCTAATATGCAACATTTAAATGATGAAGATGGATGGGAAAAGATACTAACGTAATCTCGGCATTTCACGCGATGTAACTGAATTGCGCAATCGCACTGTTTATGCGAAAATAATTAAGAAATTAACCATAATAATTAATCAGAATATGAAAATAAGCTAGTTTGGTTAATCAAAAATGCAATATGTAGAAGATTGAGATGGATGGAAAAAGATATTCTTGCACTCTCGGCGATTCATGAGAACAAACTGAATTGCGCAATCGCAGTGTTTATGCGAAATTAATGAACAAAATAACATTTTAGCGATTTATGCTGAATTAAGACAACCTTTGAAGAAGTATATTTATTACTTTCATAAAATAAGCGATCGAGATCTTAATTTACATTACACGCGGCCGTAAATCTACGTTAATTTGATTGGCATTACCCTGCATTTTATTATGGAGTTGCTACGATCCCGGGAATGGTAAAAATCAATGCTAAAAAAGCGGAAAATCGGCGTTTCCGAGGAATTATACCATGTCTGGTTAATTGATAAATTTCAAACAAAAAAATCCGGAGAATTTCGTTAGTAATTCGGAGGCCGGAGAAGTAATGAAACATCCGGAGTTTCAGGCCCAAATCCAGAGTTTTTCACGTCTGATCTGTAATCTTATGAGCGTACTTTTGAACAAATAGAGAAAAATTTCCCACTTAGCTAAAAAATCCGTTTTATAGGGAAATTTTTGGGGATATTATCCCTAAACGTAGGGATTTTTTTCAAAAAATCGTTAAAATCGGGAGATGCGTCTTCAAAAGCGGGAAATCGGGATAAACACTCAAAAATCGGGAATCTCCCACCAAATTCAGTAGAGTTGGTACATATGTAACTTTTATGGTTGCAGAGGGGGAAAAATGGGGTAAAACAGGAATATTTTCAAAAATTCGGATTTTGTGGAAAAAATTCGGATTTTCGGAACAGACGTAAAAATTCGGAACGAATCCGGAAAATCCGGAACGGTTGGCAGCTATGGTATATATATCATACATGAAGTACATTGCATTATACTAAGTCAAGTCCATTTATAACAAGACTCGATTGACCAAAATTTTTACTACTATATTGCAACTTTATTACAAACAATCAATGCTAGTAATAAAACTAAAGCCCTTATGATTTAAAGGATATGTCCATAAATTCATAACCGATAAATTGCTCTAAGTGAGGTCATGATTGGTAGGCTTGGCTGCCTTTAATTTGTACTCCTCATTTCAGTAAGACTCACTTTTAACTACACCATATTTGAGTAAATCAAATTAAGAACAGGGCTTTAATTTGGTAATTTAATTTGTTCGATGTTTTGAGTTTCTAGGACTTGTTAAAATATTAATTTAAAAATATTAATTAAACCTTCTACAGAAATAACATTATGCAACTGATTATTTTATGAAAATTTAATTGAAGAAAATTATATCATATTGCCTAGAAATGAATTTTAATAAAATGTGTTTATACAGCAGACAATGTTTATTCAATTTAAATGATGAAAAAATAGTACACACACACATATATATATATATATATATATATATATATATATATATATATAATGTCCGTGAACTCTGGCAACAAAAAAAAGAGGGGTTATCACCCCTCTTTTTTGTACACAGCAAGATGAACAATATTTGCCATAGACTTAAGGTTGCAATCCATGAATAGTGGCAGAAAAAAGAAACACGAATCGTCCATATTGATCCTTTATTAGAGCAAAAAATAGACTCAAGTAACAGATATATGGCGCAATGCCATTCACACCAGAGAATTACTTAAAGGAGTTATTTAAAGTGGCATTAGCGGGCTTCGTTATAAAGCCAACACCGGCAAAGGAAAGATTCTTGCACCCTTCCAAAGACTCCTGGTGTGGTGTTGATCTTGTCTGCAGCAATAGAGATTCGCGTGACGAGATCTTCAAAGTCCACAGATGTCTCGTAAACCAACTCTTTCATGTGTCCCCAGAAGAAGTCCAGTGGATTCAGATCCGGGGAGCGTTGAGGCCAAGCCACAAGTCCAGCACGCTCAACCCACTGCTAGGCATATGTCGTGTTTAGAAAGTGTTGAACAGTGGTGGAAATGTGTGCCAGGACTCCTTCATGCATAAACCACATGTCACATTGTGTGGTGAGCAGAACACCATGCAACAGACCGGGTAGCACATGCTCCAGGAACATACTGTACACAGCACCTATTAGGCTTTCTGGCAAAAGGTAAGGTGCTACCAGCCAATTACCAAGAATATCTACCCAGATGTTGATGGAAAATCTCTGCTGGTTTTACTGTGCATCCAAAGAGTTTTGTTTCGGAATAATAACCATCAATGCCATTTCAGCAGCTGACCTGCTTTGCATGTTGTGTTTCTGCCACTATGAGTGGATACGACCCTAAGTTCTATGGCAAATATCGTTTATCATGCTGTGTACTATCACCCCCTTTTTTTTGCTGCAAGAGTTTGCAGACACCCTGTATGTATGTGTGTGTTTATATATATATATATATATATATTTCAAACCCATATATTTTCTATTGCATTCAACAGATTGTTGAAACAAGGTAAAAATAGTACAGGTATAACTTCTACCTTTTTGACATATGTGGTCTAAACCTCATATTCTTTTGTTAATATATTTACAATTGGGAGAAGGATGTTTCATTTCTCGATCTGCTTATGCAGATAATTTTGAATAGAAAGAACAAACATTATTATATTTCTTTTTAGGGTCCCATAAAAAGAAATTTATAGCTAAATATTTTAACATAATTTTTTGAAAAACAATATCATTCAGAACACTGCTGAAATTTGTACATATTTTAAATTATGAGCAATGTGGGGTATATTTGCTGGTCAAAAATAAAACAAATATATTCAACATAACATACATAATTTCTATGGTCTTATGTTTTAAGGTTGAATACAACATGAGCCGGGCTAAGACATTATGGCTGGCTACTTGTCACTGGCAAGTTTATTTTTCTATTGGGCACTGAAGAAAATCTAAATAAAAGTGTGAAAGCCCCAGGCCGTCCGACTCGTCCAGAGGACTTAGAGTATCCTAAATAAAAGTGTTGAAGACCCAGACCGTCCGGCTCATCAACAAGGACTTGAGCAACCATTTAGACGGCCGGTAAATAAAATAAAATCCTAAATAAAAGTGTAGAAGAAGACCCAGACCGCCCGACTCGTCCGGGGGACTAAGAGCAGCTATTTGGACGGCCGGGACTAAATAAAAGTGTGTAAAAAGTCTGAAGATAAAATATTTTTGGTACTGGTTATTAATCTTTATAGAAAATTTTAATATCTGAATATGAAAGAAAAGAAAATGATCATATAAATGCATCAAATTTTAAAAGGGTTACCTTCCAATTTGAAGAGTGGGTTCTGTTGCATAAACCACACCTTTAAAACCTGTGCCTTCTGTTATGTAGGGAAGAGCCATCATGCTTTGGTAGTTAGATATCAAAATTACATCAATCTGAGAAAAGTCAACTATGCACTCCTGAAAGAAAAATAGAACATTAACATTTTCAGAAATTATAACCCATAACTTCTCTGTTTTAACAGTTTCATAGAATTGCCATAAGTATCTCACCTCTGGTGGACAAAATTCAGGACAACTATCAACAAACACTCTACCATTGCAATCCTTTAATTCCTGAAAAAGGAAATTTAAGAACTCACACTTTTGTTTAAAACAAAATATTAAAATAAATGAAATGAAATTCTGCAATTGAATAAAATTTCAGTAAAAATAAACTCTCAAATTTAGATTATGATAAGAACTGTTGATTTGCCAGATTAATTTGACAGGTAAATAACAAGATTGTTCAAAACACATCACTGGAAAGTTTGGGAACAAGTTTATAAAATTCACTAGCAGTATACCTGTTCTTCATACGGAATATATAACATGAAAGAACTTAAAATTTATAATTATGTACAAATTCCTATAGTATTCTAAATGATATTGCTATTCAAAACATCCCATTAAAATATTTAATTTAATTCTCTTAAAAAGAAGTATAAAAATTTCTGTCTTCACTATACAAATTTATCTTCCATGCAGATCTGAAGAATAAAACATCCTAGTCCCATTTGTGAACAAATTTACAAAAAATATTAAATTGGATCAATATATGCCAAAATAAAAGCGCTAAAATGGCTTCACAGGTAGTATAAAAACTTTATAACTTATGCAATCATGATCAAGATTTTAAAATTTCTGCTTTATGGTTATCTTTTGCAATCAGTCATGGTAAATCTTCATATTACGGCATAGGAGGTACTGTTAAAAGCAAGAAGTATGCAGTAAAGAGAGATGTGTTCTTTTGCAATTCATACACCTTAAAAGATCATGCAAATTATTCTTTCTGGCCCTCATGAGACAATATGTGTCATATTCCTCTTGCACATGTGCTACATACTTTGCTAACACCAACAACCAGCAGTACTGGCAGATGCTATACGTTACCTCAGAAACATTTGGAAACAACAAAAGAAAAATACATTTCCATCTCAAAATCAAACAATTAGGAGTTATATATGAAGGGGGAGGACATCTTTTTACAAATTACACAAAACAGAATGCGGTTGCTCGTGTCCTTTGGATGAGTCGGACGGTCTGGGTCTTCTACAAAACAGCATGCAGGGCGCGGTAGCCCATTGGTTAGCGTGCTGGAGTTGCACTCGGTAGGCCCGGGTTCGATTCCAGCCACTGCCAAAACTGCCGCCGTGTTCATGCGGAGTACGATCACGTTAAACATGTGGGTCCGAAAGTCCTTCCGAGAGGTTGGTGGTAGGGGAAGGAGGGTACGGTCCCTGTGGATGCCTCCCCCACTGGGTTCCGGTCTAAATTGGGTGGCACTTCCTGACCGTCCAAACTGTTACCTTACACCTTTCTGGTAGGTCGGACGGTCTGGGTTTCAACAACAACAACAAAACAGCATGCACCTGTTTCGAAAATACATTGGATACTCTTTGCAACAAACCAGCAAACCCAAAGTTAAAAGAAAAAGTATTTAAGACTTCGGGTCCAGAACCAAACAAAATGGACCTAAAGTCCGTATTCATTTTACAGATAAGGGGTTTATTATTCTGTTTAGTACTGGCAAAGAGGATATAATATATCCTTGATATAGTTGCATGCTGTGTGGTATAATATATTTTTTTCTTTTTTGTGGTATAATAATTATAAATATTATATTAGTAAGCAAGTGTAAAACATTTTAAAATCAAATTGCTGCAGTTAAATTACAATAACAAAATGAAAGAAGGAAATTATATTCAACAAGTGCTAAAAATAAATTTAACAGCAAGAGGATATGTGAAAAAAATAGTTACTTACACCTTCAATCTGAGGATCAGTAGAGTTACGTAGAGTCCAGGATGGAAGGTTGAACAGTCTAGAGCTAATATAAGAAAATAAACTTCAATAAAATATATAAAAGAAATAGTTAGAACAGAGTTTGAAACTTTACAAAGATTTTTAAGAGTCATGATGCATGAGAATAAAAAACACGAGATAAATATGAAGAAAAAAAAATAAAGCTAAATAAGGAATAATGTGAGGCAAATGAGGAATAATGTAAGTAAATATTTCACAAAATGCTATTTCATAAACAAATCGAATTTTAAATTTGAAAAAAGATAAATTACTTCAATTTTGAAAGAAACATTAGTAGCATAAAAAATAGTATTTTTAGAATATAAACACTTGATTTTAATGAGTCAATTGTTGACTCAACATTTAAAATAAGGTGCATTCGCCCCTGATTTTCGAGGACAGGCCTTAAAATAAGATTTGTGTTTTAGCTTAATTTTGTCCTCGAATTTGTCTCTGATTTAGTAATTTTTCCTTAAAGTTGCACAATAATGAATATAAAACAGGAGTCACAATTTTGCTATTAAAATTAAAAACATTTGAGTACTGCTATGCTAATCTAGCAACAGTGTAACCAGTAACCATACTGGGAATTTTCATGGCCTTTTGAGAAAATATAAACAAATGCTACTATATTGAAAAAAAACTTCTTTATACAAATACCAGAAAATGTAATCGGTGTGGCATGGGAGTTAAAGCAAAGTATTTATATAAAATAACAAAATAAATAAATTTTATTCATATAAATAGTGAAAATGGCATGCGATTCATGTATATCAGCACAACGGGCATGTTACGAAACCCTCCCACAAATCATAAAACCAAAACCAGTCACTTGCAGAGACTCTACATTAAGAGACACAATTTAAATCGTAATTTCAACAATCTCAACACAATTAGACAAATTTATATATTGGTCATATCTTGCACAAATCTTGCACAAAATGCAATTTTTATATTTCTAATTAAAGCACGAAACTGAAAGAACGTCCACTTTCCAAATCAATTTCAATCCCCCTTAATTTGAATCTAAATCCCCACGAAATGCAAAATCAGTTTAAACGCATTACACAAACATCCAAAGAAAAAAAAAAGAAATGTACAAGTGATAATGTCTCAGCAGAATTCTTTCTTTGAGAGAAAAATTTAAGTGCAACCCGCTCACTTATCCCAAAATACCCACTTCCCTTAAGCTTTAAAACAGATGTTTTCCAGAGCAGGAAAAGGTTAAGCTTGCAGCAACTTCGGAAGATCTACTGCGATGACTTAAAAATTAGGGAACTTTTAGCCAAATTATAAAATTGTGCCAATCTTAGTTTTTTGGATGCAACGATGTATATCAAATCACATAAAGATTGCAAATTTTAATGTATTTAAAAAAATAATAAATATAAAATAACTAAAGAGCTAATGCCAAGGTGCACCTATTTGGTTCCTGAAGTACTTGTGTACCAAATTTAAATGGCCATACGATGCCTAGATTTTTCATTACAGACTGTACAGACATTTTCTTTTATTATATAAGATACAGCAGTTAATTAGTGCATTGCAAACATCTATGTAAAACAGGCTTTCAAATAAAATTATTAATACTATAGAATGAGTATTTTTTCAGGTCTTGGCTGTTTGGTTCATGTTAGAGCACAATTTTCTGATTGTTGGAGTTAAGCACCATCAGGAGCAGTTAGTGGTTGGAGAGGTGACTATTTAATGTCAATCAGTGTGTTCATGGCATAATCGGCTAAATCCAACAGGAAGCGTTTATACAGGGTATCAAAGGAGTCATCTTATACTAAGAGTAGGGGATAAGCCCTTTAAAAAGGAAGTTTCTGCATCCCCAGAAACTCCAAGAAAAAAGTGGTCACTTTAAAAATAGCCAAGTTTTGCTGAAAGAACATTTTACATGCAATTTGCACATACAAGCCCTAGTTGAAGATAACAATATACACAAGAGGTTCACTAAATTGATAAGATTCATGGTTAAGAATAATATTACTAGCATATTAGAAATTCAGTACAAAAAGTGCAATTATAAACACATTATAAGAAGGTCAGTATCTTATGATAAAAATAAAATCCTAAAATGCCATAATTACATTGTTATTTTATAAAAGAAATTAAATTACACACAAAAAAAAATACATACCTATATACTAGAGGCAATGGTAAAAACATCAAAGCAGATGTCATATCCAGGCCACAATCCAACATAATTGTAGTACCTTTGAATGTCAAAATATTGCATGGTTTGTTTGGATGCGCACTTAGACAGTACTGCAAAACATAAAAATGTACAATTATTAATACAATGCTGCACAAATTCTTTAATGCAAGCACAATATAAAATAAGTTTAAATGCTTCACTAAATTTATGATTTTATGTATCAATTTTAACATGAAACTAAAAGCTTTTTAATTTTATTAATATTAGGTACAGCTAGAAAAAACATTCAAACATGTAAGTATCTAAGTTATTTGAATTCCTGTAACTAAAATATTATTTAGTAACAAAATATTTTTGTTTTAATATTTAAAATCTTGAGAATATTGATTTTAATCTTGCAAACACCTATATTTCTCTGGGAACATATTTTTGCTACTCGCTAGAGAAAGAGTCGCTACTCTTTCTATGGAGAGTCATAGATTTATTTCCACCCTTTTGTAGAAAGTTATATACGGTAGTGAAGAAGCTAGATTTTATAGGTAAACTCTAGTGAGTAAAAATTATTTGGAAACAAGAGCTTACAGATGAACTCATTTTTACAAATTTGGTATGGAGTACATGCTGTATGCAGATGAAGAGACCGATTATAAGTTGAGGAAAGGAGAAAATATTCAAAATTCTTAAAAATAAAATCAGTGAAGATTCATTATAGACAGTTTTAATGTTGTTATTATTTACAGTAATGTTAAATATTTTTAAAGCTTATAAAATGCAAAAATCTATAAATCTCACCCTCTCTCTATATATATATAAATATCTCCATATAAAATATCATTTCAAGAATGTATATATATATTTAGCAGTACACAATGAGCATGTTAACTTCATATTTGATAGTTGGTGTATTGATACAAACCATTTAAGAAAAAGTTAAGCAACTGCATGCATGGGACTCAAATGAGTTTGTGTTAATATTCAAGCCTATTTTACTTTGATTTGAAATATTATAAGTGAAGGAGTTTCGTATATTTTAAGGTTAAGAAAATTGATTGAAAAAGGAAAATTTTAAGGTCCAAGCAAGAACATGGTTAATACTGCCTTTTCAAAAAAAAGTAGGAACAAAAACAGGAATTCATTTTTTTTAAAAGTGGGAAAAAAGGAATTTGAAATCTGTTGATGTATTTTTAAATAATAAATGAATTGAAAATATGTTTGCAAAATAACAGAAAAAATAATATCCAAGAAAGATTAGTTTAATATTCAGACCTGCACAGAAAGTTTATGAAGACAAATGTTAAATTTATGGCTTTCAGCAATAGATTACAATAATAACTTGTATGTGCCAATGTTGCTACAACATAATTGTAACCAGATACAAACTAACTATGGATGCAGAAGGAACCTTAATTGGAAAGCAAATAACTTTCAATCTTAAAATAAATTGAAGTTTATGACAGAAACGTAAATTATGTTATATGGAAATAAAATATATAGGTATGAAGATAAAGAGTATAAATAAAGTTAAAGAGTATAAATGTAGTATTGCTATAACAAGTGTTGATTCTGTGAATAAACAAGTATTAATTTTGCTTCATCTAATGAAACAAGTCTTCCTTACACCATCATCAATCTCCATTTATTTTATAGGTAAAAAATTACTCCCATCAGATACCTCAAATTCTAGCTTTTGCCCTTCTTTTAATATAACAGATTCAGGCTTCATTTTCCCTTTAACAAATTAATAAGAACTTCATTATTTTTGGAATACAGGATGTGAATTAAAGGACATTCACTTTGGAAAAGGGAAAGAAACTCTGCAAATGTAAAAGATAATGCAACAAAAAAATGTATATAGGCTAACATATTAGGATCATTTAGATACTGCCTTATTCTTTTATATCTAGCATTTAATGAAATATTACCAGAACTGCATTTGCTTGGGAGGAACTGTAGGAAATATTCCAAAATAAGACTATTGTGTGATGATGTGTTTTAGTACTAGTTTAATGGCAAGCCATCTAGAACTAGCATAACATAAAAGAAAATGATTTTCAACATTTAAAAGAGACTGAATTCCAGCAAAATCTTCCTTTGTGCAACATTTGGTTCAGGGGGGGGGGGGGGGGGATTCAGTGTAAACTCATCAATGTTCATATCTCAAACTTTCAAATATTTCGATGCATCTTATGTAGAGTAGAGAACATGTGAGTTCTGAGTTCTGCTTTTCAAATTTTAATTTATTGATATTTGGGCCTTCTTTTGACAATATGGTAAGTTTATTAAGGGCAACTGATGTTGTTTCAAAATGTCTTGCACTATTTCTGCTGTTGCATGCCCTAGAAGTACACTTGTTTAATAAATACATTTAACCATATGCTTTCGATTACCAGTACCATACATACACATACAACTGCTTTTTCACCTAAGCAGTAATAGTTTCATTAATGTAAGTGAATATGCAAAGTCAATATCTTGTTACATATCTTGCACAGAAGTGAAATATGGAATAATTCCATTGGATATAATGCAAGATTTTTTTTTATCTGGATTGGCATAATATATAAAAATACCTTTCAAAAAGTAGGAAAAAATAGGAAATAAGCAAATATTTTTAGACAGTAGGACGAGTATGAACTCCTGCAAGAATGTAGCACTGATTATGAACAGAATACATTGTTAAAAGTAAAATAACTGCGTTCAATTGTAATCTAAACAAGTGCATATAATTATTCTATTTGAAAATATTTTAACGGATTAACTGCTCTGACACACATCACTGCAGTGGTATCGCCAAGGGAGGAAGATTTGGGTGTTAACATCCCCCAAAGAATTCATTGAATTTCGAAGAAATGATATTTGGAAAAATGGAAAACAAATTATTTGGTTAGCCCCTATCCCCTAAAAATGTAGGGACGCTACTGTAATTAAAATCTAAATAGGCAGTTATCTTTATTAAAACTCAACACAACGTTAAACATTGAAGTTTTGGATTAAAAAATATTGCATCAGTGTAATAAAAACTAAAGTGCTATTTATGACTAAAGCCTAAAATGACATTTCTTATAAAACACATATATTTTTCTCACCAATTTCATTTTTATTTTAAAACCGCAATTGGTATCTTTGAAAAAGGTAATTTAATTGCGAAACAAATGCTGGTTTAATTTATTCTTATGTTTAATAAATTCACGCCTTCATATCAAATAGCTTGTGCAATAAACCGACAACTGCTTGATGTTAAGACAATGTGAATTAATTAAAATCAGAAAAAAAAACACATAAATTTTGTACAATCCGCCGTAAACAAATATTAGAAACCAAACTGAATCCGTAATTGTCAACCAACCACAGTTACAGTGAAATAAATCTATTAATTTAATTAATTACATTTCATGTATCAGAAAGCTTTAATAATAAGTAAATAATCTGAAGTAAGTATAATTTTCATTATCATTAATAAAACTTTAGTAGAAAAATATTCTAAAATTTTTTTGATCAAAATGTAAAATTTCAAGATTATTAGATTTGTTTCATTAAATTTGACTATGAAGGATTATTGAAAAAATCATGATTGACACAATTTGCAAATATCTCATACCTCCTAAATTTCACTGATGTGTCTCAAATATATTTGATAATCATGGACCAATCATGGATGTCCACGATTTGCTTTGAACAGCTGTCTGCTTGCTGACGGTACTTTAACTTTGCTATGTGGTCGTAATTTTCGTGCCGGTTCGTTTGTTTTGTCGTTGTCTAACAGAAAATAGTGTATAATTAAAATTTCATTATGTATTTAACAAGTAAGCCTGTCAAAAGATTTATTTTATGACATTTTAGTTTATTCATTCCTTTTCCTTTATGTTTCTTTTAATACTAATGAATTGTATTCACATTTCTAATTGTAGTGTTCTATTTTTAGCTCTTTTTGTGTGTAGTATCTTTATTTCATCTTCGTTTGCATTTTACGACACTAATAAAGACATTGTTGAGTTAAATCCAACCACCTTCGAGTCTCGAGTTACTGACAGTGAAGATATATGGATCGTCGAATTTTATGCACCATGGTATTTTTTAGTTTTTGAGCTTTTTATAAATCTTGTAAGAAAGTAATATCATTGCATTTATTCATATAAATAATATTATAAGTTCTCTGTTCAGTCCACTATTTTAATAGATTAGAAAAAGAAAACTATATATACAAAACAATTTTCTTATAAAATATTTCTAGGTTGAAGCAGTTCGAAACTCATCTGCATCCATTAAATATTGAAAATCAAATAAATTCTAGCTATACTATTAGTTCATAATTACTTAAGTGATGGGTATGATTCTAGTTTTACTAATCCTCTTCAGCTAGACCTGAAAATGGGTACCACAAGTCAATAAATAATGCAGTTTGATGATTAAATGAAACTGGCCACCAACCCCCACACAGTCTGTTTTAATCGAAAACCTGCCCAGAAATTATTAGCTGTGTGTTTCTTCTTTGCACAGTTCTCGTATCTCACACACAATATATATATATATATATTGTATATATAATTAAACTAATAGAAACAATGTTGAACTTGAGGCACTGTAAATCACCTAATATATAAATAATGTGTAAATCCAGATAATAATCCCCCATTCGTTATTTTTCAAAATACCAAATTGCACCATGTCGATTCATTTCCCCATGTTTAGGGGAGTTGTCATAAAATGTAAAAATACAAAATGAAATACTTTGAAAATTAGCCTGATATATAAAAAACATCGAAAGTAGTGTTATTTACTATGTTATGGAATATAATAAATTAGCTATTTATAGCTGGGAAAAAAATTAAATATAGTATCAAATCCTTAGAAAAATTTGTGGATATAAAAAAAAAAACATTGAAAAAAATTATAATTTGTAGGACTTTTTGCAAATCCAATACTAATAAATTTTTTTTTAAATTGTGGGACTTTTCAAGTATTGGATTTATTAAATATTGCCAAAGTTTTAGAATTAAAAAAAAAGAAACTTAAAAAAATATTTCAATCAAAATATAAAAATATTCTTTGCAAAATATTTCATGAATCCGATGCTTTAAAATTTTGAGTCTTTGTAAATTTTTGATAAATCGAAATACTTATAAATTTTTAGAAAAATTCTCCAGAAAAGCATTCCTGTTTTCTAAACATGGTTATAAACCAGCTTGTGGCTAAAAATATTCTTTTTCATTTGTACATTGTGATTAATTCTTCTCAATTTATATTTCTATTTTTTTGCCAAATCCAAACTTGAGTCATAAAGTTCAGATTTTCAACCTTAAAGTTGTTTGACTGAATCGTGGCCTTTTCAAGTAGTACTTATATATTCTGGTGTTTAAAATGTATTTAAGCATGACATGAAGAATAGAATGAAAATTTAGATCTATAAAGTTTTGGTAAAATATTCACATGTATATTTAAGATAGTTAGTATTTTCTGCATCAGTTGATTTGATAAGAAAGGAGTTTTTATAAATGTTGTCCGGAAAACCCCTTTCCAATACTGTTTATATAGATGCTAGTGTATTTTTCTAAAATAATGAGAAGTCTTTAAATCTTTTCTGTATTATAAAATATAAATTATCTGCACTATACCTTTATTTCCCCCTATTTTTATATATGGTACTAAAGCAAGAAGTTCAAACCGGCTGATCCGGAGATTAGGTCACCTTGGTTAAATCGGAGAAGACGCCACGCACTTTGTGAGGTTAAATCGGAGAAGACGCCACGCACTTTATGTTGCAATCTGGTAACCTCTTGTATCGGTTGTTTTCGGCGGAAATTGTGTAGCATCCAATAAGAATACGTTTTTGTGTTTGCTACAGTTTTTTGATGTAAAAGAACATTTCTATCAATATTTTTGGCCATTGTTGTGCGTGTTTGCTTGTTCTTTCGTTATTTGATTTATTTTGTAATAATTATTCATTTTAGTTTTAGTTTTGCGGATTTGCTTTTGTCGTCGATTATATTTCCCTTATGTCTTCTGGTATGCGCGAGCAAATGGAAGGTGAGTGTAGTTTTGTAAAGCGTGGTAGAATGGATGTTGGTATGAATGAATCTAGAATAAAATTTTACTATGATTTGGAAAATAAAGGTTTGAAAGAAGTGATTAATTGGTGTGTTATGAAAGGGATTATGAGTGATAAATACGGATCCTCGGTTGCATGGAGAAAGTGATTTTGCTACGTGCGATATGCACAGATAAAATTGTAGCATATTCTGTGTCTGGGCGCCGCAGGCGACCGTTCCTAATAAACCGGAGATCACTGGGGGCCCCGTTCCGGTGTAGAACGACCTTTAGGTCGAACCCCTGCCCCTGTACGGACCACTGGTACATACGGGCCACTAATACATCCGTTCCACAATTTTCGATCTTTAGATCAAATCCCTGCTCTTACACGGACCTGTAGGTCGAACCCATTCCTTTATATGGATCCTCAGTTAGATGGAGAAAGCGATCTTGATACGTACGATATGCACAGATAAAATTGTAGCATAAAAATTTTAAATTTTACAAAAATCTGATTTTGGAACGTTTACATGAGTATTATTAATTTTTTTATTCTGCAGTTTTATAAAGTTATTTAATTTTCTTAAAATACACAAAAATCTTATTTTGCAACGTTTTTTTGAGTATTATTCACTGTTATTTAAGTTAAATTAAATTATCATTTATATTAGAAAATCTTGTTTAGAACAAACACAATAGTCTGTCTTTAGAAACAGGGTTCTTCTACCAAAACATCATTTTGGTAGGAGGAGCCTATTTCTAATGACGGTAAATGACATCACTGAGGATGGGTGGAGCCAATTTCAAAACACGGAAGAAAGCGCCAACCACAGGCCAACTTGGCCCGATTTTGTACTTAGAAAAAAATTTGCGGTGACCTAATCTCCGGATTTACCAAATTGGTAAATCCGGAGATTAGGTCACCGCAAATTTTTTTCTAAGTACAAAATCGGGCCAAGTTGGCCTGTGGTTGACGCTTTCTTCCGTGTTTTGAAATTGGCTCCACCCATCCTCAGTGATGTCATTTACCGTCATTAGAAATAGGCTCCTCCTACCAAAATGATGTTTTGGTAGAAGAACCCTGTTTCTAAAGACAGACTATTGTGTTTGTTCTAAACAAGATTTTCTAATATAAATGATAATTTAATTTAACTTAAATAACAGTGAATAATACTCAAAAAAACGTTCCAAAATAAGATTTTTGTGTATTTTAAGAAAATTAAATAACTTTATAAAACTGCAGAATAAAAAAATTAATAATACTCATGTAAACGTTCCAAAATCAGATTTTTGTAAAATTTAAAATTTTTATGCTACAAATTTATCTGTGCATATCGTACGTATCAAGATCGCTTTCTCCATCTAACTGAGGATCCATATAAAGGAATGGGTTCGACCTACAGGTCCGTTTAAGAGCAGGGATTTGATCTAAAGATTGAAAATTGTGGAACGGATGTATTAGTGGTCCGTACAGGGGCAGGGGTTCGACCTAAAGGTCGTTCTACACCGGAACGGGACCCCCAGTGATCTCCGGTTTATTAGGAACGGTCGCCTGCGGCGCCCAGACTCAGAATATGCTACAATTTTATATGTGCATATCGCACGTAGCAAAATCACTTTCTCCATGCAACCGAGGATCCGTACAAGGACAGGGGTTCGACCTAAAGGTCGAAATTTGTGGAACGGATGTACCAGTGGTCCGTGTAGGGGCAGGGGTTCGACCTAAAGGTCGAAAATTTTGGAACGGATGTATCAGTGGTCCGTTTGTACCAGTGGTTCATGTAGGGGCACGGGTTCGACCTAAAGGTCGAAATCTGCGGAGCGAATGTACCAGTGGTCCATACAGGGGCAGGGGTTCGACCTAAAGGTCGTTCTACACCGGAACGGGGCCCCCAGTGATCTCCGGTTTATTAAGAACGGTCGCCTGCGGCGCCCAGACACAGAATATGCTACAATTTTATCTGTGCATATCGCACGTAGCAAAATCACTTTCTCCATGCAACCGAGGATCCGTACAAGGGCAGGGGTTCGACCTAAAAGTCGAAATTTGTGGAACAGATGTACCAGTGGTCCGTGTAGGGGCAGGGGTTCGACCTAAAGGTCGAAATTTATGGAACGGATGTACCAGTGGTGCGTACGTACCAGTGGTGCGTATGTACCAGTGATCGTGTATGGACAGGGGTTCGACCTAAAGATCGACATCTGTGGAACGAATGTATAAGTAGTCCGTGTAGGGGCACCTAAAGGTCGTTCATTTTAAAATTAAAAAAAACAAAACTTAGAAAGAAATTTGCACTCTAAAAATGTTTAAAAATTGATACTTATAAAAAGTTTCTACTCTAATTAAAAAGATTAAGAACTTTCAAAGGAGGGAGCAATTTTCTAAACACTGAAAATATAAACAGAGTTTCAAAACACAGGATAAATTAAACAAAAAAACTAACCTTCAGGACTCAGAGTCGGAACAATGCTGAAATCTTTCTTCCGCCTGCTGCTTTTTAAGGTCATCATCATTTGTATGGGGAGGAAAGATGGAAATAATTCCTTTTATAAATATATTCCATGCTTCCTCCCCAACCTCATGCCCAAGCCTTCTTTTAAACATGTACGCATACAAATATGAATTAAATTGGTGTTTCACTTTGCGGGATTTGCTTTTTCTTTTAATCGCCGACCACGTTCCCTCAATCGAATTAGTATGCGCGCCTGTCTCGGGATCCTTAAATTCGTAACTGTGATTCACTTGAAGGTGTTTGAAGCCTTTATGCTTAAGGCAATCATACGCCTTCCAACAGTCCGAAATTATTAAGGTCCCCTTCTCAATATACCTTTCAATCCTTTCCAGCAAACATTCACGCGATCTATTAGGCACCTTAGCAAAAAAACATTTATTCGTTCCTCTTTCAATTCCTCCAAACACCCACTGTCCAACCACAGGCTTTCCTCTTCCATACTTATTCTTACCAAACTTACTTTCATCTATTTCAACAATCACACCATTACCACCAATCTTAATCTTTTCATTAAAAAAAAATACTCACACAAATATCCCGGCAAAACTGTTTCCAATCAGTAACAGTTTTGTCGGAAATATTTAACTGATTCATAATAAACTTGCACTCACAATCATTAAACCACAACAAAGTCATAATTAAAATATCAATCAAACTCAACTTACTTTTCTCAAACCATGTACCCCTCCTTATACTCCTACAGACATCATGTTGATTCATTCCAAATCTCTTTCGGCACCTCCATTCGAATCCATCAATCCTTCTATCTATCTCACATAACTTCATTTCATCTCCACACTTAGGACAAACATATTTATCACTCATAATCCCTTTCATAACACACCAATTAATCACTTCTTTCAAACCTTTATTCTCCAAATCATAGTAAAATTTTATTCTAGATTCATTCATACCAACATCCATTCTACCACGCTTTACAAAACTACACTCACCTTCCATTTGCTCGCGCATACCAGAAGACATAAGGGAAATATAATCGACGACAAAAGCAAATCCGCAAAACTAAAACGAATAATTATTACAAAATAAATCAAATAACGAAAGAACAAGCAAACACGCACAACAATGGCCAAAAATATTGATAGAAATGTTCTTTTACATCAAAAAACTGTAGCAAACACAAAAACGTATTCTTATTGGATGCTACACAATTTCCGCCGAAAACATCCGATACAAGAGGTTACCAGATTGCAACATAAAGTGCGTGGCGTCTTCTCCGATTTAACCTCAACAAAGTGCGTGGCGTCTTCTCCGATTTAACCAAGGTGACCTAATCTCCGGATCAGCCAAAAAATTTGATATATTCCATTATGATAACAGTGTAATTGTTAATTTTAGACAAATTTTCTTCTGTAAATATTCTCCCTCTTAAATGTCTGTTAAAATACTATGCAAAGCAAATACAATTTGCTTATCCATATGAAAACTAATTATAAGATGTCTGTTGTGAATTTCATTTGTAAAATTAGTAAAGTTTTAATGTAATTATTCATGTCTATAATTTTTTAGGTGTGGCCATTGTCAAGCTTTAGTCTCTGAATACTCAAAAATGGCTTCGGCTTTAAAGGTATAATTTTTTTATCTCTTTAGATGTAATATGCTATAAAGTCTTATATAACATTTATAGAAAATTTATTCAAAAGAAAGCAGTTTCCTGAACTTGCATATTTTTGGCATACACAAAGTGACTCACTCGTTTGATTTAAAAAATAAAATTTTGTAGTATTACTAACTTTGAATTATAGAAGAGACCTAATTCTAATTAAATTGGTTGGTGACAGCATAACTTACATACTGTCCCCATTAACAATAAAAATATTTTATATATTGTTTATTAATAATGTCAAAATAATTATTTTATTAATTCCATGATTATTTGCTAATAACCCAGATATTTAACCTTTATTTCCTTCTTAACATAATCTTTTCAAAGGGGGGAAAAAAAACTGTTGTCAAAACGTGGAATTTTTGTAAGATGATCTTTTAGCCCATTTATATGCCTGAATTTCTGATAATTGTCAATTTTCAGGTTCCAAAAACTTTTTTTTCAACTTCATAGTTTCTAGAAACTTCTGCTTGGAATAAGTTCTTGGTAATATTTTTAAGATTTCTAATGGATGACTGAGCTGTTTAGCATGATTTAATGGAATTTTAATGCATAGTTTGAATATAAACGTGATAAAAACATCATTTTAGCAACACATGTTTTTTTGTCTAAAATGTGTAAAATATTAAAACACTAGATTGTTTTGCACACCAACTCAAGTAAATAATACAAACATATAAATTCTAATGCATAATGTGTAAATATTATGTAATTATTTTGCAAAAATATATTTTTTTTAATGAAATTCCTCTTTAGGTGTAAATTTTTAAAGATAACTTTATCATAGCTTTTACTGTAAACTGATGTTACTGGCCTCATTTTTGCAAATAGATAATATCATTCAAGGTTGATCTTTTCAGAGTTTCTTAGAATTCTAATAATGTAATATATTTTTTTTTATGAGGGAAAATATTCATATCACCTGAATGTTACAGCATCGCTGAAATGACTGTTTATATAGAAGAGCTATTTAAACAGTATTATAATAATGCAACTTGCATTGAATCATTGAAAAACTTTTATTTTATTATACCACAAATTAACTAAAATATTTTACAAGAAATGGTAAAAATTCTTTAACAACATTATAGCCTAAACAATAGATCATACAAAATGAAACATTGCCATTTTCACCCCTGCAGAGTTTCACTCAGGTAGAACTGCCCATAGGAGAGAAGGGGTACAGACCTCCAATATATTTTTTTGTGGGAGAAGATGTGAAAAAATAACAAAGGTGAAAATCAAATATAAAGGAAGGGGCCCATGATAAATGTTTGTAGGGGGCGCTTAATTTGTATGGGTAACACTGCCCCAGGCTATTTTAAAAGAGCACAGCATCTTGGCTGCCTTTTTGTTATCAGAACAGTGCTCCCTTGCCCTTTTGTGATTAGAAAAGCACCCTGCCTAGCTCTTTGTTAAGAGAGCAATGTTTTCCACTGCCTCTTATCTCCCAACAATAAATAAATAAAAACAATAAGATTAAGGCCTGATCTAGAATCAAAGAAAACATCCCCCAGCACACTTTCCTCCATCAAAAGAAACATAATAGAAGTAGCAGAAAGGGGAAGATTGTTATGTTATGCCAATTCATTCCCCTTTTCACAGGATTGAAACTCAAATTTTGTTAAATTATTCCATGATTGGTATGCATTTGGGGTAAAAAGTTCTGAAAATTGGAACGCTCTAAATATTTTCGACCTAAAACCAGTATTTAAATATATAGCTTTCCAGACTAAGGTTCTTTTGTACAATTTGCAAGAGCTCCTGTTTATTTATGTTGAGTCAGTCAAAGTCAGAATACAAGAAGATAGGAAGGAAATAATAAGTTATCTAGATGAGTATCTAGATGAGTAACTTCAGACTTTCGCCGGCTGTAATGAAATATGAGAAAACATTTTTCCTGATATTATTTACTAACTGCTTTCAGTGACCAGTACGGTTGTTTTTTGAAAAAGCTCAACGTGCAATAGCTTTCTTGCAATAACTGTCCACCGTATACTTATGCTATGCGCATCTGCTGGCAACAATTCATGCAGTAGTTATTAATCATGTACCCAACTGCTTTGCGGTCACATACAATCCATGTAAGTTATATACAATAATGATAATCCTGCTTCATGAAAAGCGAAATGCACAATGTAAATGTTTTATTAAAAATTTGCGATGTAAATTCTGTATTAAAAATGTTTTAATTAAAATATTTCATTCTGTATTAAGATTTCCTTAAATTTTTCAGAAATTCTGATTTAAGTTGTTAATATTAAGAGGATATTTCATTCTGTATTAAAAACATTTCTTAATTTCACAGAAATTCTAATTTGTGATGATCTTGTTAGTGAAAACTACAGAAAAAAAAAAATCCTACCATCATTTCAAAGCCGAATCAGCCATGCATCATTCCACGTAACGTAAATCATTCCATTCACGTGACACAAATGACCGTGACACAGTTGATGTTTGTATATATTTTTATTCTGCATAGAATTGAAACTAACATTTGAAAATAAAATTTACATGATGCAAAACATGTTAACAGAACATATGCTAACAGAAGACATATTACTTTCAAATTGTCATCCATATTAACAATAATTGAATGTGTGACACAGTTGACGGATAAATATACACATCAGAAATGAATAATAAAATTGCATTTTTCACTTTCATTAATTATAAAGTGGTAAAACTGTAAACAAATATATAATACAAAGTTCTAAATGATATTATTCTAGAATTTAATGCCACTGCTGTTGCCATCTAGTGGAAGAAAAAGATGATTTTTCGAACAATGTCGCACTATCACCAATTTTCGGGGTTAAGCATGTATAAGCAATTTCACAAAAAATTATCATTAAAATTTTTAAGAAAATGATATTTTTTACAAGTTAAAATCATAATTTCTTAAACTTCAATCATTTATTTCCATTATTTGCATTTTTTACTTATGAAATTAAGAGATGAAAACTCAAACTCATCACTGGGGGATAGTGGCACAAATGATGAATTTGCTGTTTTATGACATCAAAACTATATTTAATATTATTGAAAAATATTTTTTTCTTGAAAAATATATAGAACAGACTGTATTCTAAACAAATATGGCAAAAAATGTTTTATTTATAATTTTTTTTAAGGGAGGGGGGGGGGGGGGGCTCAAGGGACCCGAAATTGACGATTATTAGACATTCAGCCAGCTATACCTCAAAATTAATATTTTTAATTCTGCTTTTTCTCAAGTTTTAATTTTTTATTTTGCCAAAAGTAAAACTATTAATTATTAAATAAATGTTGGTGTTATATGGTCTGTTTTTTAAAACACGTTTATTGTAATATAATAAACTGGATCACACCATAAAAGTTTGCTATAAGCCTATAAGTTATACATTTTTGTTTTTAGTTATTCATGTCATTTTATTCTAGACTTCAAACTTAGTAATTTTTCTTTAGGCTACTGGATTTTTATGAATTTCATTGAATCTGTCCAAAATATCAAATCCGTATATTATTAAAAATTTGTTTTGTATTGTATACAAATCCAGTTTTTGACTGATTTATTTGAAATTTATCATGATTATACTTAATAACATATGACTGGGATTCTATATATATATATATATATTATATATATAGAAATTAATTATATATATATATATATAGAAATTTCCAAAAAGATCAAAGAGAAATGAACAACTCGAGTACCACAAAGTGGCCGTGGAAGGGGGTTGTGACCCCCACTCCCCGGTTAAAGCATGCTTAGAGCCACGGCAAACACTCCCGGAGGCCGGTACCAATTTGAGAAAGATATATATATATATATATATATATATATATAATTAAAAGTTTGTTTTATATTTATACAGATCCACAGTTTTAACTGATTTATTTAAAATTTGTCAAGTGAGTTTCCAGTTCAAGAGAGAAAATAAACAGTTCCTTTCCATTAAATAAATAAGATGTAGTTAATTTTGTGTTACAAGCTTATGTGTTGGTTTGCAATGGAAATAATTGTTTTTATTCTGTTAAAATATTGAAGTAAAGCAGTCAAATTATAAAGGAGATTATTTTTATTTCATTTCTTCCAATCTAATAATATAAGGACATTTTATATAAATAAATTTATTGAAAAAGTTATAGCATTTTTAGATATTTTATTTGTTACTGCCCCTAGATAAGATAATTAGTGGAATGAATTGTTGATAATTTAATGTCTTGAATGATTTGTTTTATTTTGACAAAAGATTTTCAAATTAATCCTTCTAATTATACAACAAATTCACAGTTTTTAACTGTTTTATTGGAAATTTGTCATGATTGTACTTAACGATATGTAACTGGCAATGTCTTGGATTTCTAGGCTATTGAAATATTAATAAAACAGTTCCATTCCATTAACCCTTTCATGATGGTGCATTGTTGTCTAGGACGCTTGCTCAGGATGGAGTGGTATCGAAATACAACAATACCTCACATAGTCCGGCTTTGATCAGTCTGGATTCACTATAGTTTGGTTTGAAAATTTCAAAACAAACTAAATTTTAATTGAGCAAAATAAAAATAAATTCTAAAAAATCATTACACAAAATTATTTTTTTATACATAAATGATCAGTTATTTTCTTTTATTCAAGTCTCTTTTGGTTCAGTTTTAAAGTTATGTGATACGATACATATTTCAATTTTTTCTGAGGTTCCCCATTGTATATGTATGTACCTAGACACAACGAGAATCTAAACATAGCCTTGTGTTTCGGTGGTTCCTCTTTTGAACATCTTAAGCACTGGTTTCACATAGTATTAGACAGCCATAGCAGCGACTGCTTGATAGGTGTGGTGATATTGTCAGGTGATTATTGATGTGAAAGACGCTACTTCGATTACAATTCAGTGTGATCACAACTGCTGTCCTTAATGTGTAAGCTACGTAGCATGAGTAAGCAGTGGATATTTGTGAACTTTATTGTTGAACATTTGTCTACCAGTTTTCGATGCGCAAATCGACAGTAAAGTCCATTTGTGATAATTACATTTTAATACCCATTTAAAAAAAAATAATAATGAGTGCAAAAAGAAAATATGAAAGTGATTCTGTCACCCAGAAATGTAAGTGGCTCACTTTAGAACAGAAGCTCGATGTAATTAAGCTTCATGCAGAAGGTGCATCATTTATTAAAATAGGCTGTGAAAAAAGAATGGACGAGTCATCAGTTCAAAAACCTATCAAAAAGAAAAATTAATACAAATTGCAAGGTGTAGCTATGGCTTCTTATTTATCAAAAGTAGTTACTAAAACCAGAAGCACTCGAATGGAAACGTGGAGCGGCTATTATCCATATGGATCGAAGACTTAAATCAAAAACGAGTTCCACTTAGTCAAATGGAAATTCAAGCCAAAGCATTAAGTCTTTATAATGACTTAAAGATTATCAATGATATAGAAAATGAAGATGAGGGAACTAGTGAAAATTTTACGGCAAGATCGTGGGTAGTTTTACCGTTTTAAGCAACAAACTGGCATTCACAATGTTCGTATTGTTAGTGAAACTGCCAGTGCAGATAAAGAAGCTGCTTCAAGATATCCGAATGAAGTAAGTGAAATCATTCAAAAAAGTGGCTACAAAGATGAACAAATATTCAATGTTGATGAAACTGATTTATTTTGAAAAAATTTGCCATCATGCACCTTTATAGCAACCGATGAAAAGTCATGCCCTGGATATAAAATTTCAAAAGACCATCTCACACTGTTATTAGGTGGAAATGGAGCAGGGGGATTTCAAAATAAAACCAATGCTTGTGTACCTTGCAGAAAATCCTAGAGCTCTTAAAAATTTATCAAAAAATAATCTCCCAGTGTTGTAACGTTCAAATAAGAAAGCATGGATCACAAAAGCTTTATTTGAAGATTGGTTCACTAACTATTTTTGCCCTTTGCAGAGAAAATGGATTACATTTTAAGATTTTATTGATCTTAGTTAATGCCCCAGGTCATCCGACTTGTCTCTAATTTAAATGAAAATGTACAAATAACTTTTCGTCTACCAAACATGACATCGTTGATCCAACCAAAGGATTCAGTGTGTCATTGCAACATTTAAGGCCTATTATTTGCACTGCGCTTTTTCACAAGCCATAAAAGCTAGAACAGTAGAAAATGCACCTACTTTAACTGAATTTTGGAAGAGCTGCAACATTATCGAAAATATAGGCGAATCATGACATGAATTAACAGCAAGCAATATGAGGGTAGTATGGAAACATATATCACATTGTACAAATGATTTCATTGGTTTTGAAACTTATTTTGCTGAAGTCACTAATAACATCTAATGAAAATTGGACAGCTACTTGGTTTCAAAGAGTTATATTCCATCAACATAATTGAGTGCAGCGAATCGAACACTAATGAACTAGATAATAAAACACCTAACATAAATTAACAACATGCTTATGAAGAACGAAAGGAGGGCAACGACTGTGCTGAAGTGCCTGTACGAGAATTAACAGCCAAACAAGGATAAAAAATTATTGGAATAGTTGAAGTCTTGTCAGAGCATATTATAGAAATTGATCCCAGTATTGAACGTAGTCTTACAATTCGCCGAATAATAAACAATGCAATTCGCTGCTACAAAGAAATCTTTGAAGAGAAAAGGCCAAAGATGAAAAATGTGCAAACATCAATATCGCAATTTTTAGAGAATAAAAAATGAATTATGAAAAACATTCATTTTTTTTTTTAAATTATTTCAAAGACATTTGAATTCATTAATCACATTTTATTTATTAAAAAATGAAGAAATTTCTTTTTTTCGGAACAAATTATCATTTTTTGTATGTATTTAGTTCCTCGATTAGTCTGGTTTCAAACAGTCCAGGATATTGGCAGAACTGAGTACACTGTCTATGCGAGGTATTGCTGCACACTGATCCCAGAGGATGGAGCTTATTGCATAGCTACGCTTAACTTTTGAAAAAAGTATCGAATAAAAAAAAAAAACTTTAAATTCAATTGTTTCATTTTTTTGTATAACCTTAGCTGATTTTTGAAGTAACTACATAAATATCATGGTTTTCTTGTTACAATTTCTTTTGAAAATTACACGAAGATCATAAAAAATTGATTTACA
Organism: Amaurobius ferox; assembly: GCA_951213105.1. Taxonomy (NCBI): domain Eukaryota; kingdom Metazoa; phylum Arthropoda; class Arachnida; order Araneae; family Amaurobiidae; genus Amaurobius; species Amaurobius ferox. Next base: position 69,325,300 of record OX578152.1, on the reverse strand, counting down.
TTGATTAAATATTTAAGAGAAAAAAGAAAATTAGGAATTTAATCAACACAATGAAAACAAAGATTAGTAGAAAATATGCACAGACTATTTACAATAAAATGTAACAATGTTTAAATATTTGATTTTGTATGATAATCTTTGAAACAGGGATACATGCAAAGACTACTTTGCTAAGATAATGCATTGCACAAAACTATCATTTTACGACTCTTTGAGAAAGAAAAGAATCGTAACTATCATCTGAATATCTCAAAAGTTAATTGACAATACGAATGATTTTTTCTTTGAATGAGAAAAAAGTCTTTTTTTAGCCTTTGCAAATCACTAATTTCTTCTCTAAACGCTCCACAAAATATCTCTATACTCTGCGAAAAACACAAAAAATACAATACGACTGAATACTAAAACTATAGAAATACCCTCATCCCTAAAAACTAAAAGTATTCAGAATGACCGGAAACACAAGAATGTATATACCAAGTGCAACATTTAAAGAGCCAGCTTAGTTTGTTTACATTACTCACCGTTCTGGCTTCCACATCGAACCAAAATGTCAAAAATACAAAACACTTGAACAAATCAAAGATTAACATTCTAGACTTATGATAAATTTAACTGTAGTGGACATAGAGCTCCATCTATTAGAATTAAAAAATGTTAAATTAATGAGTAATACTTCAAACTCATATATAAGCTACACATCCTCAGAACCAATTCAAGCAGTGGTCCACATATGAGCTACCCGGCTGTGAGTGACATTCACTACTGGCACACCAGTAAGACACCCATCTTGAAAGGGTTAATAGGCAGATAATTTTGTATTACAAACAGTTTAACGAAAATAAATTTGTTTTTTTTCACAATGGAAATGAATTATTTTCATTTCATTAAAATGTTTAAATTTTACATAAATTTAATAAAGTTATAGCATTTTTAGATATTTTATTATTGCTCCTAGATAAAATAATTACTGGAATGAATTGTTGATATTTTCAATGTCTGAAATCATTAGTTTTATTTTGCCAAAAGATTTTCAAATTTATACTTTGAATTATACAGCTATCCAATTATATTCTAATTATACAACTAACTATACTTATAATTATACAACTAGCTTCTTTTATACTACAAATTAGCAGCAGTTTAAGCTGTACACACTTCTAATTATGTTTAATCAGATATTTAACAACTTATTTCCACCTTTTTGTTATATAATGACCAAGTTGATGAGTTTTTATAATTACACACTTCTAATCATGTTTAATCAGATATTCAACACTGTATTTCCATTTTTCATCATATAATGACCTAGTTGATGAGTTTTTATAATTATGCCTTAATTACATTTAATCAGATATTTAACAACTTATTTCCATTTTTAACACTTTACAACAAAGTTGAAAAGTGTTTATGACTTTGTTCATTCTGTCTGTCTGTCTGTCCGTTAGCACGATAACTGCCGTAAAAATGACTTAATCAAAATGAAATTTTAGTATGTTGTTCAGACGGTCTGTAGGACCTATGGGAATATAAATGAATAATATCACCCAATTAATTTTGGATTGAACCCGGGTTGAAAAAATGAAATACATTGAGCCCTATGGGACCTAATTTTTCAAACATTTTTTAAGCGGATTTAAAATTCACAAATTGCTTCGAAAATTTTAGGAAATATTCAAATTGTTCCATAAAATATATAAAAAAAAATTCAGCGAAATATATTCAGTAGTTTTTTAAATAAAAATTAAAATAATAATTACACCTCTTATATGAAACGATCGCGTGACCATGATATGAAACGATCACGTGACCCACTTCAAAATGATATATGGCGTCCATCTTGTTTCAAAATCGTGATTTTTTTAAGTCCTTTTTAATTCATATTGAGTGTTGTATCCATCCTAAAACTACTTTATTTTTGCTTAAATTATGTGCATCTACATACTGAAACAACGCAATGACAATATATTTGAGTTTAAATGCTCATCTAAATTTGATTACTTCTACAACTAAGCCTATTTTTCACCCATGTAAAATGTAAACAGCAAAATATGTAGAATGAGTTGTATTAGAATTCCTGTATTTTTTTAACACAAAATAATTTAGTCCATGGAGTCTGCATGGCTGATATGAATGAAATATTAATTGATTTTATAAAGAGAAGGACGATTTTTTTTGATGAAGTTTTAAGCATAGAGTTTAATTATTTGTAGCTCCATGGTCTTAAATAAAATGTTTAAATAAAATAAATTATTATAGTATTGTGATGAATGAAATGAATGGGAGAAAGTTATGAATGAAATCCTGTTTTTATAGAGAGATCCAGGCGTGTTATTTTTTCTATGACGTCATTTGAATTAATTTCAGTTGTTTTCGATGAAGTTTTCAAATGTAATAAATTATCGTAGTATTATGATAATTCTAAAACTATTACCGAGGAATGTATAACATTTTAGAGATGTTTAAACCAGGCAATTTATATTTCAATGCCGTCATTTGAATGAAGTTCATTTTTTTCGATAAAGGTTTAAGTTTTCAAATATAATAAATTAATGCAGTATTGTGATAAGTTTCAAAATATTACTGAGGAATGTATTGCATTTTAGACTTGTTTAAATAAAATTGCATTGAAGTTGGAAAGTGTTTCATAATCAATGCTTTAAGCATGATTGATCTTTCTTGTTTGTTATATATTGACGAAGCTGATGAGTTTTTATAATTGGTAAACAAAGAGGACCACATTATTTTATTTTTAAAAGTTACATATGAAATTAATTTTTAGAACAAATTCTATAATTAAATACTTTTGGAAGGAAGTTTTTATATAAGGAAATTTTTTGAATGATTTATTCAGAATCCTATTAGAATTTAAATATCTGATTGAAATGATACTTAAATAAAAAAAAAAAATCTATTTGTTTATTTGACATGCTGAAAATAAAAATGTCTTTAGTGGGAAATTCTATATGATCTTTACTTTTGTATATTTAATTTTTAGATCTGTGATAATGTAGTGCTCTCAATTATTATAAATTACTTTAAAATAACTTGCATGACATACAGTATTGTGTTTGTAAACATGAAATAAATTTTAGAATATTTATCAATATTTGTATTATGTGAACCTAAATCATATCCTATAGAGTATTATATTATTTAGAATCTTATCAATATTTATATCTTTATTATTTTCTTATATCTTTAGGGTTTAGTTAAAGTTGGAGCTGTCAATGCTGATGAGTACAAATCTCTTGGACAGAAATTTGAAATTCGTGGTTTTCCTACCATACAAATATTTGGAGCAAACAAAAACAGGCCCAGAGATTATACTGGACCAAGAACTGCTCAAGGAATGGTTGATGAACTTTTTAGAGAATTAAAGAATCAAGTTGAAGCTAAATTAGGAGGAAAAAAGAGTAGCAGTGGGGGAAGTAGTAGTGGTGGTAGTGGAGGCCGACGGAGGAAAGATGTAAATTTCTTTTTATATATTATAATTCAATTTTGTGTTTTATGCAAATTTTCAATAATTTGAACATGCTGATTATTGCTTTATATTATTGAATGCAGGAAGTACGGTTTCCTTCCCCCCAATTTTTTAATTTAAGATTTTGATAGATATGTATATTTTTATCTCCCCCCCCCCCCCCCCTGAATCCATTTCAAGCACTTTTGGAAAGATGTCAGTTTGTGTGAGGTGTGGACATAACTTAAAAATAGATACACCTACTGATATCAAATTTTATATGCAAATATGTGCAAATCTATAATTACATAGAATTTTTAGCAATACTCATGATTAGAACTTGAATTATTCAAATTTTATTATTTTCATCATAGCATTATTTCTATGGGAAAACAATAATTCCCAGATAGTAGTGATAATTTGAATTATGTTGAATTTAATGATCTCAAAACAGTCTTGTCTATATTAACAGCACAGGTAAGCCAAATATATACAATTCATATGTCATCAAGCTGTTGCCAACTTAAACAAAAACAAACTCTTGAACATTTTTTTCCAAAATATTTTAAAAGAATAACTTTGATATGAAATCTGAAAAAATATGCATCTTTTTATTTTATTTCAGTTCTGATTCTGATTAAACAGAAAGAAACGATATATAATATGAATATAATTAGAAAGTTGAGTCAACACTCAGTCTTCAGATATCATGTATAAATGTATTGATTAAAAAAAGAGCTTGCCTTTTTCTGAAAACATAACTTTCAGCATATAGTTTGAAATTCTTAAATATTTTATCTTTTGGTAAAAGAAATACAGATAACTAGTGAAAACACAGCACTATTGGAATGCTATATGATCTATACACAGTTCTTATGTTATCACTTTCTTTGAACATCTTATGCTTTCTTTTCATGTTCATATAGCTTTTAAAAATAACCATTTTTTTAAGTTTAGAAAGTAAATAGAAACTTTAAAATGTGAATTATTAAAAATCAATCAAAGAAATAAATGGTTCCCATTTATCAAGCTATTATCATTTGATGAATGGGACATTCATTAAGCTAGATCATTTGATGAATGGGGCAAAAATTGAAATCGGAATTTATATAAATTTATTTTCTAAATCACTTTATTTATATAGGGAAAGATGTTGTACCTCACACCTTTTTGGACATTTTAATTTTTAATTCGATTGCAATATGAGAAACAATAATTATATTTGTTGCTACTATGAATACTATGAGATGTGCATTACATATAATTTTGCTAAACTTTTATGTTATTCCTTTCTATATATTTTTAAATGTTTAAAAAACTGCTTTTAGGATCAAAGTTCAACATCTGTGTTGTACTTTAGTCCTAAGTATGTTGTACCTAGTGTTAGTGGTTAGGTCTAATTTGGTTTTCAACACATGCATCTGTTGCTAAAACAATATTCCTTAAGTCACGACTTTTATATTTACACAAATAATACATGTTAAAAATATATAATGAAAAATAGTCGCTTAAAAAACTAACTTTTGTATGGCTAGTTTCGATTTTAATAAATTTTTGACATACATTACTGATTGCATGAACTAAATAAACTTTAAAGTGATCTCTAGTGGCATATGTATAGAATACACATAGTTTTTGTACAGTGTATTTGTACTTAGGAGAAATACCATTTACAGTTTAAGTATCAGAAATTATTTCTGTATTAAATATTGTTTTCATTACTTATTCTCTTTAGCATGTATGAGATTAACTTATATACTGTTGATATAGTAATAAGAAAAGTATTATGATGAAATTAAAAATTTAAATTAGATTTGATAGAAATTTACAAGTTTTGAGCATCACTGAACTCAAATAGTATGTTTTTAAAAATGTGAGCATATGAGGTAAGGTGATACATGGAGTTACTTGAATAAAATGTTTTATTTAGTTTTTCCTTATTACTTGAAATTTTGAAACGCTTTTGATTGAAGAGTTAATGCATGTATATTTAAACAGTGACATGTGGTGGGATGAAGCCGACCTTTACTCATCAGAACTGATGACACAGGTCAATGCTTCTCAACTGGTATGCATAGAGAGAAAGTGCATGTCAGTAGAGAAATATCAAACACTCAAATGAAGAGCAAGTTTGCTGCAAAACTATGCCCCACTTTTTTTAAATAACATTGCAAGAAAAAGTTTAAAGTTGTTTTGTCATAGTTTTGTATTTCGACTTTGACATCATCTAATTTTGTTTGAGTTCACTTATTTCAAATAATATTAATTAAATATCAATGACAGTTTGATAATATGGTATTGCACTCTAGTATAAAGTCAGTACCTATTTTATTTTGCTCATGAAGTTGCTAAAAGGACAAAATTCTATTTTTGTGATATGAATTTTAAAGGCAGGTTTAAATGAGTGAAAATAAATTATATTTTATAAATTTTTGAGAATTAAGCATGGTGTATTTCTCACATATTTCTTTATATTTTAAGTATGTATGATTCAGCTGAACTCAAAAAATCTTATTTCTGAAGAGAATGTTTACTAATATATTGTGCATTGATTATATTATGTTGATTAAGGAACCCCCCCCCCCCCCCATAGATCCCTCAGATTTACAATTTTCAACCAGTGTGCTAAAAGTAAAACTCAAAAATTTGGTTAGTGGCAACTGGTTAGTAGAGCTTATTACATCTGTAGTCTCTTCATTTATGTTAGTGGGCATTTCTATCTAAAACAGACAGCGATCTAATGGAGTATTTAATATAACAATTATGTATACTGCAGTTTTTTTTAATAGTACACAACTACTAAACCGCAAAAATCTAGCAAGTGACTGCCATATAAGGAAAGTGTCATAAATAGTCAATAGGCACTTAATTTAATCTTCACCTTCTCATTTTAGTAGATTGGTGACCACCATGATTGTTTACCTTTTAGTATGCAATATAAATATTGGTATTTATTAAGTATGCTGTGATGGGGATATAAAGCTGAAAAGCACTCTGACATACACTGTACTTAGTACTCTGCCAAAAGTTACAGTAAAAAAAGTGTTCTCTGCTCATACCCCAAGTGCAGAACACTTCATCTGTGACCTTTTAGACATAAACAACTCTGACACAAAGGTGATGATGACATTTGTACTAATTGCAGATTAAAATTAGATTTAATCTGCAATTTGCACAAAGTATTGCAAATAAATAAAAAAATAAGCTTTAATTTATGTAGTTTATTATTATTATATATATTTTTTTAGTGAGGCACTGTTTTATTCTATTGCACAATATTTAACATTAGTCTTTTTTTCATGAATTAAATGTTAAAATATGATTTTAGATATAGTGATATAAAACATGAACCAGATTTTTCTTTTCATAGATACATATTTGAGGAATTGCTAAAAATTTCAATTCTATTCCCTAATATTCATTGAATAAATATAGAAATTTAGAAAACTGTACTTATTTGCACCAATTTCTGCTTCTGTGTCTTATATAATTTAACTAAAGCAATATTTCTACATTTTAGAGTGATCCCAATGATGTCATAGAATTAACTGATGCCAACTTCAAAGAAACTGTCTTAGACAGCAACGACATGTGGCTAGTTGAATTCTTTGCTCCATGGTGTGGACACTGTCAAAAGCTGGCACCTGAATGGGCTGAAGCTGCTACAGAATTGAAAGGAAAGGTGAAATTGGGTGTCTTGGATGCTACAGTTCATACAATTATGTCAAATAAATACAATGTAAGTATGAGACTAAGTTCAGAGTTTGATGTTTGAAACTGATGCTTGTAAAAAATGTGATGTGTGTTGTATTTTTACATATAATATATAATCCTGTGTGTTTAAAGATTTTTTGAACATTGCTATGCATTTTTCAACATCAGCATGAAAATAAAAGAACAAAAAAACAAATAATAATGATAAAGGTGAACAAAAGAAAGAATCAAACATACTATTAATTAAATAAGGCCGAAATCCCTGAAAGGGAGAAAATGAAACTGTTTGTATTGTGTAATAGAATAAGAGTAATTAACTAATAAATTACTCACAGACATAGAGATTGAACTTCAAAATAAAAACCAGGTTTAAATTAAAAAATATTTATTTAAAACATATTAAAACTTAAACAATAAACAAACAAAATAAAACATCACCCAGGGTTCACAAATTTTAAGGAAAATTAAGAGAAACTCTGCGAGGGTATATTATCAAAACAAAGTTAAACATAAAAATGGGTGAGGGAAAAAAAAACATTTGCTTGTATTAGATGTGTGCCTCAAAGGTGTATATAATTAAAAAGGTACTTTAAGCATATTTCAAATAAATCTTATAATGGAAAAACTAAAAATAAATCTTCAAATCACAAAATTATTCTTCGTCTCTGGGTGGAAGCCACAAACTCTTGCACAAACACATGCATTCTTCTGACTCTCCGTGAGGTCACAAATGATGGAGCAAGGCATCAAATGCCATGGCCAAGCCAGATGAAGATTCAGATGGTGCAGGTAGACTTGGGCAGCATTAGGGCATCTTGGGTGTCTGGGATTGGGTCCAGCGTGCCTTCAGACGACCTTAAGGGCTCACAAATGATGGAGACAGGCGGCTGCAAATGCTGTTGTCAAGCTGGATGAAGAAACATAAAGTTGCATCTATTGAGGACGTGAAAGGGGCATCCTGCCCAGAGTTTGTAATCATCTTTTAAACATGTAGCATCTGTTGAATGTGTAAAAGAGGTATCCTGCCTGGAGTTTGTAATCACTTTTTAAACATGAAGTAGCATCTGTGGAGGGGCACCTTGCCTTGGCATTTGGCCCCTGTAAAAAGAAAAGTGCAAAAGTCACCAGCTGCAACTTTTCATAGCAGATGTTTTCGTCCCGACTAAGGAGCATCTTCTTGCTTGGTGTGAAGTTCCAGAGCAGCAACCTCTCTTGACATGGTAAAATTTGAACTTAGATCGTCAAGGGTGCTGCTGATAACCCGGCAATGAACTTCTTGGCAAGCTAAAGACTGCCAATGAAATGAAATGAAATGAGAGACTGGTGGCTCAAGAAGAGCCCAGCACAGCGACCAGAGGTCTATTGTGCTACCCCAGACAGAACAGATCTCTACGAAAAGAGACCAGTTGCCGACACAAAGATTAGCAGGCACTTAACAGGAATGTCATTCAGCTCCCATGGTTCAATCACATGCCGACCAATGTGTTTGAATCTGTGAGCAGAGTAAACCTCACATTCACAGAGAATGTGAGCAGCAGTTTCTTCGCTGTATTTGCAGCCCCTGCAAATTGAATCTTTAGTGACACCCATAATGTTGAGGTGTTTCTTGAGGGTGCAGTGCCCAGTAAGGAGCCCAACAGCCCTCCTGATGCCAGTTCTGCTGAGCTTGAAAAGTTCCTTTTGACGTGTACTAGGGCAATTGCAGTTGAGAATTTTTGCTTGCCTTTGACCTTTAATATTACGCCAGTTCTTGCATTGAAGCTTCCTGAAGATGTCATAAACAATTCTTATGGTAAGATCATTGGGAATACCCGAGGCTGGCTCAGTGCCAACAAAATGAGTGCTTGAATAAGTGCTTGTCTAGCTAATTCATCAGCCAACTCATTTCCAGGAATGCCTGAATGTCCAGGCACCCAGTAAAGAATGACTTCGTTATTGCTAGCAATTTCAGAGTGCATTATAGCACTCCCAGACAAGGGAAGATGTCATAGTGGACTTCCCAAGAGCCATGAGAACAGCCTGACTGTCGGAACAGATAAGTATTTGGTTGATCTTATACTTCCTGTCATAGCAAATTCTACAGTACATAAGAATGACAAAGACCTCAGCCTGAAAAACAGTAGCATAACTGCCAAGCGGATAATACAGCTCTGTGCCATCATCCAAACAGCACACACCAGCACCAGTACTTGTGCCAATCTTCGAGCCATCTGTATACCATACAATACAATTCTGTTTATTGTAGGTGGGAGTCCTCTTCCAGTCATCCCGCAAGGGGACCTGAATTTCGTAAGGCTTGTCAAACGTATATTTGACATGACTGCCATCAGGTGCCATACAGAAATAAGGATGCCATACAGAAATAAGGATGGCTAGCAACATTACTGTTAAGATCACTCCAAGATAAATACCTTGAGTAATCTTTCCAGTGTTTCAGATATTTAAGTCTGTTCATGCAAATGAGTATCTCTGCTTCAATATGCATATAAAGTGGGTGCAATCCAAGTAAAAGTTCAAGAGTTGCAGTGGGAGTAGTAAAGGCTGCCAAGCTATCACCCCTGTGCTCTACAGATGTTTTCTCACTTAAACACTTGATATGTCTGTTTATGTTGCCAGCGATGCTCAGATAGTGTTGTATTGGTTGCCATTTTGAAATTTTCGAAGTAAAGCATTCATGGATATGTGAAAACTCCATAGTGGAGTATAAAAATATAGATTTGAACACAAAAAACATATACATATTAAAATCATTAAATTTACCCTGGGTGAAAAATGAAAACATGTTTACAAAATCAACTTTCTTGTAGGTTACATAGTATGTACTCTTTGTTCACTTGATTGCTTACAAAGCAGTTTCATATTCACATGTTTGGGTATAGAGGGATTTCCAGCCAGTATAACATTTATTGGGAAAAGGTGTATTTAAAATTATAAGTCCTGTTAGGCAAGTAAACAATTATTTATATTTAAGTTTATTTGTACCTTTTCAAAGCGTAAATAATCATTACATGATCTGGGCAATTACTAGAGAAAACAATATTAAGTTAGTTAAATTTATTTAGATAAGTTGAAGATTATTCAGTTTTAAGTACACTAAAGGTAAACAAACATGATTCAATAAGAGTTGTCAATTTAGAAGTTTTAATATTCATTAAAAGAAGTGAGTTATTTTAGTTTATTTAGTCAAGAGTTACTTGTTTACCTTTTAATTAAGAGTTTGAATTAAGATAATATATTTAAAATTATAAACATTGTAAATTTGCTAGCTTAAATTCGATAAAATTTATTTATTATTGCTTTAAGAGCATACTAAGTTAACTTCTTCAGAAACCACCATATCAAATTTATTTACTATTGCTTTAAGAGAATACTAAGTTAACTTCTTCAGAAACTACCATATCAAGTTTCAACTAAAGTCTTTCAGAGCTTGTAGCATTTTTTAATAGTGCTTAATCAGACCACATAGTCATTTTTAGCAACATACAGTATTTATTAACAAATTAAGACACCTAACTTAAGTTACATAATAAGATAAAAAAAACATCATCATGCAACAATAATAATCAATTCTACCTATACACTTCCATACCCCATGTTGTTCATCACTTTCTGTCATATCCTGAATACCTTGTGCAGTTACAATTAACTGTTCCTGTTTTTCATTACAGTTTGCTTACAGTTTGCTTAGGCAAAATTATTTCCAACACATCTCTCCTTTGGAATTATGGCTAATACGATTTCTAGCCTATTAAAACTGTTACCCCTCCCCCATTGTTATTTGAAACTATAAGCAATTTAATCAAATTCTTAGAAACCTACTGTCATAAAAACTCAATAATATAAAAGCTTCGTAGCTACTAGGGATATCACGAAGCTAAAAAAGATCCGATACCAAATAACCGATACTGTCGGGGTACTGAAGAACCGATATCAGATTGCTATTATAACATATAACAAATTCATAATTGCTGTAAAATTATGGATAAAGCTTATTTCAGCCATAATTAACTTGATACCTTCACAAATATTAAAAACAAAAACATTTATAATACACACTTTAATAAATATTTTATACCCTCTTCTGAAAATCATAGTAAAGAATGATCGTGAAATAATGAATAATTTGCATAAATCTGAAGAGTAAAAAAAATATTTTTATAGGAAATAGGAAAAAATTGTATAAAATACAAAATTTCGGATTGTAATCACAGATATATAAGTATGGAAATACACAAATAAAAAAAATCATATCATAAATCAAAACTTTTCTGTCAATCGTACTTTTAATGAGACATGTTTGTGCATTGCTAGTTATGTCCATTCTGATTAATTGTAGTAATCATAATTTAATAATCTTTTCACATTTGGCAAAAATTATTTGTAGCCGAAAACATTCACGGCAACCTTTTACAAAATTGTCTGCTGCCGTAGTTATGCAATAGTTTAATGAAAAATTGCTGGAGAGGCAGAAAACAGAAAAGAAAAGCTATGTACATCAACTGGTAAATAAACTGAGAGTGAACCCTTCACAAGTAGGGCCACCGACAGGTAGGGACAAAAGGATGTTTTGCATGCAAGCCCAGGAGTCTTGGAGACCCGGGCCGGCCGCATAAACAGTTTATGAAAAAAGGTTGTCAACTTGTAAAATATTGGGTAGTCGCCTACTAACCCTGTGCAGTAAATGCACCCCCAAGATATGACTACTAATAGGGGGTTGGGGGCATTTACTGCACAAGGGCATAAAAATTTTTTTCGATAGCAACGGCATTGGTCGCAAGCCTATGTCTCCAATCTGATCCCACCAGAAAGGTGTAATTTATGCAATTAACTAAACATAATGCAGCACACTATGGGATATGCTATACTACTTGAAAAATCAATTATTATACTTTGAAGTATTTAAGTGTGTAAGGAATTTTTTTTAAAGAAAAGAATCGCTGGAACAGCATGGATTTTCTATATTTGATTCGGCTAATGCAGAGTGAATTTTTCAGGAAAAGATGCAAGTAAAATGAGTAAAGAAAATGGTAGGATAAAGAGGCTGAATATTAAACTCTATTTTAACTTTCATACAACAATGGATAATCATATCCTTTGCAATAGCAAGATATGAACCTGGTATGAAGAATAAAATTGCCCCCCACCCCACCCCCAACCCTCATATAGATTCATTTCAGAGTTTTGGAATTTTGAAGAAATATACAAGAAACAAATTATTTATACTCAATAATATAAAATCTTCGTAAGTGCAACATTAACACAATACATGTCAATCATGTTTGAAGGCAGAATACAGTCTTCTTTGGGATCAATACGTATGTGTTATGAGGGTTTTCCCTTCCCTTTGAAATTATACTATTTATACTTATTATATTTATATTTAATTTATTATTTATCTTTTATTCTTTAAGTTATTTACATTTATATTTCTAAGTTATTATTTATATTTCACCTGTGATCGTATAGATTTAAAACAATAAAGTAAGTTTTATGATTATTTATTTACTCTTTGTTTCTTTATTTACTCAACCATTACTATTGCTTGGTCTGTGCTCAACTATGTAAACCTTTCAAAAACACTTCAACACCATATAACTTCTAAAAATTCCACTTACCTTTAAATAAATAAATAGCACAGCCAACAACATCATAATAAAACATAACTCATTTGTTAAATTAAAAATTAACTTTTATTAACAACAATTGGAAAAATATCATCCTATTCATTGAAGTTTCACTTAAGTTAAATGTATAGTGTTAGTACACTGCATCATTTAAGATTACATCTATTAAAGTTAGAATTCGATTAAAGTAAAACAAATTAAATTAACCAAACTATCACAATTTCCCAGGTACAGAATCCACTCTGGTCTGAAGACCAGAGCTTGGTCTGCCTGGAGCTGGCTGTCCACCCCCAAAAATGTTAAGAGAACAAGAAAAAACACATTATTGATGTATAAAAATTATAACTTAAAAATAACGAAAAACAAACACCACTAAAATTTCAAGGAATAAATTCCATGTATGTAAACCAAAGAAAGTGTTAAGTAAGATCAATTTTCCCTATTTGAATTTCAATCTAGGAGGTGCTCCTAGATGGCAGCACCACTGAACAAAGGTGATAATGATGAACAAAGGTGATTATGAAGTTCACAAGTAAAACATGAAAACTAAAACTGCACTTGGGAGAAACTGATGAACGTAACACTAACACTTGCTGATATGCACTTTAGAAGTGATTGATAAGTAAATTGTGTGAAACCACACCTCCAAACTTCGAGACCATATACCCGCCACGGCTCGCGGGGGAGGGATGAATTCCTTTTGCGAAACCATTGACAGCTCTTGATACTTTCATTGGCGAAATAGATGACAGCTCTGGATCCAAAAAAGGTGATTCAGCAACCAAGGCTTATGCGGTACACAACCAGTGATGGCCGAGGAATACCAGTGGCGATCTCACCACATGAAGGAGAGCACATTTTAAAATCGTGTAGGTGCAGATTGTCCATGTATGATGCAGGCAAAATAAAACTGGTTGATGAAAAAGGGACACACAAAGAGGGCACTTGTAGGGTGTCAGAACTCAGCGTCACCTCTACTACTCTTGAACAGAGGAATATTTTAAGTCAGGTTTTTCAGCGACCGCGAGTCACGGGTCCCCTTGCTCGGGGTCCGGACCGCGGTTTTTTCAGAGCAAAAGAAAAGTTTCTAATTCTATTTTTGAATTGGATTTTCTTGAAAGGGTCTTTATTGCTTCTCAAACTCTTTTGCTAATGATCATTGTCCCTTTTTCCATTTCACTCGGAAATTATAGTATAATTCATCAAACCTTTTTTTTTTAATTTTTTTTTAAATAGTATATTTTATATGTATATTAAATAGTGTATATATTTATGGAGAAAGTTTCGATGTTGTATCTTAATCATTATATAGACCATCATAAAAAGAGAAGTTTATTTACAGGGACATAATGTAAGCTATTTACAAGTATATACATATCATGGCACTACATCATAACACGCATGAACGTAGTCATCCAAATATGAATGTCTGTATCACTGATAGGAATGTTCTGCGGCTGGCTTTTATGAGCCAGTGCAGAGGCATTGCGAATGCATCACATACAAAGCAGAGTCTCTGGAGATCAAGAAGCTGTGGAGAGTTTTATGATAATCACTTGATCTGGAGGCTTTATGCAAATCGCTGGTAGAGTGTCGTCAGTATTAAAGTATGATAATAAAATATCCAAGTAAAATAATAAAATATTCAAGATAATAATAAAATATTCAAGAATAAAATAATATTCAAGTATGAGTAGTCTGCACACATTTTTGAACCTAATAAATAAGGATGCAAAGTGTTTACATTTTTTGCAACATTTTGATATCAGACGATAGATGTTATACACATCAAAACTAAAATGGGATGGTCCCCCCCCCCCCCCTCCTATCCAAAATTAGCTTATACTTTGGATCAACTGTTTTATGCTGTAACAAAAGAAATATTTTTATTTTCAGAATAATATATATTTAATTTAAACAAATTTAAATCTATTGAAGCCAGCCACATGCTGCCCACACCAAATTGTCTTCCTGTATTAAATGCATATCAAATAAGTGTATTAATTTAATGATTAATATCAGTAAATTTTATATGAAGTAATGATTCCTATTTTATTTTCAGATTAAAGGCTTTCCAACTATAAAGTTTTTCCCTCAAGGATCTAAGGATGGCATTGCAGAGGAATATGATGGCGGTAGAAATGCTCAGGATATCATCAACTGGGCTCTAGATAAGATTGTAGAATTCACACCTCCACCAGAAGTAATTCAGGTGTGTTAAATTTATTCATAAATTAGGTTCAATTATTGTTTACTACTGAGTCTGATCATCTTTAAATCTATATTTACTTAATTTAACATGATTTTTATTGTTAAAGCATTTGTTATTTATGAGCACTTTATGGTCTGTCTGCTTTTGAAATAATAATGTTGCTACAATTTTAGTTTGATTGATTGCTTTATTTTCTAATGAATCATAGAACCAGACTCATAATCTATTGCAGCATTTCCTAAACTGTTGTATGAAATGTGAATTTTTAATAATGCATTTATTATGATGTTTAATCTGTGATTGCTTTACATGCAGTTTAACTTAAAATAAATTATTTAATTTTTGTAACAATTTTTATTTTTAATCGTTTCAAATAAAGAAAATTTCAAATTTTTAATTCCTTCATTGAGTAATTTTTGACAGAATCTAATTGAAGAATACTGGAAAATATCTAAATATTCAGTCAAGTGTCCATGCTTTTGATAATTGGAAGTCTATTTGTTCTGTATAAATCTAAAATTTTAGATGTTTTTTTTTTTAATTATTATTTATTTATTTTTTTATGTGAAACATCTGAAGTTGCAGGGTATACTAAATCTCGAAAGAAATAAAATTGAGATGAAACAAAAATATGGAACAGAAGTAACATCATATTGTTATGAATACATAACAGTAAACCATTGTTATAATTTAAAGGTCTGGGTCATTTTACCACTGTAACGAATTTAGTTAAAAGTACCAACTTGGCAATTTTTAGTGAGTTTTAGAAACTTCTCTAATTTTGTAGAAGGCTAAAAAGTTTGAGTTGCATGCTTTTTCCAAAACTTTCTGTAGAGGGTATGGTGTATAAACCAGGCATGAGATTCTTCCGCTTTTTGGCGGAATTCCACTTTTTTGCTTCCCCCCCCCCCCCCAAAAAAAAAAATCAGGGTTTTTTTTCTGCTTTTTCTGAAAAATTCATTTTTTTTTTAAATAAATTTTTCTCCTCAGACAAAGTTCTGCTTTTCAAAGAAAATCCCCGAGAAATCTGCGCACTCCTTTTGTCTGCAAAATCCTTCATTTATAAATTTAACTACCATACATCCTACATTGATAAATTGAACACTCCCTGCCGAATGAGGGAACGTGGAATTCATTCAGTTTTATTTTTATCTCCTGTAATGTCGGCAACCGTTTCGAAGCGAATACACAGGCAATAAGGGAGCTTCTTGGAAAACCACTTCCTCCTCCCCTTTGCTTTTCATCATTTCATTCTTGCCTAGTGGGCTATGGGTTCTGCACTTCAGTAGGTAATAAAGATCGATAGGATGCTAACAAAGGAAGATGTAGTTTCGCAATCAAAGTTCGCAAAATTCGTCTTAATCCCCCTATACTGATAGTAGTTTTTAACTCCAAAATAATAGGGGACATATAAAAGATTTATAAAGGAGGAGGAGAAAGAAGTGTGTGCAGTATTAACACTCCTCCTGGGAGATAAATTATTAGAGGATGGGACCAGGGGTCATGGTTCGTTAACTCCTTGGATAGCAATTATCTGTGAATGGAGGATGATTCCAAAAGGGGGGGGGGTGAAAGAAAAATGGTCTAGTTAGCCTTAGTTTTAACCAAAGCTGCTATCTTAATTGAGCTTCGGCCTACGACAGCTAAGAGTTGTCTGCCGTCTGTTTTTTAGATTCTGTGTGCTGAGGATAAAAGAATAAATGGAGCTTGTCACACAAGAACGTCCACTTTCTTGTGTGACAAGCTCCATTCATTTTGTTACTCCTAGCATGTAGAGTCCGAAAAACATGGATGGCAGACAACGCTTGTCTGTCTAACCCAGAAGTGGAAGCATAAAATCTCCCACAGAAAGGGAATCAAAAGCAAGTTGTAAATTTTTGTCCTGGTCCGTAATCACAGAGATGTGTATATGTCATTAATATATATATGTTGTCACTGGACTCAAAGGGGAAACTGTGAAGTTAGTATCTTACTTCATGCTAGAAAAAAATTATTTTGCACAGCAATTGTAATTGTGCAATATTCTCGCGGTCTCTGCTGTAACAGGAACCCTAAGAGAAGTTAAAATGACAAAAAAAAAAATCTTTTGTTTTTATTGAATTATAATCTTTATTTTACTTTTACCCATTTCATAACAATATATTATTTTTAAAGATATGACTAGTGGAAGTATTTTTTAATATTCTTTGAAGTAAACTCATTAAAATATTTAAAGCCTTTTCTGCCACATTTTTATGAAAGGATATTTTTGAACAAAAGATACTGCCACCAAATTTTATTTATGTGTAGACACTAGACTATGCGCATTTTAACAATACATAATTTTATAAATGTGTTTAAAAATATACTGCACTTTAAGTACAAAAAATTTATATCTTATCAATTGTAAAAATTTGTGTTTTGTAAATTATGGGATTTTTTTATTTTTTTTAAGTTTGCAACTCCTGACTATTGCAATGATTTAATTTCTACAAAACTGACAAAATAAAAGCATGAGCATAGTTTAGAATTAATATGAAAGAATACATTAAAATTAAATTTGCCCATGTATTTAAACAATCCTGTTTTTAAACGCATTATACTAAATATAATATGAATTAAATCATTTTTCCAACGTAGTATTTTTTTTTTTTTTTTATATAGTTATGCAAAATTCTCAAATATTTCAACACTTAAAATGTATGTTGCATATAATTTCTCAAATTTTTGTTTTCAGCTTTTTTGCTTTTTGACAATCTCACCCCTGATAAATTCGTCATCATTGTGCTGTTGATGTGATACAAATAAAAGTATCTGACTCAATACAAAACCCAATGCATAATTTTTCTAAACTGTATTATAAAACAATACTGGTAGACTGAGTGGTATAAAATTGAAAACTGTCTGTGAACAAAAGTATTTACCTAAAAATTTTCCTCAAAAATTTGTTGAGTCATATATTGTATATGACACATTATCTCTCTCTCTCTCTCTCTCTCTCTCTCTCTCTGAGTCATATACTGGCACACATCTCACAAAAAATATTGATTTTCTGGTTACCTAATTTATTCAGGTAATATTTTCAGGGTACCAGTAAATAGAAAAACATGATTTACCAGAGTTAGATATATAATATAGTTTTTTGAAAATGAAAGTAACAGTGCATATGCATTGCTCATAAAAAAAAAAAAAAAAAAAGGAAAAAAAAAAAATTTAAATCTTTAAAATTTCTGCTATTCGAAAAACTTTATGCGAACGGTGTTCGCGCATTCGTCTATATTCTCTGACTCTGCTGGTAGAAAAGTTTAAAAAATTTGAATTTTAGATCTACAACATCTGAGCTATTTGTCGACTTGCACTAACAACACACTTGTGATGCAACAGCAAATGTTATATCCAAACATTTCACCATTGATAACTTTGTCATTTGTGGTCTGATTCAGACAAAATAAGCTGCATTCTATTAATTTATCGAATAAGTATAATTAAATAAATAAATGAATTAAAAGCATTTCAAAAAAACCAAAACCAAAAAATATTGAAACCTTTCCTTATATACCTTGTACTAGCATCACACACAACACACATCAATCCTTTCGAAATATGTGAAAGGAGTGATGTTTCATATCAATCTATAATAAGTAGCAGTGTTACTTCCTAATTTTTTTTTTCTAATTTGGTATAGTTATTCTCTACTTCACTGCGGTCAAGCTTGTCTATTTTTTAAGCTTTTATGACCAGGGATAGTCAAGGACATTAAGGAAACGAATATTAGACCTTTCATGAACATATCATTATGTAGATAATTTATTTTTCCTGAAACTTTATTTGAAGAAATTTATATCATATTATATAACAGTGAAATTCAATCATATGTTTTTATCATGGTCAACAATTTTCCTTCAATTTATCCAGTTTAAATAATAAAGAAATTGATGTAAAACTGACTGTATTACATTTTTGATTGAATTATATCATTTATAATTTTGAGATATGATTATGGGAATCATTGTTATTTTCAATTTATATATTCTGTTTTATTTTGGCACATTTTTGAAATTCATATATTTTCTATTATGTTTAACTGAGTGTTGCAACAGGATAAAAATTATTTGCATATATCTTTTGCGACAATTTTATTATCTTTGGTACTTTTCTTAAATACTTAGTATAATGTATAGGGAAAGTATTGTAATGGAGTAGAAAAATTTGAGTTTTTGACGGAAGTGCACATTTTAAGCATCCTTTAACTCAAATTGAATGCTTTTGAGTGGATGTGTGTGTTAAAGTGTGTATATATTGGTGCCAGCGGACATGATATCTAACAAATGAATAAAGCATTTCGAAAGTAATTTAGTAAGATTATTCTAATCAGTGAATACAGAAACCTTATTGATTTTAAACACGGTTGAATGTTCAATTTTTGAAAAAAAAGCAGAATCTTCACTAATGATAAATAATCATTTTAGACATAATTTTTAATTAGAAAATGATTGATACAAACTTTACAGCACTACTATCGACCTTTTTTAGGATATTGTGCAACTTATAAATTTTTGAAAAACTCATTAAAATATCAGAACCTTCAATACTGTTAAATAATCATTTTATACATAATTTTTATTATTACATTGATGACACTAACTTTAGAATGCTAACATGAACTGTTTTCGAGATATGCTCATGTTTAAGAAAAGTTGCATAAAATTAGAAAGTAGTAAGTAAATTTCAATTTATGTGGTATTAATTCAATGTCAAAAACAGTGCTTTAGATCTTATACACCATAGTTTTGCTGTGAAAGTACAGTCGTATTATGTAGGGAGAGTCATGTGCTACTTATATCAGATTTTTTTGGTTTATGCTGACCAAACTTAATATTTTTTGTAAATTTGTTATCACCATCAAAAACACCAGGTTGTTTCGTTCTTCAGATTTGCCTGTATAGATAATTTTATATAGCAAGAACAGAGATTCTTATACTTCCTTTTAAGAGAATTAAATATATATTTTAATATAATTTTTTAAGATTAATATCATTTAAATTACTACTAGAATTTGCATATCTCTTAAATTATAGGCAACACAGTGTATACAAGCTAGCTTAAATGAATTCTATGCCTTTAAGATATCTCACAATGT
The DNA here is from genome assembly GCA_951213105.1 of Amaurobius ferox. Classification (NCBI taxonomy): domain Eukaryota; kingdom Metazoa; phylum Arthropoda; class Arachnida; order Araneae; family Amaurobiidae; genus Amaurobius; species Amaurobius ferox. The sequence goes on along the minus strand of OX578152.1, from coordinate 69,305,168 downwards.
CTATAATCAAGGTTTTAACATTCCTTTATAATTTCATTGTACTTTAGATCACAAGTGAAACTGCTGTCAAGGATGCCTGTGAAGGTCAGCCACTCTGTGTGATTAGCATCTTGCCCCATATTCTGGACTGTCAGTCTGCCTGCAGGAATGAATACATCAATATCTTGAAAAGAGTTGGGGAGAGGTACAAAAAGAACAGGTGGGGCTGGATTTGGGCTGAAGCTATGCAGCAGCCTCAGCTGGAGGACTCTTTAGGCATTGGTGGTTTTGGATATCCAGTAAGTATTTCAATTCTTTAGTACATGTAGTGGCGATATCGTTTGTACTTTTGAAATGATGAGCATGGTCCCCATAGTTAAAAATAATCTTGCTTTTCATATTTAAATTTTAGGGTTACTTATTTATTTATTTTTCCTTGGATATTTTGAATTCCTTGTTTTTCTCTGGCAAAAATTCATAATATGTTATATAGGAAAATTACTTATGTTTAATCTTCTGTGTCAAAACAAAAATTTACCTATATTTAAATGTTTTAAGATATTTTTGTTAAAACAAACGCTATTCATTCAATCAAGTATACATAAATTTTTTTTTAATTATGCATTTAAATTAAAACTTATAGCAGAGGGTTTGCTACAGACATAGAACTCTGGAATTATCGGGGAATTTTAAGCATGCCATTCAGAAAATTTTAAAAGGTTCAAAATATGGAAAAATCAGGTAATATAAAAATTTTAGCTAGTGTTTTGAGTACATTTTATGAATTGAAGTTCCTTGGAAAATATTGCATGTTTTGCTTATCTCCTGTTATAAGTGCATTTTTGTATTTAGTTGTGTTCGATTTTTTTGATCTAGTAGATGTTTCCAGTCTAGAATATTTTAAAAACAGAAACATTAAGAAACAGTATTATACTGTATAGATATTACTGTGTAGAAAATACTAATGGCTAATCTGTACTTCCATTATAATGATAATATTTCCATTCAAGTGTACACTATTTAAATGTGCACACGTTTTATCTGGGCTCTTGAACTTTCAATTTTTATAAAATGCAGTTTGACATTTTTTGTTTAAATTTTGGAATTATTCGGCATTGAAGAAAATATGAAATTTGTTGGTACTTTTAATAGTTATAGCTAGCCACAGTAAGCTATGCTAATCTAATGTTATTGCAAATAGGTTTATTATATATTAATAGGCTTATTAATTCATATTATTGATGGAATTTTATTGTAGAAGTAAACTGCAACATTATTTTTGACCAAATTTGTTAATCAATGCCTCTTAAGATTATACTCCTATTGCAGATACCATTTCTAGACCAGTTTTGAGATGTTTAGCTTTCTTCATGAAATAACACATACTTAATATAATTATAAGAAAATGTTTGCAATCCTCTATGACAGTGTGATCAACCTTTAATGATTCATTATAGGTTGAAGAGTGATCCATTAAAGTTTTATCAAATGAATCAAGGGCTGCATTTGAATAAGCCAGAAGATCACAAGCTGCACATATGAACAAATACATACACACTTATGTGTGCAAGCACACAAATATGTATGTATTCACATATGCATAGAAATATATGTACATATACTAGGGTTCATATGTATTAGGGAGAACATGGAAAACTTAGATATCAGGCAATAAAAATAAAAGATCTAAAATATCAGGCAAAAATGCATATTTTCATCAAAAACTGATAAAATTTCAGATTTAAATTGGAAATTTTCTCATTTTTTGTCCCTGGCCGTGATATCTGGCTCCAGAACAAATCTGTACAATCATGATCATTTATTCTTGTTCTTAAATAGTTTGTTATGCATTCCAATGACTACATTAACTATTCTACCTTCTCTGATTTCACTAATCATTGGATCATTATAAATAGCTATGGTGGCGTCTGAAAACTAGTATCTCAATCCGATAGTTTACTTTTGACAATATGGCGCCATGCTTATTTTGAAGTTTGCTTTCAATGTTTGATAACATGCACAATACAGTGCTTTTTTGGTAGACACCAATAATCATGATCGAACAATGGTGATGTTATGATTTTGGATGCAGATCTTTTATTTTGCATTGCTCATTGATAGATTTTGCATCAAAAATTTTGTTTATTGTCCTGAACATGATCAAATACCTACCATTAAACCTGCTAACATAATGAACTCTGCCAGGGAAAGTTTTACATTTCAAAGTGACATTAATTTTATCTCAGCCATTAGAAGTTTTATAATTATTTTCAATCAAAACAAAACAGCTCAGAGTACTTCATGTATATAGCTATATACCTCCTAGGCAACAAGTGCTTTAGAATTATTTTTCAATTGAAACAAAAAGCTCTACACACTTTTCTCCGTTCCCGGCCACACACTTAGCTACAGTAAACCTTCGGGTCTGTTGTGTGGTCTGGGTTTTCAACACTTCAACACACTTTTCTCCATTAACTTACTCGGTGGCATAGGCTATGTGGTGATCATAAACCCCTCTTTGGTAGAAAATTAGCATTAGTTAGTTCTCTATAGGGATCCATATTGGGAGACAAAGTCTAGCATTTTATCCCCATTGTCATACCCTTCTCCCTTTCCCGAAATCCTGATTATGCTAATGAACTTACTGAATACATCTATGTACCTCGCAGACAGCAAAAAGTTTTGCATTGATTTTCATTTGAAGCAAAACAGCTCTGTGCAGTTTTTTCTACATTAAATAACAGCATACAGATGCCTGATGTTAAAGATTCACTGAAAATTTTTGAATTCAACTTATGCATGAGAGAGTTTTGAAAACTCTAAATTGAAAATTCCTATTACTTGGCAAATAAAACTGCCTGCTTTTATAAATAACCGAGAAATTTTTTTGTAATATAAAAGTATAGTCATGATATAAATAAGTTTATGATTCTATGAAAGTAATTTTTTTAAATGTTTATTGGCGGGCCGCACTAAATCAGGCAACAGGCTACATGCAGCCCACCAATTGTGGATTGAAGTTCCCTACTTTATGGAGACCAACAAATTCAGTCTCATCACCTTGGTCTTGGATAGCCCAGTGCTTAAGGCAGGAGGATTGCTTATGGTAGTTCTGTGTTCGATCCCCATTGCCACCCAAAATTATCATTGTGTTCATATGGAGTATGGACACGATAAATCTGTAGGTATAAAAGTCTATCTAAGAGACGATAGGCTAGGGAATGGATAGTACGGTCTCTGTGGTGCCCCCCCCCCCCCCATTGGGTTCCAGTCTAATTTAGTTAGCACTTTCCTGGTCATTCAAACAGATACCTTACACCTTCAGATAGGTAAATAAAAAGTCCGGCTTTGATAGGTTCTGTCCCATGACTTATAAGTATGCAAAGATTTAGTCTCCCAGGTTTCCTGGAGGCTTCTTAAATACTTGGAAATAAACAAATATGGTAGACAATTATTTTATATATGTAAGAAAATCTGTGTCAACTTTTTGCAATATTTACTTATTAATTTTTAATATTTCTGTTTTCTAGGCCATGGCTGTAGTTAATGCTAGAAAAATGAAATTCTCTATTCTGAGGGGTTCTTTTAGTTATGATGGTATTTCAGAATTTATCAGGTAAGTATTCTATTTTTAACCTTTCAAATGGATTTTCAAATTTTAGATCACATAACTTAAGATAATTAGATTAAACCATTTTGTGTATGCATGATATATAATTTTCATCTTCCTTTAAAATTTGCCTTGTTTTCTAAATTAATTCTTTATTTAAAAGTCATATTTCCCTAGGCTTCGTGTCTATGCTAAAAGTTCATTTCTGCAAATAATTTTTGCTTTTATGTCATTTTCTTTCAAGTATGAACTGAGTCTGGTCACAAATGTGTAATATACTCACCAGTTACCACATATCAGTTCAAAGTCAAATTGTATGTTTAGAAGGGGGTTAGGGCTGGGAATTCGTATCGCCAATTTTCAGAGAGAGTGCTTATAGTAAGGATTTTGTCAGAAGTATTGTAATAATCATGGTGAAATATCTTTGATTTTATAATTAATGAATGAATCTGGTAATGATATAAGTGAAGAACATAGTAAGATAGTTGATATGTGCATTAGTGGAGTAGATTATTCAAAAGACACTGATATTAGTGTTTCTTCTAGACAGTTTTAGAAGACTGCAGTTCCCTGCCCATTTCTACACAAACCTGTCTAATTTCTTGACACCCTGCTTGTTTTGCTGTGCCCCACCAACTAACCCAGTACACTAAGCTGGATTTCGAAGTGCCCTCACTTTTACCATACCATGTATTAGTAATAGGTTTTTATCGTTTTTACACCTGCCTCAAATCCAGGTTTCCTAATGGAGTCATTCCATGTCAATTTAATGCAGTCCACAACCCAATCTCTCCGGATTCTATTAAAATTTGGCTATTTTGTTGTCTACTTATATATAAAATACTATGCAAAATCTTAGTCTTCAATTGGCATTAGTTTTTAACACTTTACAACGTAGTTGAAAAGTGTTTGACTTTGTTCATTCTGTCTGTCTGTCCGTTCGCACTATAACTGTGGTAAAAATGACTTTATCAAAATGAAATTCTAGTATGTTGTTCACATGGTCTATGGTACCTATGGGAATATAAATTAATAATAAAATCACCCCAAAAATCTCATTAAAATTAGTGACCTAATTAGTTTTGGATTGAACTCAGGTTGAAAAAATGAAATACATGGAACCCTATGAGACCTAATTTTTCAAACATTTTTTAAACAAATTGCATCAAAAGTTTTAGGAAATATTCAAATTATCCCATAAAAAAAATTTCAGCAAAATATATTTGGTAGTTTTTAAATAAAAATTAAAATAATAATTACACCCATATCTTATGAAGAGATCACGTGCTCCACTTCAAAATAAAATATAGCATCCATCTTTTTTGAAAGTGTCAAAATCGTGATTTTTGAAGTTCTTTTTAATTTATATTTACCGTTGTACCCGTCTTAAAAATGCTTTATTTTTGCTTAATTTCTGTGCATCTATATTCCGAAACAGTGCAATTACAATATATTTGAGTGTAAATGAGCAATGCCATCCATCTTGTGCCAAAATTGTGATTTTTAAAGTTCTTTTTAATTTATATTTAGTGTTGCATCGGTCCTAAAACCTCTTTTTTTTTTTTTTTTTTTTTTTTCTGTACATCTATATACTGCACCAATGCAATTACAATATTTTTTAGTTTAAATAATCATCAAACTTTGATTATTTCTACTTTACAACGAAGCCTGATTTTCACTTTTGGAGAATATAAACACTTATGCAAGTATAAGAATTGCTGAATTCCTTTAACGCAAAATTATTTAGCTCTGTAGTCTGCAATATAGCTGATATGAATGAAACATTCATTGATTTTACATAAAGCAGATGATTCTATTGCCTTTTTCAATGGAGATTTAAGCATGGAGTTATACAGTACTTTTACCTCCATGGTTTTAAGTTCTTAAGTAAAATAAATTATTGTAGTATTGTGATAATTTTAAAAATATCGCCGCTGAATGAATGGAATGGAAAAAAGTTTATGAATGAAATATTCACTTCTTTTATATAGAGCCAGGCGATTTATATTTTGATGACGTTATTCGAGTAAAGCTCATTTATTTTTGATGAAGTTTTCAAATATAATAAACTGTAGTATTGTGATAATTTTTAAAATATCACTGCTGAATGTATCACATTTTAGAGATGTTTGAATAAAATTGCTTTGCAGTTGGAAAGTGTTTCATGATCAATGCTTTATGCATGATTGATCTTTCTTGTTTACTTATAAATAAATATTTGAAGTTTGAAAACTTGGCAATTTTTTCGCAATTCTAGGCTTGTTCAAAATTTTGTATCTGCTGATCTTATGTGCCAATTATGTTAAAATAAGGCTTATTTTGTAGTTTAATGTAAGACCTTTCTTATGTCACATGACCCCGTCAATGATGTTTTTCATTTCAAAGTCATCCAATTTGACCAAAAATTGCATATTTAAATTTTTTTTTCTCATATTTATTTGCTGTACATGTCCAGTAAATTCCATAATGGGATCACAATGGGATCGACAGTATCGGGTGATTCCATATCAGATCAACTAAAAAAAAGTAACATTTTCAACCTTACTTTTTTGGAATTCTCTGAAATTTTGAGTTTTTAGTATTAGAGATATTCAACCAAACAAAATATTATCTATATGTTGGCAATGGTGTGCAATCACGTGCAAAGGTGACACGTGAAAACAGATTTTTAAAATTTGAATTATTTTCTTTTGTTATTTAATGTTTTATGCGATTTTGACTGTTTTTTCCCCTTTTCTCTCCACCATCCAGAAGTCGTAGAAAAAAACAAATCACACGGCCATAAAGAGCAGATACTTGCAAGTAAAAATATATCAATTTCAAATCTCAGGGACAAATTCTAATATTTTTTAAAGATTTTAAAACAAAAGTCACTTTCGGCTCAAATAAACGAACTTTCGTTTTTAAATCCTCGCATTGTGAAAAGTGCTGACAATTTCAACTAATAATTTACATTTTTAGAAAGCTCAAAGATCACTTTCTTACAAGCCCAATCTGGTCAAGAAATAATAAAAAGTAACCGCACGATCCGGATTTTAAGGAAGTAATGATTTTCAATTTCTTGGCCAAACCCCGAAAGCAGGGATCAATTTTTCACCCACATGCGCGCCCAGATGCACTGTTTCTATGGTGGAGGGGAGGTGGGCAAGGTTATGACGTCATGGTTCTGATGAGGTTCTGACGAAAATTTAAATGATTGAATTATGGTGATGTGTTGTATACATCGGGTGGTGATAACAATATAGGGAGTGAAATTATTATATTTATTATATTTGTAAATGTCATCAATGATTGCTTTTTATATGGTTTTTGGCCTAGGGACAATTAAAAACCGAATAAGTGTTTGCTTTTTATTCGGTTTTTGGCCTAGGAACAATTAAAAACCGAATGAGTGTTTGCTTTTTATATGGGTTTTGGTATAGGGACAATTAAAAACCGAATAACTGTTTGCTTTTTATACCTAAGGTTTTTGGCCTAAGGACAATTAAAAACCGAATTAGTGTTCTGTGGTATCTGGCTGATATATTTGGGCCATGCTCTTGATACCCATGCAAATATCCTGATGAGGATATTCGCATGGGTATTAAATTATATTTGCAAATGTCATCAGTGATTGCTTTTTATACGGTTTTTGGCCTAGGGAAATTAAAAACTGAATAAGTGTTTGCTTTTTGTACGGTTTTTGACCTAGGGACAAATAAAAACCAATTTAGTGTTTGCTTTTAAGGTTTTTGGCTCATTATGCTGGATTGAATTGTGGCGATGTACTATTGTTTATATCAGGTAGTGGTTGGGACCGTAATGCAAAAATTTAGACACTGAAGAAATAAAAAAATAAATAAAAAGAAAGTTATGGAGATTGTTTGCGGTGCATTTATGCCTCGGGTGGTGGTGGGGACAATCTTTAAAAGAAAACTTTTTTTCGCTGAGCAGCATCGTTATTTCTTAAATACTAAATTCACATTTAACATCACCAGTCTCAAAAATACTTTCTTGTCATTTATGATGCAATACTAAAAATACGGACAAACAGATACAATTTCATTTATGTAAAACAAAAAATAGAGGAGCATACCTCTATAAAAAACATAGGGGCAGCTGATCCCGGCTGTGAGTACACATCAAAGGGATCCCTTTTCTAGGATTACAGGTACAGAAATCCTCAGAATCTCACAGTTCACAAACATTAGAATAAATTCACTTTACAAATCAATTTTCAAGAACCCCCCCTAGAACATTATTTTTCATCTTAAAATTTCATTATTAGTTTTAACGTCATTAAACTAAACCAAACTTTGTTAACTTCACGGGGTTATGGCGCTAGCAAGTTTGCCACGGTCAGAATTTTCAAGGGTAGCGAACAGGCTGGTCGCCGAAGGCGGCTAGTAAATAACAAATACCAAACTCTTTATTCATTTGTCATAACCTCAATCTCCTTGGCCTCAACGCTTGATGTATGTAATAAAACATAACATATATATATATATATATGTTCCACAAAAAGAAAATTAATAACATTGAATAATTATTATAATGAGCATTATTTCGTTTTCCTACTTCAAAATAATATGTTTAACTTTGAATTACAATTCTTTCTATTTATTTCTAAATATGGGTGATTTTCAAATGAATTGCCTTTTTTAGCTTTACATCACATAAAAATGTGATTTAGATTATAAATATAATTATACTCTGTTATTAATTTTTTGCAATCTTTTTTGTACTAGGTAAGAAGGAACAATATGGCTTCCATTAGCTTTGTTACCAACTGCAGAAATCAAAACCTATTTAAAATAATACTAGTAACACTCCTGCGGTAACACTCATGAGATGTACAGGAGACACATATTAAATTTAAATTTTAAAATATTAATAATTATTTTTTAAAGGAATCACTTGCAATTTTGTTAAAATGTAAAACCATATTTTTTAATTCATATGCAAAAGCTAATCCAGTTTGAAAGCATAAAATGAGCTTCCTTAAGTGTGGTGTTTTGAGTTAGGACATTCAAATTTATTACTTGAAAACTAAAAATAATAGGAAATAGCTAATATTTGTTATATAGCACAAGTTGCAGCACTCTGTTCTTTGAATAAAAGCATCATGAGCATAGATAAATCACCAGTTAAAGTAAAAAGGCTAACAGAATCTAAATATCCTAAAAAGAAATCTAAAATAGAAAAATCAGTATAATAAATATTCAATATCCCCGAAGAAGCTTCAAATGTTGTCAAGTAATCATCAGAAAGTGAAATCATTCTGACTAAAAGAAAAATTTCTTGAAACTGCAGACAAAAGTTTAAAAGTTACTATAACACTACTGGAAATCGAGAATTTGAAAATGGATTAAAATGTCAGGGAAATTGCAGGGAAAATCAATTTTTTGTTCAGAATTCTGGAAAATTCAGGGGATTTTCAATTTACCGACCTGCTCATAGAGATGCCAATTACTACAGTTTCTCTGTAGTTTCTGCAGGAAACTTCATACTGCAGATTATGGAATTTGCATGGTTTCCTATGGAAAATTGTTTTCTGTGAAGGTCAATGTAAATTTACGGCTATGTGCACACTAATTTCAACCAAATCAACATAACAATGGGGATTTACGGCCACATGGGTGTTAATGCCAATCAAATCGATGTGACAACGGGGATTTACTGCTGCGTGGAATGTAAAAGATCATTTTTTCATAAAAGTAATAAATGTACTTATTAAAAGATGTTAAATTTTGCATAAATCTCTAAATGGTTAATTTTATAATTATTTGTGCATAAACAGTTCAATTGCACTATTCAGTTTATGTTATCATGAATCGCCGAGAGTCAATTAGTATCTCTTTGCATCTATATCTATCTTTTAAATATCGCATATTAAATTATTTTTATATTCTGATTAATTATTAAGGTTAATTTTTTAATTAATTTTGCATAAACAGAGTGATTATGCAATTCACTTTACCCGTGAATCGCCGAGAGTCCATTAGTATTTTTTCCATCTATCCCCATATTTTAAATGTTGCATATTAGATTGACTAAACTAGTTTTTTTTTTTCATATTTTAGCTATTATTAAGGGCTGATCTTTTAATTCTTTTAGCATATATTCGCATGAATCTCAGAGTCCATTAGTATATTTTCCCATTCATCTTCTAAATGTTGCATATTAGATTGACCGAACTAGCTTATTTCTATATTCTGGTTACTTATTAAGGTTAATTTTTTAATCATGTTTGCATAATACATATTTTCCTATTTTGAAAAATAGGTATGAACCTTTTGACGGGATATTTTCCAAAAAGTGGTATTAAAATAATGATTTAGGCAAATAAAATAAACATTTTGGCAAGGTTATATTAAAATTGATATATTCACATCTATAAATATATCTCTAATCACATCTATACTATATTTTATTTTTTACTAAAGATTAATATTTGTTATTATCATTAATGAAAACTTGTGCTCTACCAAATGGAATTTGTTTTCAATATAAAGTATTTTTAACTGGATAAAAACTTATATATTAATGCATAATTAATATATAAGTTTTATAATGCATAATTAAAAACTTATATATTAATGCATAATTATTAATGCATTAATGCATAATTATATATATGCTTAAATAATTTTATGTATATGCATTTTTGTATTATGTGAGCATATATATTTCATTTCTTAACCTGACTGCTGAAATAGTCTTAACTACTGATAATATTTTCTGATCAGTTAGAAGAATTTGAAGAAAAAATTGCCTTTTTAGAACCTGAGAAAGAAAAGCTTATACAAAAAAGATTTACTTGTCTCTAGTGTATACTTTTCAAAAGATTTGTAATCCTCAACGATTTTGCCCCACTCTTTGATAACATTTGCTGTTCGGGGATATTTTTCTAATTTAGAGTTTTTTTTTAAAATGTATTACCAGTCTTTCAATTCCCCTTAGCACAAATTTCTAATTGTATTCAAGTTTCCATCTCGGAATGATCTCCCCCCTTCATTCTTCACAGCTGTTACGATTGTAACATTTAAAATCTCCTATCTATATAAGTTTCCTAAAAAGAATGATATAATTTTTGACAAAAATTGATTACTTTATGATTATTCTAAAATCTACTAATGTTAAATTGTTGTAAGTCATTCATCTATTTGAATTAAAATATAAGTAAATAACCTCCATATTTTTTAAAAAGTGAAAAAATATACTTATGCCAAAAATTAGTATAATAGAATAAATTAGTCTTGCATATTTTGCATATAACTATTGTAAGTTATAACAGAAACTTTTCCTAAAACTTTTGTAAAGTTTCCTAAAATTCATTCCTAAAATTTTTTTCAAATATGTTATGTTCCCTGAAAATGTAACTCTGCTCTTTTGACTAAGTCTTTTCTCTTTTCATGGAGTAACTCTGTTTTTTTGACTAAGTCTTTTCTTTTTTTTCAGGGAGGGGAAGTAATTTTCTTATTACATCTTAAAAAATGGTTTTCAAATGATAAAAATTTTTTCTTGTATGCCAAGTAAAAAGTGTTCTAATAATCATATAACAGATTGAAAGTACTTCTAATAAACTACAGATAGTTATGAAACAGAGAAAAACTTTTTACCAAGTCTCTCTTCCCTTTTTTGTGGGAGGAATCAAGTTTGAAAAATCTTTTAAAATGATGAAAATTAATTTCTTGCATTCAACGTAAATTATGGATTGAATTTAATGCATGATTTTCATTGACTTTAAAATGTACTATTGAATAGATTTTTATAAAGATTACATGTTCGTCCCAACTTAAGACTACTGTCATAATAGACAGCAATGTAACAGCTACATAAACAGCATGTAACAGCTACAAATAATTTTTGCAGCAAAATTAAAGTAACGAATTTTTTAAAATTCAAGGTCAAAGGTCACATTGGATGACATTGAAATAAAAACATTATTTATAGAGTCATGTAACATATCATTAGAAAGACCGTACATTAAACTACAAAATAAGCCTTATTTCAACAAAATCGGTTCATTGGGTCAGCAGATATGAGCTTTTAAAGATCTCTAGAATTGTGAAAAATGTGCCAAATTTTCAAACTTCAAATTTTTGCAAATAAAAAACTAATGTAAATTGAAGACTAAGATTTTGCATAGTATCTTATATATGAGTGGACGACAAAATAGCTAAATTTAAAAAAAAAATCCAGAGGGGTTGGGTTGAAAATGCCCCTTTTCTGTGTTGATTTAACGTGGAATGACCCAATAGTGTATGCATATTGCACAAACAAAATTCAAATTATGTACAAAAAATAAGTGTGCAAAATTTGCACATTTTTAGTTGCCATTCTGCAAATGGTGACCAATATTTGCAAAGTTGTATGCAAGACACCAATTGTGATAAATATTAAATTTTATGGTACTCTTTTTGAACATAAATATAAATTAGTAAAATTAAATATCTTTTGCAAAATAATCAGTAGTATATAAAGGAAAATCTTGCTGTCCTCATCAATTGTTTTCTACATTATGCTTATACTAGTTAACTATTTCCAAGAAATTTGATTTTAAATGGCATTTTAATTTGTGTATTTTGAAACTTAATATTTATATGCTATAAGCTTGGATTAAGTATGTAAGAATTTATGCTGATATTCCTATTTTTCATTTCAATATTTATTAAATATTTATACATTTCTGCTTAGGACTGTATCTGTTGGAAGAGGTAGCAGTTCTCCAATGAAGGGTGCCAAGATTCCTGATATTGTAGATACTGAAGCTTGGGATGGAAAGGATGGAGAGGTAATTTATACATAATTGATAATCAAATTTTCTTCAAATTTGTGAAAATATTCTTTGCCAGACCTAGCATTAGAATTCATGCGGTCCAAGATGAATGCTTGACAGGAGGCTCTCTCCCCCCCCACACACACACACACAAATCCAAATTCTATAATTCGGAAAATTCTGGAATTGGTAAAGTCCGGACTGGTCCTTATTTTCCAAGTTGTACTGTATATGTAAACGAAATTGTATAAAACATTTAAAGTTATTTTGAATGGCTTTTTTACACTGTCATATATTCATGGTATCAATTAAATCTAAAGTTATTTTTTAAAATTGGCATTAAAAATAACAGTATGCAGTACCTAGAATTTTGATACAGACAGCAGGGAAAACTCGTGGAATTTCACTCCGTATTAACGTAAGTTTACTGAATTTTTTAATATTTTATTAGAGGAAATATTTATTTGCTTTAGCTTGATTAACTTGTAAAATTTCCGTTTTGATTTAATGGGGAACTTCTCATATTTTTTTATTGCACTATATTTATTTTTAATTTTATGATTTTTTTTTTTTTTTCTTGCATTTCTTTTTTTAGCGCAATATAAAAGACCGGGATCCTTTCTGAAAAATATCACATATTTTAAATGTTTTGCGTTTCTTTAGATTTTCCCTTAAATTATTTTAGATCTTTTTAAAAATTATTTTAAGTTTTTAATTTTGTAGATCTTTCCTAAAATTATATAGTTTTTCTAAATATTATTTTTTTTCCATAAAATATTTTATTTCATTTTGTTAGATCTTTTTTAAAAATTTTACTGCAATAAAATATTTTTAGATCTTAAGTTATTTATTTTAATTTTTTAAAATGTTCTTTATTGCAATTTTTTTTTAATTTAGATTTTTTTCTAATTATTTAATGTAATAAAATTTATTTAGATCTGTAAAATTATTTTTTTATATTTTTTGAAAAATTATTTATTGCAGTTTTTTTTATATTAAAAAATATGTATTGAAAATAGATTTTTTTAATAAAAAATAAGCATTTTTTATTAATGTAATTTATATACTATTTTAGTTTATTAAAAGCTAATTGAAAATTCAATATGTTTATACTTAAATTCTGTTAATTAGATTTTTAAAACTTCATTGTCTTGAATTTACTTGTTATATATACGACAAACTGTTAAAATAAAAAAAATACTTTGCACCGAACTGCTATAATGTCGAGAAATCTCTTGCTACAAACTGCTACAATTTCGAATAATTACCTGCTACAAACTGCTACATTTTCAAAATATTGTCTGCTACAAATTGCTACAATTCCAGAAATTTGCTGCTCCAAAAATTGCTCCAAAAGAGTTTTTTGTAATCACATCACTGAAGATGTATCAACAAAATAATTCAAAACTTACCTAATAGATTGCAGCACCAAACACTTCTTAGGATTCCATAATGATGAATGTTGAATATAGCTAAAAGAACTCACTTCCAGAAATTTAAAGTTTACTGTAAACCTTATTGCTTAGAACATTGAGAAAAAAATTTCATCATTGTGGTTTGCCAGGAACTATTACTTTGAGTTGCAAACAAAGCATTTTGAATAGAATTTAGTTGGTGAAACGTCTTTTGTTTTGTTTCTTAGAAGAAAATATAATTTCAACATATGAAATGGCTTCTTTGAAAGGGGGGAGTGGAAATTCGAGCTTCTTTGATTTGATGTCTTTGCTGCTGCTTTCATCTTCTGTGGCTTTAGAGTTTATTTGATCAATAGTCAGCACATGTGATGTCAATAAAACCATGTCCTGATTTGCATACTCCTCAAAAGGATTTTGGCAACCCCAAATCATCCCAGTCAGTAACATCTACTGTTTTGGTTTCTTGTGCTATGGTTGTGGAGTCTTTTCTGAATGGGAAGCCAGCTTTAATATAACAGTACTTAATGATGTCCATCTCAACTTGGTACCATGCAAACAAACTTAAATTCATTGCCTGTAAGGCGAAGTTTTTTGGTTTCCCAGTCACTGCCAGGCATTAAATTTTCCAATGCTATCTGGACTAACGTTTGGCAATAATAGTGTGCAAAGCTTTTTATTATCCCTGCACATGACTCATACAATTAGCAGAGAATAAAAAAATCTTAATATTTTGGAGAAAATCTGTATCAGGTGGATGTACAGGACATTAGTTCAAAAACAGCATTATTTTTCATGTTCCATGTGCCATTTTCTCTGTCATAAGCCAGTTGTAAAAAAGTTATCCCATCATCCATACTTTCTTATTGGTTTCATACAATAGTATCAGAGTTTACGCATTTTTAAAGCAACAGAGATTTTTATATTTGCCTATCACAAAAGGAGTTAATTTTTCAGATCCATTTGAATTTGTGCAGAGTTGAAGCATGAGTTAGTTTTTGTTTTTCTTTCTTCCATGATATTACTCACCTTTTATTGCTAGAGTCCTCAAAGGCATCAACTGATAAAATAGTTCCCATATCATCACAATTAAAAATGTTTTTGAGTTCATATTCAGCCAATTTGTTAGAAAGGTTTTTGAACCACTCCACAATCGTTTCTAATGGAACAAATTTCGATTCACTGCTTGACATTTGGCAGGTGATTCTGAGACTTTATTTTAATTTAGGCAGTCATCCTGCAGAAAAGCTGTAATCCTCTTTGTTCACTTGCATTTTCTCAATAACTTCTTTTGCTTTATTCTTCAGCATTGAACCGCTTACTAGAATGATAGCTGCTCAGCACTGCTTAGAAAATCGCAAAACAATTTCATCAATGTCAGAAAACTGTTTGGCCTGTATATGCAGCCTTTTCGAAGAATTTGAACCACACTTGGAAGCATTGTTTCTCATTTCTTTTATAAATTAGTGTTTTTAGTGTTGAGACAGAAATATTCAATTTTCTTTTAATGGCTACATGAAGCTGTTTTTGTTGACATATTTAAAGATTTCCATCTTCCCATCCAGAGACAGAGCATTTCTTATCCGAAACGAAATGCTTCTATAAAGTTTAATAGCGAAATGGTATAACTCATGACAGAAGTCTTGCTCCTCAAACCCATTCACACCTTTCGCACCAGTAGATAAAGTATTCATCCATAATAGTGCTTTTTTATCATATGTAAGTATATCATATGTATTTTATCATATATTGCATTTTATCATATGCAAGTATAGGAATGTCTTCTGACTTATGAAAATCGATGTATAACCGATAAAGATGTATAAAAGAGAAATGCATAAAAGGTGCTCCACTGTATATGTATGACTCAATGAGGACTTATTTAGCTCACAAATGAAATTACAAAGTGCAAGTAGTTAGAATTTTCATTTAAGTAACAGAAAGAAAAGGGAGTTTAGAGTAAAAATGAATGAAAAAGTCTGACACCGATAAAATCAATCATGCTCTTTACATATGATTCCTGAAAACTTTCAGGTCAATCAATTTCTGGCTTATTGCTGTGGGAGAAAACTTTAAAATAGAAAATGAAAAATATGATAATTTGAGATATAAAATACATTTTTCCCTTTTTATTTATATATCTTGCAGTTTTGAAAATTGTGACTACTCTTTACAATTTTTGAAATTGTATAATATATACACAAAAAGGAAAGAAAGCATTTTATACCTTTAAAATTGTCATATATTTTAAAAAACCATTAAGTCAGTTATCCTAAATTTTGTTTATCTAAACTTCCTTTGATCCTGACTAGTTCAGATATTCAGTTCTCTACTGTATTTCTGAAACTACTCAATTAAAATCAAATTTTCTTCAAAATTACATAAATGTGAAAGAGTTGAAAATTTTTTTTCTTAAATTTGGCTCCATGAGCACAGTACATTTACTTATTTTACACTATTCTGTAATATGCCCAAAACTATTCACATGCATTCTTTTATTGTAACTTGTATTTAAATTTATGGACCTCTTATAACAAAAATTTTCTGTTTCAGCTCCCTGTTGAAGAAGATATTGACCTTAGTGATGTTGACCTTGATGAGCCTTCAGACACAAAGGAGAAAACAGAGTTATGAGATGTCTTAGGATAAACAAACTTTATATTGAATCATTTTGTAAAAATTCTCACTCACTTCTAGTATATGTTTCATACTTCCATGATGTTTTACTGAACTCATTTTCAAAGTTGAATATCTTGTATACGTTACTTACTTTAATGCAACTGAATGCTGGTATTTGATTCTTTAATACAAGTATTATTTAATATAATATAATAATGCTGTATAATTATTTGTTATAATTTAAAGAATTTGCATTATTTAGTACATGTTCTAAAAAGTATCTTTAATATCTTGATTACAAAAATCAAAAAAAAATTTAGGCAAGACAAATTTGTCTGAATATCTGGTAATTGTCAATTTCCAGGTTTATTTATTTTTTTTCTGGCAACTTTTGCTTGGAATAAGTTCTTGGCAATGTCTTTTAAGATGTCTAATGGGTAACACAGCTTTTTAACATGATTAATGGGATTTTGATGCATATTCATTATGCTCCCATGTCGAAACTGACACATGGGTTCTTTTTAATCTGCATGGAAATTGAAGCTAACATTGAGAAACAAAGTATGCATAATTTGCTTTTATACACTAACAGGAGACATAGTATTTTTAAATTTTCATTTATATCAGTAAATAAATGCATGTCAGGAATGAAAAGTAATAAATATACCTAAAAATGAGTAATAAAATTGTTTTTCATTTATTGTTCAATAGTAAAGTTCTAAAACTTCAAACCAATATCGAATAAAATTCTAAGTCATTCTCAACTAACTTAAAATTAGTGCTGTTGCCATTTGATAGATGATAAAAACTATTTTTTTGAACAGCATTTGTAATGTCACTGATTCTCAAGGACATACTGACATCAACAATTTACATTAAAATTTGCATACATACATACATTAAAATTTTTATAAGTAAGAATTTTATTTATTTTTAAAAGTTTGAATCATAATTTCTTAAGCTACATGTATTTATTTCCATTGTTTTTGACTGATGTAATTCGGTTCATTTGGAGAGTGACAGTAATGACAAATTTGCATATAAAATAAAACTATATTTAATATTGAAAATATATAGAACAAATTGTATTCTAAACAAATACTGCAGAAAATATATATTAATTTTTAAGCTAAAGAAACACAAAATTGACAATTATGAGATATTCAGCCATATGTCATTGAGTTTGTCTCAATATATTCTTGATGTAGAATTCTGCCGTATGTAAGAAAATAAATTCTTTTAATCTTTTATTACAATTTTTCTTTCAAAATTTAGTTTGTGTGCATTTAATGAAAGCAATTATTTTTTTTTTCTTGCTATTCTTACATTTTTCATTTAGCTTAGTCCACAGTTCAAAAAAGTAAATAAAATTGTATTTATTTGCATATAGTAATTTTGTAGTGACGAACAAATATATGTACTTGTAGACATTGTATTGAACATTTTGTGCATTAAATTAAGTATCTGTTTCTGATTTCGAGTCAACTCTGGAATATGTTGCTGGCAATATGTTTTGTAAAGTACCTTAATGTAATATGTAGTGCTTATAGCACTTAATTTGTATTATGTGTACTCTTGGGGGGGGAATTTAATAAACTTGTAATAAACATTATTTCTTTTTTGTGCTATTGATTTTCTCCTGTATCTTAAGATGTGAATTGTCAAATTACAGATTGGAAAATTTGAAAAAATATATATATATATTAACAAAACCATACTAATGTATGAAAAAGTAAAATTTTAAAGAAGTTTGAAATTTGTTCTTTGTGTAAATTTAAATTATTAAAGTTTATGCTAATAAATGAAAATTTTGCTATTTATGCAGAAAGATTCATACTGTAAATAGCTCTTGATGTAGAAACATGTTCCTTTCTTAAATGCACCTAAACATGGGAGTTTCTACATCACATCATGTACAGCCGAAAATCTAAAAATGCTGAATTTTTAGTTGGTGAAAAATGCATAGTTTAATGTTTATTTACTTCAATTTTTCACTGTAAGATAACAATATCTTCTAATTTTGGACTATTTTAGAGTTATTTACTACAATTTTCATTTAGTATGAATCAAATTTATATTATATGGGTCATTTTCTGTAAACAGGAATTTTACATGTCCCAAGTGTTTTAATAAAAGTTTTCATGATTTGGGTCTGATTTTGGACACTGATCAGTTTTACTATATTGCAGTTCATATTTGTCACCCATTAGCTAAAGAAGCAATTTGTTTTTAATATTTAAAAAAAAATTTTTTAATTAAATATCATTCCCCTGTGTGTCTCAACAGCCAAATCATAAAATTAGAACTTCATTTTCTAGTTTTCTTTTAATTTGATGTTTTATATTAAGTTAGATAATTTAAAATACAAATGGTAATAAAAAATCCACTATATATTAGAGCAATATTTTAAATTAATTTTTTACAACTGTACCCTAGATTTTTTGTCATTCAGTGTTTAGTATATACAAATATACAGTGTTTAGTATATACAAACATATATAGTGTTTAGTATATACAAATGGGATCTGGATGTTTTATTCAGATCTGCAAATTCAGAGCTACGAATTTGGCGGGATATCTCTAACTGGGCACCTTTTCTTTTTTGCCAAATTGACGGAAATGTCACCAATTTTTAAAAACTAATTTGTCTGTCAGTCCAACCATCCTACTTAGTAACACATTTAGTGAATTTTTAAAATGTCACCAAATTGATAAAAATGTTTGTAAATCCATAAAAATATCTTAAAATTGTTAAAATTGCGCTAAATAAATGAAATTGTGTTTTGTTATTGGATAGTATTTTGATGATGTTTCGTTAATTTGTCGCCAAGTGGGACTGTCGGTTCTACAGTCAGACTTGACGATTTTTTAAAGTGTCGCTAAATTGATGAAAATGTCGCCAAATCTTTCATAGAGATAGCATTATTCAGACAATATTTTTTCCACCAATTTATTTGAAGCAAATAATATCATGTTGCTTAGCAATGGATTTAAATCCAATGTGTTTATGCAGCAGACTATTTTTATTACATCTTTTCAGATTTGAATAATAAGAATATGTATATAAAATAAATTTCATTGCCGTTACATTTTTGAATGGTTAATATCAGTTATGGTCTTCGGGTTTAAACATTATTATTGATATTTTCTTGGATTATTGATTCAAAGATCATTGATATTTTCAAGTTATTATGTCATTGTTTTATTGCGGCAAAAATTATTGAAATTCAAAAATTATTGAAAAAATTACTGTACATTCTACGAGAAATCTACAAATGCACGGGTATATATATATATCTTCTAATCTACGAGAATATAATTAGTACAGGTATATTGGCATATATATTGGAATGAAGTGCGGCCTTCTGGTATGAAGATTACGGATATTGATATTTTCAATTTAAAACGTCATCTGTTTTATTTTGGCAAAGATTTTTGATACTCATATTACAGGTAATCTTCTAAATACGGGTAATCTTCTACTAACACTCGGAACATATCTTCTGATCTACGACATACGTCCAAATTTGATATGTAATTGTTTTATATATTATAATTCTTTGGATTCAAAACCTTACCAGTCCAGCCCATTTTGGGCCTGTTATAGTAAGGTGCATGTCATTTTGAGAATGACTTGAGAACCAGGTCAGCTAGAAAACTCAAATTAGGCGAACCTTGCCTTTCATTGTATTGTATTTTTTGAATTTTAAACCTTACTAGTCCAGCCCGTTCTGGGTCCGTAATAGGAAGTTACATGTTTTGGAGAATAACCCGAGAAGCGAAGCAGCTAAGAAACTTAAATTAGGCATATCGTTACTTTTTGTGGTAATATTTTAATTTGGATTTTGAACATTGCAGTCCAGCCCGTTCTGAGACCGCAAAAGTAAGATGCAATGTATTTAGGAATGGCTCGACAATCTGGAGCAGATGGAAAGCTGAAATTAATCATATCTTACTTTTCATTGTATATTTTGATTCTTTGGATTTTAAATGGTCCATCACGTTCTGGGTCCATGGGGGAATAACTCGAGAACTGCAGCAACTAAAAAGCTAGGCATATCATTGTCTTTCGTAGAAATATTTTAATTCTTTGGATGTTGAACCTTACCGGTCTAGCACGTTCTGGACCTGTAATAGTAAAGTACAGGAGTTTTTTTTAAATGATTCGAGAACCAAAGCAGCTAGAAAGCTGAAATTAGGCATATTTTGCCTTTCGTTGCATATATATTTGATTCTTTGGCTTTTGAACCTTACTGTCCAGCCCATTCTGGACATGTTTCTGGTTAAAAGTTAAATGAGCAAAAAATAAATTTTTAGGATCCATACAACATTTATTTTGAAATGGGTAAAAAGCAGAAAACAAATTTAAAACAGTTTATTTACTAATTTAGGCTCCTGGTTTTATGTCTCTCGAAATTATTTTATCATGCTTTGCCACTGGTGGCCAAAAAGGTTAAAATATCTTCGTAAAGAAAACATTCGATTTAGCACTGTAGAAATAGATTCATTATTAAAAACTCGTGTTTCTAAATAACTTAAAATGAATGCTTCCAACGAAAGCGGTCCGATCCAGTTGTGGTCGCATCCCGTGTTCGGCCTGAGGGTCAGACCAACCCGAAAATTGATCTAAGCTGCCATTGAAAACCTCTAGTGTTAGATGGGCAGCCTAAGTCCTTAACAATGTGCCAACCGTGAAAATTTTTAATGTTCGACGGCCCGGAACACCTTGTTACTGCATGATAAGGTGCTGGACCCTATTAAGCCCGTAGACTGGACCAATCATAAACCCATGTATATTCAGAGGCGTCAGAACTCATTTTACACTGTGGGTGCAAGATTGCTAATTATATATATATATATATATATATGACAGATTTGTTTACTGACAGAAGTAACAAAGTGCTATATTATCGCAAGTATACATACAATAAGATGAACAGATTGCATTTTAATCTGACTTTCAGTATACTTAAGTACACTGTAGTACACTTAGTATGGTAATATTTTTAGCTCCAGCGCGATAATATTCATTTTGCAAGTTTTGCTTCAGATTGCTAAATGCACAGTAAGATGAAGAAACTGATGATCGAACGTGTGATAAACGAGTATTATTGCTTTGAACTAAAGATATCTCCAGCTCAAAAAATTTTATATTTCTCACAAATAGTTATCTTATTATTGAACTACTTTAACGTTGACTCTAATAGACTACGTTTTAGCAATAAGAACGTAGGAACATTCAGCAGAATGTGTGGAAAAACATATGAGGGAACATATACAGTGTGATCGAAAAAATTGTGTGATTTAAAATCATATAATGCATCAAGAAATTGAACACAATTTTTTTCTGTTAAATGGCACTAACCCTCAAAATTATATAAAACATATCATCTGTTGTTTCTAATACGTCAAATGATAATTAGATATCACCATTTTTATCAATCGAAGAGCGTGGCGTTTCCAAAAGAGCGACAGAATTTTAGATCAATATTTCTCTACCCATTCTTATGCGAGTGTCACTGAATAGTTTCAGAAGAAATGGTCATGCTCTAAAACCCCTAATAATCCAGCAACTACTTGTTAAGTAAGGCGTTTTCAAGAAACGATCTGTTTCAGATAAAGCGAGAACAGGCAAGCCTTGCAATTTAACTCTGAATAAACTTTTAAATAAAGACTAGAACCTCTCGCGGTTTTTTTAAGTGTGCTAATGATCCGACCACTTTTCCAAAGTTTCGAAAAAGATCTCTAAAAATGACATTTGTGTTACGGATATCACCAATCTAATACTTGGTCTAAAACCTGCTGCTCTAACAGGGATTTGAACACTGATCTTTGTACTGGCCAGTCGACCCTCCGTTGAGCCGACTGGCCGTTGAGCTACTGGGACGAAATTGCAAGCATTTATCGTTGAAGTGGACTCTGCATTCTCCTCCCTCTAATGCCAAATTGACGGGTATCTTAATAATCTTGACTAACCATCTCCTGCCAGATTTACCTCATTCTATTGCAGTTATTTTTATCCCCAGGGTATCTTCCTGTGTGGTCGGTGGCCTCACGATTTGAAATCAATCCAATACCAGTGTAAGGTTCTGCTGGGAAAATATCCTGGGGACCTACATGCCAATGACCCCGCACTCTATGCGCGGTATAAGTTCGGGGAAAGGACCACACACCAACGAAAAATCTCCCAGACTTTGCACGGAGGTTGCATCATGAATGTGTCAGCACAAGAGCTTAACGCCCAAAGAACGGCAGTTTGGAGGAGATAAACATGTCGATACAGGGGCATCTGTAAACATTAAAGTGTCGCTTGTTGAGCTTAGTCTCAAAATTCATAGTTTCGGAGAAGACGCCACAGCCAGGGGCCAATGAACTTGATGGAGGATATATACGGCGGACTTTATTGTTCGTCATGATTCTCTCGGCGAGCAGCCACGACAAACTGTCGCATTTTCAATGCCCCGAGGGTTTCATCATGATCCCTCTTCGTCTCCGCAACTTATCTGTCTGATCTTTAAGTCATCTAATTTTTACTCAACATCCATTGTCAGGATGTGTCATCTTGGATCATTCGCCTATAATATTTTAATCTGTAAAATTATTTAACTGTTAAATTTAAATAAATTCTTGTTATGTTTGAAATAAGTCTGCCGTGTCAAATCCAAGTATGTCTCCTGGTTCAGTTTGCTGATTCTCACGGATCGCAACTCATGTGCAAAATCCACTCGGGCAAATTTACTTTGTTGTAATTACGCATCGGTTCGATTTCGGTCACCCCATCCTGAATATTTGGGGAGAGAGACCGACGGACAGAAGTCGTGTTGAGATAATCGGTTTCAACAACGAACGAAACAGCATTACAACAGGAGAAAGAATTTACAACCAGAGCCTACTGAATTTGTGCCAATTATACTAGGGTAACTTTCAGACTCCAGACACCATTGCACTAACCTGAAGGGACGATCTGTTCAGGAGCCTTTGTATAGAACCTTACTTCTCCAACTGGAAACCGAACCACCGATTCTTACTGGTCAGACGATGCTCTGCCTTTAGGCTACTGAGACTCAATTGTTATTATCGTTAAAGTAGACTTTGCTCCGAGCATTTACAGAAAACTTTCGAAAATTTGAAAAAATATTCTTTTTTTATTATTTACAAAAAATCTCTCATCAACCCTCCAAAACAACATTTTCTCTTCCGCTAAATTTTACGCTGAAATCTCCCCCCTGCCCCTTTTTTATTATTGAAAGCTATAAGTGTGAAATACTTGCGAATATCGAAAATTAAGCAAATTTCAATAAATTTTTATGCAGATTTTTAAAAATAGACAAAATATTGAAAATCTATGTCTCCTTTATTACAAAGCAAATTAGTAGCCAAGAACACTGGGTTTTTTAAAAGTGAGCTAATGATATGAGATTTTGAAGAACACTTTCAAAAACTCGAAAAAATTAAATATTTGAGAATTATTAATTATTTGCAAAAATAATTTTCAAACGATATATCTTTGTTAATTTTTGCACCCGACTCTCGCATTTTTTCTTTTAAGTATGTGGAAATTTACAAGTTACTGTTGAATAAATCAATATTATTTATTTTATACCTATTTTGAAGGATGAAGAAAATATAGCCAAAGCCACTTTATTATCATCTAGGACAAAGCAATTGACAAAATATTGTATTATTGCCACTTGGTCTGTTAAAGAACAGAGGATAACCCTCCCACCCCAGACTATGTCCACGGAGTAACTTCAATTAAAGGATTTTAGAAATTCGTGGATTTTAAAGATAAGGTTTAATATTTTAAAACTTACTATTATTTCAAAATTATAAAAAAATTTTGCTGAAAAGTTCTCATTTTGGATGAAAATTGGATTAAAATAAAGCAAACCGCATCCAAAATCGGATGCAAATTATAAGTATACAGCTATAAACTGTGCGCTATGCTCATTGCAATTTCTCCCAGCATTCTTTAAACCCATTTTTTTTTCAGTTTTAAATTTTTGTATTTGTCCGCATGATTACAAAAAAACTTGTGTTTGTTTAAAAGTTGATATACATATATCAAATTAATAAATATGCATACACTAAACCTAACATTTTTAATTTTTGAAAAATAAATTTTTAATAACAAAAAGTTTTGTCTGATTTAAAAAAGAAATAAGAAAATTTGCATTTCTTATTTTTTAAAAATACTATTTTGAAAATGTTTTAGGCTTTTAGTGTATAGAAGCATTAAATAGCTTCATTATAATTAAAGGAATGAGTCTAGTGACTTTAGTTGAAAAGTAAGCTTGCGGATAGTGAAATCTTATTATTATTATTATTATTTGAGCTGTGACTTATCTAATATCGCATGTTTAAAAATCAGACCAAATCTATATTACTAAAACAGTATTATTTTCATATTAAGAACATGCAAATGAAGTTCGAAATTTCCATTAAAACTTGTTCCTTTAGTCAAAATATGCAATTTTCCCCCTCGAAAACTACTATCTCCCCTTAAACATAATAAAAAATCGATATTTAATTAATGTTAAGAGTGGGATATAAGCACAGAAATAAAGACCCTGAGACGAGAAAAGAAATGATACGTTCCACTTCAAATGTAGAAAGAAAGATAATCATCTCAGTAGCTCAATGAATAGCGTCTTCAAGTCAATCGTACGTAGGTGGCTCTATATCCTGTTAAGGCACAAGTTGTTTCCAAATTCATACTTTAGTCATAAAAATTAAGGAATTAAACCCGCACTAAATTTTACAAAATTTCTGGAAGTTTTTTTTTTTGCCTAAAAAATCACCAGCACTGGGTCCCGAGTTCGGTCCTGGCGACGCTCAATCGCCACAATGATGACTGGACGTTTGAAACACGCAACCTTCCTCTCCACCGATCTCACCTCTCAACACGAGATGGCAGCACCACACGGAGTCAGAGGCCTTGCCACTCCCTTCCTGGTTGACAACGACTGACGTCACGTGCCTGAGGTAACACGCCTCCCGGCCTTCAGCCCCTCAACTGCATTTCGGGGGGAGGACACGCGGGGTTTTCTCAGCGTCCCCCCTCCTCGCCGAAATTAGACCGGAGCCTTCTCATCAGGTGAGGGAGTGTGCGGCAGCAAAGACATCTGATCGAAGATACTTGGAACCTGTACCCGAATTATAAGAACGGAGCAGAAGCTAGCTTTTGCTCAGTGATTATAATGTCGGTCTTGTAAGCAGAAGGTCCCGAGTTCGGTCCTGGCTTGGGACAGGCGACGCTCAATCGCCACATGTGTATGTATAATTAAAATAAAAATTTACTGTTGGCGAGTAACTAATAAAAATAAAATAAAAAATGATCAAATCAATAAATTTACTTGTTTCAGATGAACTTGGATACTTCTATAATCAACTCAAACAAAACCGAATTTCACGCTACTGCAGTCTCCTTTAAGACAGTCACCATGTTCATGGTGATAACAGAATTTGGCACAATAGAATTTAACAAAGGACCATAGCCTGTCTGATTCCAGTAACTGAATTCCTGACTGTTAGTTGATGACTTGAAACAATACTAGTTGGTGACTTGAAACACCATATTTTATCCACAAATACCCTAAATTACCCACCCAGATAATCAAGGAGCCCAAGGTAACTGCGGTATTTTCTTATCTATAACCCGTTATCTATACTGCCTCCGCATGTAGGAACAAATGATATTAGTGGGGGTGCTCAGTTGTCCCTTCCATTTGAGCCTTTGTGGAAGAAATAACGTACCTAATAAAGCGTTCCTGGACTTCAACCACGTTTCCTACAAAGAAAGAAAGGTTCCGGCTTCGAGTCGTTACCTTCTACCCTTATAAAACGGTCTAAAGCCATTATTAGAGTAGATAAACTAATTGATCACATGCCACCCCTATCACAGTACAGAAATTTTCAAGCATATGTGTTGTCTGGAATTTTCTTCAGGGAGGCTCTGCAGAGTTCCATAAAAATAAATCCGCTAGAGTCCCGTACTGTTAGTAATCAATCACTACGATTAGTGACATCTTTATGACATGCAGAAGAACAGAAAATATGTTTTCAATCTGCATTTGCTTTTCAACTGTATTTTGTAAACATATGTTTAAATGGAGTCGCGCAAAAGTCTAAGAATCGTCTGCAAATAAAAATTTCCGTGCCTGTAGATAGATGCCAGTAATTTAGGGCATTTATGGATAAAATATGGTGTTTCAAGTCACCAACTAGTATTGTTTCAAGTCATCATCTGCATCATTGTTTCAAGTCATTTTCATGGGCTAAACACACACGATTCAAAGTCAAAGAGGGGTAGGGTACGTAAGTAATTGATTCAGAAAACTGGTGGGAATTCTTTTTAAGTTGGATTGTTCATTCTCGCCATTTCTCTACCGACTGGGCCACCACTTTGCTTGAGAGAAAAACAACATACTTTATCCTTCTTCTAATTTACGATCAAGTCTAATTGGCTGAACAAATGACATATTTTCTTTCTGTTACAATACAAGTTATTTTGAATCTGCTTAATTTGTTGTTTATAATACGTAGGTTAACTATACATAGTGAGTTTATTTTATTTTTTATAGATTTTTCCATTTCAGATTTAAAATAAAATATAAATATCTCGAGAACGGCGTAAATTAGCGTCTTATTGTGGTATTCGCTTTTAAATGAAATATATATATAAAATACTTATTTCGTAACAGTTATTATCTTTTTGTAACGCTTTTTTTTCAATTTCGAAAAAAAAATTATTCTTAAAATTAAAGCTTTTCCTTTGTTAGATCATTCCGAAAATCAATAGGCTTCTGACGTTTGATGATTGAAATAATCGTACCTAATTGTATTTGATACTCGAAAGATATTGTGTCTGCAGATAGACATTATTGATAAAATGGTTGACTCGTATTCAAAGATGCTCAAAACATGCAGATTGACCAACATTTGAGAATTGGGTTTTTTACCGCATCACAATACTGCTCCTATGTAAGGAAAGTAAAAATAAAGGGACGAGTGAATAACATTCTATAAAATACTTATAGAAATAAAATACTTATATATATATAAAATACTTATTTCGTAACAGTTATTATCTTTTTGTAACGCTTTTTTTCAATTTCGAAAAAAAAAATTATTCTTAAAATTAAAGCTTTTCCTTTGTTAGATCATTCCGAAAATCAATAGGCTTCTGACGTTTGATGATTGAAATAATCGTACCTAATTGTATTTGATACTCGAAAGATATTGTGTCTGCAGATAGACATTATTGATAAAATGGTTGACTCGTATTCAAAGATGCTCAAAACATGCAGATTGACCAACATTTGAGAATTGGGTTTTTTACCGCATCACAATACTGCTCCTATGTAAGGAAAGTAAAAATAAAGGGACGAGTGAATAACATTCTAAAAATATTTTGTCCTGTGCATATTTTGCCCATCTGTATCATATACTGTATGCAATACGAAAAAACTATTTAATAAAAAATTTAAATACAACTAGCGAAAATTGACATTAAAAAAAAAAAGTTGAACCATACTGCTATAGAGACCCATGCTCTGATGGCCCGACTTTATTAATCATCAATTCTCTTCAGCCTAGTTTTTGGCATGAACACGAAAAAATTGATAAAAAATAAGAGCTGATTTCAAAGGTAAAAAGAGCCTTTTCGTCAGGATAGACAGGTATCAACAGCACCAGCAATGAATATAAGAATAGAAAGAAATATAAAAATGCATTTGTTTAAACACTGATCAGGCGCGTCCCTGCCTTTGCTGGTGCGGCTGCTCCGTCTTTCTAACCCATAGAAGGATGCAACTTTTTGCTTCCGAAACCTATTGATGCTTTTAATTATCTTTTTGCTGTTATTAAAGAAACGAACGAAGTATTTTTATTAAAGATTAATTTTACCATTATAAAGGCTTGAGATGGTCTGGTACTCAATGTTTGGAATATTACAGTAAACAAATGCAGGTGTGAGTCTCACCACCCCCCTCCCTCCTCACATTTACACACATCACATCCAACGTCTCATATTTGTATATAATTAAATTAAAATAAATAAATATAGCAAATCTTATGATATTTCAGTGATAATGCTTTATAAAGAATTTATTTTACATAACGTATGCAAAAACTCAAATCCATGCACTAAATAGTGCTTAAAATTGCATTTTTGAAGAAATTTGCTCCAGTTTTGAGAATGGTGTTTTTACCTAACATTATTTGCTTATTCTTGCCTGATGTCTAAAGCTTCTTCAGATATTTCATGCGCAGAATCCTTTTATAATTTTTCATGTTACTATAGAAATGGAAAGGCTTAACAGTATTATTTTTTTGTTGGATACCGCTTCCACTAAATAAACAGAAGTACAGTTTTAATCCATGTCAAATTCTGAAAATTTTCAAGCTACATTTGTTTATTCTATATCATACAAATCTTTAGCACAAGCATTTTGAACATTGCCTATAAATAATTTGAATTTCTCTATCAATATTATTCTTGCATCCTCTGAAACAGAGTAGTATAATTTTCCTCATTAATAAAAGATATTTGTCAGAATTTTGTAGTGGGTGTAATCTTTGCCACCCAGAGGAGTAACTGTGCCTGTGTAACGCACCCATAGCAGATTTATTTGGCAATTTTAAACACCAATACCCTAGAATTTTAGCACCAATACCCTAGAATTTATTAAAATTACTAGCAGCATACCCGTCCTTCGTACGGAGTATATAATATAAAAAAACTTATAATTCGCAATCATGTGCAAATTCTGATAAAATATTAAATTTATTGCTCATAAAGAGAAGTTTAAGAATATCTGTTCTCACTATGCAAAATTATCTTCACGGGCAAATCTCGAAGAATAAAATATCCTGGCCCCTTTGGTAAACAAATTCACACACAAAAAAAAGAATTGAATCAATATATGCAACCACGTACTACTTATATTGTCGCAAATTAGAAAATATGCCAGTGTGTTAGTAGAAGCTTAAACATATTGTAATATGAGTCTTAAAAATATTTACCTAAATAAAAAAGATGACGTAATAAATTGAAAGTATCAAAAATCCCCGTAATCTTAATACCAGAAGGTCGTAATTGATTCCAATATATGCCAATATATATAAAAATTTTGCCAATATACCTGTACTACTTATATTCTCGTAGATTAGAAGATATACCCGTGCATTTGTAGAAGATTACTTGTACAACGTACTATATATGAGTTTCAACAATTTTCGTCATAATGAAACAATGGCATAATAATTTGGAAATATCAGTAATCCCTGAATCAACAGTCCCCGAAAATATCAATAATAATGATGTTTAAAACTGAAGACCGTAATTGATATTATCCAGTCAAAAATGCAATGTCAATGAAATTTATTTTATATACATATTTTTATTAGATTTAATAAAAATCGTATGATACATAACACATTGGATCCGTTGCTAAGCGACATGATATCATCTGCTTCAAATAAATTGATGGAAATCATGTCGCCTGAATAATGTAATCTTCATGGAAGGTTTGGCGACATTTTCGTCTCCATGATATTTTTATGGATTTACAAATATTTTTATCAATTTAGTGATATTAAAAAAATTAGTTAAATGCGTTACTAAGTAGGATGGATGGACTGACCGACAAATGCTACAGAAACATCATTTCAGTACTCTATTCTAAAAAAACAAATTTAATTTCATTGATTTGGGTCATTTTTATTAATTTGGAGATATTTCCTCTAATTTGGTAAAGTTTAAGAAAAGTTACCAAGTTATTTAGAGATATTTCGCTAAATTCGTAGCTCTAAATTTGCAGATCTGAAGAATAAAATATCCATATCCCGTCTGTATATATACTAAATGAAAATACTAAAATTGTATTAGAAGATACATACATCCGTTCTACTCTTTTTCTGCTTCAACAATCGGCTAAATGAATTTATTGGGTAAATACAATATATGAGTTTATTAGCTAAACACAATATATGAGCTTTGAAACCTCTTTGATAAAATAAATAAAAGTGTGATGTACGCAGTTCGCAATATATATAATTAAAAGAACAACCAAACCGTTCATTTATTATGAGTTTATTAGCTAAACACAATATATGAGCTTGAAACCTCTTTGCTAAAATAAATAAAAGTAATGTACGCAGTCCGCAATATATATAATTAAAAGAACAATTAAACCGTTCATTTATAAAATATATTTTTACATCCATTTATTTATTATACAAATAGAAAAAATAATAATAATCATTAACAAACACATTTAATTCCATTCCTTTGCCGAGCGACATGATATAAGATAGAATCTTCCTCATAAAATGCGAAATTAAATAACCATTTTAATTTCTTTATACTTCTAATCGTTGAGTAAAAGCTTGTGAAATACATGGAGGTTAATACATGTAAAAACATGGAGGTAGATTTTTCCATTTAAATTCATGTTTCAATCAATTCATGCGTTCAGATAGTGACTATTTAATGCAAAAAACCTGCATCAAACTCAAAAATAAAGTTTTAATTCCCTTTGACGCTTTAAACAAACGATTTTTATCCTTTCCGTTTGGATAAACCACGGAGTTGGAGAGTAGAACTCCTATAAAAAAAGTTCCGTTTTTCATTAATATCTCGACAACCCCTGGACTTAGAAACTTGAAACTTGGGCAAAATTTATGGGGGGCTATTTCAAGGCAACCCACAAAATTTCATTAAATTCGGTTCAGCCGTTCTCTCGTGATGATGAGACAAACGAAAGTTTCGTTTTTTACTAATATCTCGAGAACCACTGGTCGTAGAAATTCCAACCATAGACTAAATTTTAAGTGGGGCTATTTCTAGGCTACCCACAAAATTTCATCAAATTCGGTTCAGCCGTTCTCCCGTGATGATGGGACAAACAGACAGACAGACAGATTTTCAATTTTATTTATATAGACTAGCAGCATACCCGTTCTTCGTACGGAGTATATAATATAAAGAAACTTGAAATTCATAATCATGCCCAAATTCTTATAGTATACTAAATGACATGTTTAATCAAAATATTCTGTTAAAATATTTAATATAATGCTCCTAAAAAGAAGTTTAAGAATCTCTGTTCTCGCTATATAAAATTATCTTCATGGACATATCTGAAGAATAAAACATCTTGGACCCCTTATGTAAGCAAATATAAAAAAAATATGGAATTGAATCAATATATGCAAAATAAAAGCGTTAAAATTGTATGGGACCCGTACTAATTATATACGCGAATATTAGAAAATATAACCTGTATTAGTAGATTACATGTATAAATTGAAAATACCAATAAACCCGTAATCTTTAAATCTGAAGACAGTCATTTATTCCAATATATGTCAAAATTAAAGTGCTAAAATTATATGGGGAGATATACACGTACTACTTATAATGTCCGATTATTAGTAGAAGATTACCCGTTTTGCAATATGAGTCACAAATGTTTTTTGGTAAAATACAACAGACGACGTAATAAATTGAATATATAATTAATCCCCTTAATCTTCATACCAGAAGACTGTACTTGATTCCAATATATATGCCAATATATGTCAAAATATATGTCAATATACCTGTACTACTTATATTCTCGTAGGTTAGAAGATATACCCGTGCATTCCTAGAAGATTACTCGTACAACGTACAATATGCGTGTGTCAGCAATTTTTGCCGCAATAAAACAGTGGCGTAATAACTTAAAAATATCAATAATCCCTGAATCAATAATTCCGGAAAATATCAATAATAATAATGTTTAAACCTGAAGAGTATAATTGATATTATCCAGTCCAAAATGAAATGGCAATGAAATTTATTTTATATACATATCTTCATTATTCAAATCGGAAAGGATTTAATAAAAATCATCTGCCGCATAAACACATTGGATTTAAATCCGTTGCTAAGCGACATGATATCATTTGCTTCAAATAAATTGGTAGAAAAAATATCGTCTAAATAGTTATATTTCTATGGAACATTTGGCGACAGTTTCGTCAAATTAGCGACCTTTTAAAAAATCGCCAAATTTATCGCCAAGTGGGACTGTAGAACTGACAGTTCCACTTTGCGACAAATTGACGAAATATCATCACAATACTATCCCCTAACAAAAAACAATTTATATCATTTATGTAGCGCAATTTTATCAATTTCAAGATATTTTTATAGATTTGAAAACATTTTTATCAATTTGGTGACATTTTAAAAATTCGCTAAATGTATTACTAAGTAGGATGGTTGGTCTGACAGAGAAATGCTAACCAAACATCATTTCAGTACTCTCTTCTAACAAAACAAAAAAAAATTTCATTGATATGTAGAAGACCCAAGCCACACGACCAACCCGAAGGTTTATGGCAGCTGTTTGTGTGTCGTTTTTATCAATTTGGCGACATTTCCGTCAATTTGGCAAAGTTTAAGAAAAGTTGTCAAATTAGCGATATCCCTCCAAATTCGTAGCTTTGAATTTGCAGATCTGAATGAAACATTCTTATCCCGTTTCAATATACTAAATGAAAACACTACAATTGTATTAGAAGATATACCCGCTCTACTCTTTTTCTGTTTCAACAATCGACTATATGAATTTATTGGCTAAACACAATATATGAGTTTAGTAGCTAAATACGATATAAGCTTGAAAACTCTTTGCCAAAATAAATGAAATTGATGTACGCAGTCAGCAATTAATATAATTAAAAGAAAAATCAAACCGTCCATTCATAAGATATACTTTTATATCCATTTATTTATTATTTAAATCGAAAAAAAATAATAAAAACATAAACAAACACATTTAATTTAATCGCGATGCCGAGCAACATGATATATCCTCCTAAAATGTTAAAATTTATTAACCACTAACAGCACACCCGTTATTCGTTCGGAGTGTATAATTTAAAGAAACTTAAATTTCGCAATCATGTGCAAATTCTGTTAAAATATTAAATTTATTGCTCCTAAAGAGAAGTTTAAGAATATATGTTCACACTATGCAAAATTATCTTCACGATCAGATCCGAAGAATAAAACATCCTGCCCCCTTTTGTAAGCAAATTTACAGAAGAAAAAATAGGAATTGAATGAATATATGCAACCCCGTACTAATTATATTGTCGCAGATCAGAAAATATGCCAATGTGTTAGTAGAAGATTACCCGTATTACAATATGCGTCTCAAAAATATTTGCCAAAATAAAAGAGATGACGTAATAAATTGAAAACATCAATAATATCCGTACTCTTTATACCAGAAGGTCGTAATTGATTCCAATATATGCCAATATATATCAAAACATATGTCAATATACCTGTACTACTTATATTCTCGTAGATTAAAAGATATACACGTGTCTTTGTAGAAGATTCGTACAGCATACAATATATGAGTTTAAACAATTTTTGTCATAATAAAATAATTCCATAATAACTTGAAAATATCAATAATCCTTGAATCAAAAATCCCCGAAAATATAAATAATAATAATTTTTAAACCTGAAGACCGTAATTGATATTATCCAGTCAAAAATGCTATAAGAAAAATCAAATCGTTCTTTTCTAAAATATATTTTTATATCCATTTATTTATTATTCAAATCGAAAAAATAATTATTAAAATTAACAGACAGATTTAATTTAATTGCGTTTCTGAGTAACATGATATAAGATAGAATCTTATAACATGTTAAATATGTCGTGTCTTATAACATAAACTGCGAAATTAAATAACGATTTTGATTTCTCAATACTTCTCATTGTTCCGTAAAAGCTTGTTTTAAATAAACCATGAACCATGGAGATAGATTTCCTCTTTAAATCATGTTTCAAACAATTCATGTTTTCAGAAAGTGACTAATTAACGCAAAAAATCTCCCATCAAACTCAGAGATTAAATTTTAATTCACTTTCAAACGATTTTCAAGCTTTTCGTTTGGATAAACCACGGAGTTAGGGAGTAGAACTCCTAGGAAAAAGTTCCGTTTTTCATTAATATCTCGACAACCCCAGGTCTTAGAAACTCGAAACTTGGGCAAAATTTATGGGGGGATATTTCAAGGCTATTCACCAAATTTCATTAAATTCGGTTCAGCCGTTTTTCCGTGATGATGAGACAAACGAAAATTTCGTTTTTTACTAATATCTCGAGAACCACTGGTCGTAGAAACTCAAAACACGGATATAATTTTAAGTGGGGCTATTTCTGGGCTACCCACAAAATTTCATCAAATTCGGTTCAGCCGTTCTCCCGTGATGGTGTGACAAACAGACAGACAGACAGACAGACAGACAGACAGACAGACAGACAGACAGACAGATTTTCATTTTTATTTATATAGACTAGCAGCATACCCGTTCTTCGTACGGAGTATATAATATAAAGAAACTTGAAATTCATAATCATGCCCAAATTCTTATAGTATACTAAATGACATGTTTAATCAAAATATTCTGTTAAAATATTTAATATAATGCTCCTAAAAAGAAGTTTAAGAATCTCTGTTCTCGCTATATAAAATTATCTTCATGGACATATCTGAAGAACAAAACATCTTGGACCCCTTATGTAAGCAAATATAAAAAAAAAATATGGAATTGAATCAATATATGCAAAATAAAAGCGTTAAAATTGTATGGGACCCGTACTAATTATATACGCGAATATTAGAAAATATAACCTGTATTAGTAGATTACATGTATAAATTGAAAATACCAATAAACCCGTAATCTTTAAATCTGAAGACAGTCATTTATTCCAATATATGTCAAAATTAAAGTGCTGAAATTATATGGGAAGATATACACGTACTACTTATAATGTCCGATTATTAGTAGAAGATTACCCGTTTTGCAATATGAGTCACAAATTTTTTTTGTAAAATACAACAGACGACGTAATAAATTGAATATATAATTAATCCCCTTAATCTTCATACCAGAAGACTGTACTTGATTCCAATATATATGCCAATATATGTCAAAATATATGCCAATATACCTGTACTACTTATATTCTCGTAGGTTAGAAGATATACCCGTGCATTCCTAGAATATTACTCGTACAACGTACAATATGCGTGTGTCAGCAATTTTTGCCGCAATAAAACAATGGCGTAATAACTTAAAAGTATCAATGATCCCTGAATCAATAATTCCGGAAAATATCAATAATAATAATGTTTAAACCTGAAGAGTATAATTGATATTATCCAGTCCAAAATGAAATGGCAATGAAATTTATTTTATATACATATCTTCATTATTCAAATCGGAAATGATTTAATAAAAATCGTCTGCCGCATAAACACATTGGATTTAAATCCGTTGCTAAGCGACATGATATCATTTGCTTCAAATAAATTGGTAGAAAAAATATCGTCTAAATAGTTATATTTCCATGGAACATTTGGCGACAGTTTCGTCAAATTAGCGACATTTTAAAAAATCGCCAAATTTATCGCCAAGTGGGACTGTAGAACTGACAGTTCCACTTTGCGACAAATTGACGAAATATCATCACAATACTATCTCCTAACAAAAAACAATTAATATCATTTATGTAGCGCAATTTTATCAATTTCAAGATATTTTTATAGATTTGAAAACATTTTTATCAACTTGGTGACATTTTAAAAATTCGCTAAATGTATTACTAAGTAGGATGGTTGGTCTGACAGATAAATGCTAACCAAACATCATTTCAGTACTCTCTTCTAACAAAACAAAAAAAAATTTCATTGATGTGTAGAAGACCCAAGCCACACGACCAACCCGAAGGTTTATTGCAGCTGTTTGTGTGTCGTTTATATCAATTTGGCGACATTTCCGTCAATTTGGCAAAGTTTAAGAAAAGTTGTCAAATTAGCGATATCCCTCCAAATTCGTAGCTTTGATTTTGCAGATCTGAATGAAACATTCTTATCCCGTTTCAATATACTAAATGAAAACACTACAATTGTATTAGAAGATATACCCGCTCTACTCTTTTCCTGTTTCAACAATCGGCTATATGAATTTATTGGCTAAACACAATATATGAGTTTAGTAGCTAAATAAGATATAAGCTTGAAAACTCTTTGCCAAAATAAATGAAATTGATGTACGCAGTCAGCAATTAATATAATTAAAAGAAAAATCAAACCGTCCATTCATAAGATATACTTTTATATCCATTTATCCATTTATTTATTATTTAAATCGAAAAAAAATAATAAAAACATTAACAAACACATTTAATTTAATTGCGATGCCGAGCAACATGATATATCCTCCTAAAATGTTAAAATTTATTAACCACTAACAGCACACCTGTTATTCGTACGGAGTGTATAATTTAAAGAAATTTAAAGTTCGCAATCATGTGCAAATTCTGCTAAAATATTAAATTTATTGCTCCTAAAGAGAAGTTTAAGAATATATGTTCTCACTATGCAAAATTATCTTCACGATCAGATCTGAAGAATAAAACATCCTGCCCCCTTTTGTAAGCAAATTTACAGAAGAAAAAATAGGAATTGAATGAATATATGCAACCCCGTACTAATTATATTGTCGCAGATCAGAAAATATGCCAATGTGTTAGTAGAAGATTACCCGTATTACAATATGCGTCTCAAAAGTATTTGCCAAAATAAAAGAGATGACGTAATAAATTGAAAACATCAATAATATCCGTCCTCTTTATACAAGAAGGTCGTAATTGATTCCAATATATGCCAATATATATCAAAACATATGTCAATATACCTGTACTACTTATATTCTCGTAGATTAAAAGATATACACGTGTATTTGTAGAAGATTCGTACAACATACAATATATGAGTTTAAACAATTTTTGTCATAATAAAATAACTGCATAATAACTTGAAAATATCAATAATCCTTGAATCAATAATCCCCGAAAATATAAATAATAATAATTTTTAAACCTGAAGACCGTAATTGATATTATCCAGTCAAAAATGCTATAAGAAAAATCAAATCGTTCTTTTCTAAAATATATTTTTATATCCATTTATTTATTATTCAAATCGAAAAAATAATTATTAAAATTAACAGACAGATTTTATTTAATTGCGTTTCTGAGTAACATAAGATAGAATCTTATAACATGGTAAATATGTCATGTCTTATAACATAAACTGCGAAATTAAATAACGATTTTGATTTCTCTATACTTCTCATTGTTCCGTAAAAGCTTGTTTTAAATAAACCATGAACCATGGAGATAGATTTCCCCTTTAAATCATGTTTCAAACAATTCATGTTTTCAGAAAGTGACTAATTAACGCAAAAAACCTCCCATCAAACTCAGAGATTAAATTTTAATTTACTTTCAAACGATTTTCAAGCTTTTCGTTTGGATAAACCACGGAGTTAGGGAGTAGAACTCCTAGGAAAAAGTTCCGTTTTTCATTAATATCTCGACAACCCCAGGTCTTAGAAACTCGAAACTTGGACAAAATTTATGGGGGGATATTTCAAGGCTATTCACCAAATTTCATTAAATTCGGTTCAGCCGTTTTTCCGGGACGATGAGACAAACGAAAATTTCGTTTTTTACTAATATCTCGAGAACCACTGGTCGTAGAAACTCCAAATACGGATATAATTTTAAGTGGGGCTATTTCTGGGCTACCCACAAAATTTCATCAAATTCGGTTCAGCCGTTCTCCCGTGATGGTGTGACAAACAGACAGACAGACAGACAGACAGACAGACAGACAGACAGACAGACAGATTTTCATTTTTATTTATATAGACTAGCAGCATACCCGTTCTTCGTACGGAGTATATAATATAAAGAAACTTGAAATTCATAATCATGCCCAAATTCTTATAGTATACTAAATGACATGTTTAATCAAAATATTCTGTTAAAATATTTAATATAATGCTCCTAAAAAGAAGTTTAAGAATCTCTGTTCTCGCTATATAAAATTATCTTCATGGACATATCTGAAGAATGAAACATCTTGGACCCCTTAT
The DNA here is from genome assembly GCA_951213105.1 of Amaurobius ferox. Lineage (NCBI taxonomy): Eukaryota > Metazoa > Arthropoda > Arachnida > Araneae > Amaurobiidae > Amaurobius > Amaurobius ferox. The sequence continues at coordinate 69,266,761 of OX578152.1, read as the reverse complement.
GTAATCAAATATAAAAAAAAAATATGGAATTGAATCAATATATGCAAAATAAAAGCGTTAAAATTGTATGGGACCCGTACTAATTATATACGCGAATATTAGAAAATATAACCTGTATTAGTAGATTACATGTATAAATTGAAAATACCAATAAACCCGTAATCTTTAAATCTGAAGACAGTCATTTATTCCAATATATGTCAAAATTAAAGTACTAAAATTATATGGGAAGATATACACGTACTACTTATAATGTCCGATTATTAGTAGAAGATTACCCGTTTTGCAATATGAGTCACAAATGTTTTTTGGTAAAATACAACAGACGACGTAATAAATTGAATATATAATTAATCCCCTTAATCTTCATACCAGAAGACTGTACTTGATTCCAATATATATGCCAATATATGTCAAAATATATGCCAATATACCTGTACTACTTTTATTCTCGTAGGTTAGAAGATATACCCGTGCATTCCTAGAAGATTACTCGTACAACGTACAATATGCGTGTGTCAGCAATTTTTGCCGCAATAAAACAATGGCGTAATAACTTAAAAATATCAATAATCACTGAATCAATAATTCCGGAAAATATCAATAATAATAATGTTTAAACCTGAAGAGTATAATTGATATAATCCAGTCCAAAATGAAATGGCAATGAAATTTATTTTATATACATATCTTCATTATTCAAATCGGAAAGGATTTAATAAAAATCGTCTGCCGCATAAACACATTGGATTAAAATCCGTTGCTAAGCGACATGATATCATTTGCTTCAAATAAATTGGTAGAAAAAATATCGTCTAAATAGTTATATTTCTATGGAACATTTGGCGACAGTTTCGTCAAATTAGCGACATTTTAAAAAATCGCCAAATTTATCGCCAAGTGGGACTGTAGAACTGACAGTTCCACTTTGCGACAAATTGACGAAATATCATCACAATACTAACCCCTAACAAAAAATAATTAATATCATTTATGTAGCGCAATTTTATCAATTTCAAGATATTTTTATAGATTTGAAAACATTTTTATCAATTTGGTGACATTTTAAAAATTCGCTAAATGTATTACTAAGTAGGATAGTTGGTCTGACAGATAAATGCTAACGAAACATCATTTCAGTACTCTCTTCTAACAAAACAAAAAAAAATTTCATTGATATGTAGAAGACCCAAGCCACACGACCAACCCGAAGGTTTATGGCAGCTGTTTGTGTGTCGTTTATATCAATTTGGCGACATTTCCGTCAATTTGGCAAAGTTTAAGAAAAGTTGTCAAATTAGCGATATCCCTCCAAATTCGTAGCTTTGAATTTGCAGATCTGAATGAAACATTCTTATCCCGTTTCAATATACTAAATGAAAACACTACAATTGTATTAGAAGATATACCCGCTCTACTCTTTTTCTGTTTCAACAATCGGCTATATGAATTTATTGGCTAAACACAATATATGAGTTTAGTAGCTAAATACGATATAAGCTTGAAAACTCTTTGCCAAAATAAATGAAATTGATGTACGCAGTCAGCAATTAATATAATTAGAAGAAAATCAAACCGTCCATTCATAAGATATACTTTTATATCCATTTATCCATTTATTTATTATTTAAATCGAAAAAAAATAATAAAAACATTAACAAACACATTTAATTTAATTGCGATGCCGAGCAACATGATATATCCTCCTAAAATGTTAAAATTTATTAACCACTAACAGCACACCCGTTATTCGTACGGAGTGTATAATTTAAAGAAACTTATATTTCGCAATCATGTGCAAATTCTGTTAAAATATTAAATTTATTGCTCCTAAAGAGAAGTTTAAGAATATATGTTCTCACTATGCAAAATTATCTTCACGATCAGATCTGAAGAATAAAACATCCTGCCCCCTTTTGTAAGCAAATTTACAGAAGAAAAAATAGGAATTGAATGAATATATGCAACCCCGTACTAATTATATTGTCGCAGATCAGAAAATATGCCAATGTGTTAGTAGAAGATTACCCGTATTACAATATGCGTCTCAAAAATATTTGTCAAAATAAAAGAGATGACGTAATAAATTGAAAACATCAATAATATTCGTACTCTTTATACCAGAAGGTCGTAATTGATTCCAATATATGCCAATATATATCAAAACATATGTCAATATACCTGTACTACTTATATTCTCGTAGATTAAAAGATATACACGTGTATTTGTAGAAGATTCGTACAACATACAATATATGAGTTTAAACAATTTTTGTCATAATAAAATAATTGCATAATAACTTGAAAATATCAATAATCCTTGAATCAATAATCCCCGAAAATATAAATAATAATAATTTTTAAACCTGAAGACCGTAATTGATATTATCCAGTCAAAAATGCTATAAGAAAAATCAAATCGTTCTTTTCTAAAATATATTTTTATATCCATTTATTTATTATTCAAATCGAAAAAATAATTATTAAAATTAAGACAGATTTAATTTAATTGCGTTTCTGAGTAACATGATATAAGATAGAATCTTATAACATGTTAAATATGTCATGTCTTATAACATAAACTGCGAAATTAAATAACGATTTTGATTTCTCTATACTTCTCATTGTTCCGTAAAAGCTTGTTTTAAATAAACCATGAACCATGGAGATAGATTTCCCCTTTAAATCATGTTTCAAACAATTCATTTTTTCAGAAAGTGACTAATTAACGCAAAAAATCTCCCATCAAACTCATAGATTAAATTTTAATTCACTTTCAAACGATTTTCAAGCTTTTCGTTTGGATAAACCACGGAGTTAGGGAGTAGAACTCCTAGGAAAAAGTTCCGTTTTTCATTGATATCTCGACAACCCCAGGTCTTAGAAACTCGAAACTTGGACAAAATTTATGGGGGGATATTTCAAGGCTATTCACCAAATTTCATTAAATTCGGTTCAGCCGTTTTTCCGTGATGATGAGACAAACGAAAATTTCGTTTTTTACTAATATCTCGAGAACCACTGGTCGTAGAAACTCAAAACACGGATATAATTTTAAGTGGGGCTATTTCTGGGCTACCCACAAAATTTCATCAAATTCGGTTCAGCCGTTCTCCCGTGATGATGGGACAAACAGACAGACAGACAGACAGACAGACAGACAGACAGACAGACAGACAGATTTTCATTTTTATTTATATAGATTAGTAGATTACATGTATAAATTGAAAATACCAATAAACCCGTAATCTTTAAATCTGAAGACAGTCATTTATTCCAATATATGTCAAAATTATATGGGAAGATATACACGTACTACTTATAATGTCCGATTATTAGTAGAAGATTACCCGTTTTGCAATATGAGTCACAAATGTTTTTTGGTAAAATACAACAGACGACGTAATAAATTGAATATATAATTAATCCCCTTAATCTTCATACCAGAAGACTGTACTTGATTCCAATATACATGCCAATATATGTCAAAATATATGCCAATATACCTGTACTACTTATATTCTCGTAGGTTAGAAGATATACCCGTGCATTCCTAGAAGATTACTCGTACAACGTACAATATGCGTGTGTCAGCAATTTTTGCCGCAATAAAACAATGGCGTAATAACTTAAAAATATCAATAATCCCTGAATCAATAATTCCGGAAAATATCAATAATAATAATGTTTAAACCTGAAGAGTATAATTGATGTTATCCAGTCCAAAATGAAATGGCAATGAAATTTATTTTATATACATATCTTCATTATTCAAATCGGAAAGGATTTAATAAAAATCGTCTGCCGCATAAACACATTGGATTTAAATCCGTTGCTAAGCGACATGATATCATTTGCTTCAAATAAATTGGTAGAAAAAATATCGTCTAAATAGTTATATTTCTATGGAACATTTGGCGATAGTTTCGTCAAATTAGCGACATTTTAAAAAATCGCCAAATTTATCGCCAAGTGGGACTGTAGAACTGACAGTTCCACTTTGCGACAAATTGACGAAATATCATCACAATACTATCCCCTAACAAAAAACAATTAATATCATTTATGTAGCGCAATTTTATCAATTTCAAGATATTTTTATAGATTTGAAAACATTTTTATCAATTTGGTGACATTTTAAAAATTCGCTAAATGTATTACTAAGTAGGATGGTTGGTCTGACAGATAAATGCTAACCAAACATCATTTCAGTACTCTCTTCTAACAAAACAAAAAAAAATTTCATTGATATGTAGAAGACCCAAGCCACACGACCAACCCGAAGGTTTATGGCAGCTGTTTGTGTGTCGTTTATATCAATTTGGCGACATTTCCGTCAATTTGGCAAAGTTTAAGAAAAGTTGTCAAATTAGCGATATCCCTCCAAATTCGTAGCTTTGAATTTGCAGATCTGAATGAAACTTTCTTATCCCGTTTCAATATACTAAATGAAAACACTATAATTGTATTAGAAGATATACCCGCTCTACTCTTTTTCTGTTTCAACAATCGGCTATATGAATTTATTGGCTAAACACAATATATGAGTTTAGTAGCTAAATACGATATAAGCTTGAAAACTCTTTGCCAAAATAAATGAAATTGATGTACGCAGTCAGCAATTAATATAATTAAAAGAAAAATCAAACCGTCCATTCATAAGATATACTTTTATATCCATTTATCCATTTATTAATTATTTAAATCGAAAAAAAATAATAAAAACATTAACAAACACATTTATATTAATTGCGATGCCGAGCAACATGATATATCCTCCTAAAATGTTAAAATTTATTAACCACTAACAGCACACCTGTTATTCGTACGGAGTGTATAATTTAAAGAAACTTAAAGTTCGCAATCATGTGCAAATTCTGTTAAAATATTAAATTTATTGCTCCTAAAGAGAAGTTTAAGAATATATGTTCTCACTATGCAAAATTATCTTCACGATCAGATCTGAAGAATAAAACATCCTGCCCCCTTGTGTAAGCAAATTTACAGAATAAAAAATAGGAATTGAATGAATATATGCAACCCCGTACTAATTATATTGTCGCAGATCAGAAAATATGCCAATGTGTTAGTAGAAGATAACCCGTATTACAATATGCGCCTCAAAAATATTTGCCAAAATAAAAGAGATGACGTAATAAATTGAAAACATCAATAATATCCGTACTCTTTATACCAGAAGGTCGTAATTGATTCCAATATATGCCAATATATATCAAAACATATGTCAATATACCTGTACTACTTATATTCTCGTAGATTAAAAGATATACACGTGTATTTGTAGAAGATTCGTACAACATACAATATATGAGTTTAAACAATTTTTGTCATAATAAAATAATTGCATAATAACTTGAAAATATCAATAATCCTTGAATCAATAATCCCCGAAAATATAAATAATAATAATTCTTAAACCTGAAGACCGTAATTGATATTATCCAGTCAAAAATGCTATAAGAAAAATCAAATCGTTCTTTTCTAAAATATATTTTTATATCCATTTATTTATTATTCAAATCGAAAAAATAACTATTAAAATTAACAGACAGATTTAATTTAATTGCGTTTCTGAGTAACATGATATAAGATAGAATCTTATAACATGTTAAATATGTCATGCCTTATAACATAAACTGCGAAATTAAATAACGATTTTGATTTCTCTATACATCTCATTGTTCCGTAAAAGCGTGTTTTAAATAAACCATGAACCATGGAGATAGATTTCCCCTTTAAATCATGTTTCAAACAATGCATGTTTTCAGAAAGTGACTAATTAACGCAAAAAATCTCCCATCAAACTCAGAGATTAAATTTTAATTCACTTTCAAACGATTTTCAAGCTTTTCGTTTGGATAAACCACGGAGTTAGGGAGTAGAACTCCTAGGAAAGAGTTCCGTTTTTCATTAATATCTCGACAACCCCAGGTCTTAGAAACTCGAAACTTGGACAAAATTTATGGGGGGATATTACAAGGCTATTCACCAAATTTCATTAAATTCGGTTCAGCCGTTTTTCCGTGATGATGAGACAAACGAAAATTTCGTTTTTTACTAATATCTCGAGAACCACTGGTCGTAGAAACTCAAAACGCGGATATAATTTTAAGTGGGGCTATTTCTGGGCTACCCACAAAATTTCATCAAATTCGGTTCAGCCGTTCTCCCGTGATGGTGTGACAAACAGACAGACAGACAGACAGACAGACAGATTTTCATTTTTATATATATAGATTAAGCAAGATTATCCTAGATAGGATAATGCACCCACAGTGGGGCAACAATACTACCATTGTCCGAACTGTTTGCCCCGAGAATGTGGGAGCTAAGTTTTCAATTCTATTTTTTTACCCGACCACCAACTACACGGAACATTTTAGGCTCTTCATGGGCTAAACACACGGGATTCAAAGAGGGGTGGAGGGTACGTAAGTAATTGCTTCAGCCTAAATAATTCCCACCTGTTTTCTGAACTGTGAAGTTGGATTATTCATTCATGCCATTTTCACTAAAATATTTTTTCGGAAATATCTCATTCCAATAGGATTTAAAGATTATTAGCAACAAAAAATATTGAACTTTCTTCAGATTTCTGTGGGTGCGCTGTACCCACAGACAAAAATCTGTGGATGCAAGTTGCACCCATGCACCCATGGGTTCCGGCGATACTGTGTATATTCCCGGTCCATTATTGCGATTGGATGATTATGTTCATTGGAATGTTCTCTATGTTAATTGGAATGCTCTCGAACCAAAGCGGCCTTCAAATCCATCGGGCATTGCCAGATAGGCCAGTCCAACCCAATGCCAAGTCTATGGGCCCAAGACTCATAGGCCAAGCCAGTGACGTCACGCTTCAAGTTGCTTTCCCGGTCGAAAAGCAACCCCCTCTCTCTGATCTACCTCTTGTTTAAAGTACCTTGAGTCCAACCTTGCCTTCAGGGGGAGGGGAGGCAAGTTACCCCCGAGTCTCCAGTGATACATTGTCAAACTTTTTATCAATTGAAATATTTTTCATCTCCTTTAAAATGAAGGGTAACATGCTATAATTGGGATAATTTGGACCAACGATACAGATTTTTCTATTTTTTTCTCAAAAAATTTGCAAAAAAAAAAAAAAAAAAAAAAAAAAGAAAAAATTCAAGCTACGAAACGTTCAGTTTGTTCATGAGATATCGCATCTACAGATTCACGAACACACGCACAGACATCACCTCAAAAACGTTCGATTCGAGTTCATGGATGTTTAAAATGTGCTATTCTATGAAAAACTCGAATTGGAATTTTCGATTCACAATACATTATTCTATGTATATAGGGAAAGTAATAAATATAAACATTGTCTGAACTGGATGCATTTGTAAATTTGTATGAATAAAAATTACATCAAAACACTTCAAATTTCCGAAAAAAACTTTCGCATTTTTACCGGCAAATAGTGATCACAACTCGAATATTAGTAATTCCTGTTTTGCCAAAAATTTAGGGGAAGAATTTATGTTATGTGACATTTTCAGAGGGAAAAAAAAAACGCTAAAATACTTTTAAAATGGGAAAATAGTTAACAATTTCAAACATGAAAAAATTTGCCAAACTGAAAAAGAATATGACAAACGTTTGAAAAAACGCAGATTTGTAGAAATTTGCGTAAAATATAACAATATTGCAAACCCAACTCCTTTTTTGCAGTTTAGAAGACAGAAAGAACCCTGGGAAAAATCGCCGCGCATTTTCTTTCAGTTCCATTTTCAATGGAATTTCTTCAGACGTGGGTAGACAGCGGGAGACATTCGTCTCCCCTGAAAATCCAGACTGGCGCCTAAAGGAAACAAGAGAAGCGCTTACATAGAGCTGCTCTGCGCCAGGAGCAAAAATACTTTATTTGAACAAAAATATTTTATGCATTTTTTCGAATAATATATATAATTATAATAAAAGTTACTTGATCGTAAATTATTTGAATAGATGCTGTCTCCCCTAACGCTTTGCCACTGGTTACCGCACAATTTTTCACTACTTCATCAATATTATAACTGTTATAAAAACTAATCAATAACTTTAACAATTTGCAACTCAATTTATTTCTTCAAGATACTGAGGTAGAGTATTTTTATATATTCAATCAAAGCTCTTAGACTAAGATAATACTGAAAAAGAACAGAATTGTTTAACATGAGAAAATCTATAACCATTACTAAAATTTCCATAGAAACCTTATCTCTCTCTCCCGGCTTGTCCCGTTGTGACGTCAGATAAGTGAAGACTCCTGTCGCTCCCTCTAGCGGTTTTCAGAGCCTTTGATGCCAGATTGTGCTCCCCTCCCCATGTTTACTCGATAAATTACGAAGTCGTTTTCTCTGTATGAGGTTAAAATTTTGCTCAATTATCTTTGTTTGGTGTCAGTTTGGCGTAAAGTGTTTTGAAAATATGAACGCTTGGAGAATTTTTGGTCTAAAACCAATATTTACAAATATACACAGTTAGTTGGACTAGGATTCTCTTACACCCCTCATTTGCGTAATGTCTTCATCATTTCACATAAAGTTTTTTGTTTTTGTTGAGTTTGTCAAAACAATAGATTGGTCGGAGAGTTTTCTCTGCATTTATTATCTTTAGCGTTTAGCGATCTCGACGAATGAGATCTAGACCTTTTCTGTTTTAGTTCATTTTGCACACTCTCTTGTTTTAATCCATTTTGGCTCACTCTCTTGTTTCAATTTGATGTTCGTCATAAATTTTTGTTTAATACTAGCTGCCTTCAACGGACAATTTCCTCTATTTTGTTAAAAGTGTTGAACTTGCAATGGCTGTCGATACGCGTGATATGGCTGTCGATACGCGTGATTGCAGGCATTGGCGTCCATCAGGGGGTCGAACTGTTTGAGATAGGGTATGTCAAATACCTGTCTTTTTGGGAGGTTCTTCGCTTGGGATGGACGCTGTCCCATCCGTAAGCAAAAGGTTAAATGCATTTTTTTTTTCGAAACAAAATTTTCAGAGGTTTTACATTTTTAAAATGCTCCATGCGTCTTAATTTTTGTCTGAGATGCATGGAATTTGGCAAGAAGATACCTCTCATACTTTTTAATGAAACTGGGTATGCATTTCATAATTGGACTTTATTAAGGCAATTAAAAGTGAATAATAATCCAGTTAAATGATGAAAATTAATTTAATGCAGAAAAATATTTTTAAAAAATTAACTTTTTGAGGGATTTAAAAATGAATACCCAAATTTGTTCATAATATGTTTCTGAGTGATCATAATGTAAAATGAATCGGAAATCTGAACAAATGGCACGCAAGGAGCATTTTCAAATTTTCGTTAAAAAAAATTAAATTAAAAAAAATATATATAAAATTATAACAAAATTGAAAGAAATTGAATGGTATTGTATATAGTAATGTTAAGAGGAATATTTATACAAATTTTCATGTTTCTAAGTCAATAAATAAATAAAAAAATTTCAACGTCCACCGTCCCCTTAAATAAGTGCCTAAACATGCCCTCGTCCACTGCGCTGGCGCACACTCACTGAGGGCCGCCGAGAACGGACACGGGCCCCAGGAAAACAATAATTGCTGGCCCGATGACAGAAAGAAAAATCTATGTAGAAGAAATTGTTCTTCACTAACCCAAATCCTGGCCCTGCAGGCCGGGCGGGCCGGGATATTGTAACTCCCTTCCCTATCTCCACGGTCATGTGCTCACCCAGCTGCTTAGAAAAGCCTTGCACCTTCGCTTAATAAAACGTCTTTCTGTTAAAATTAAAGGAAACTAGTCTTTCAGTCTTTACTGCCTTATTTTGTTAGATATGATTTTCAGTTCTCAAATAAAGCATATTTCTTACAATTTTCTATATTATATAACTTTAATAAAAAATGGTTATAACTTTTTTTTTAACATTTTACAACATAGTTGAAAAGTGTTTATGACTTTGTTCATTCATTCTGCCTGTCCGTTAGCACGATAACTGCTGTAAAAATGACTTTATCAAAATTAAATTTTAGTATGTTGTTCAGACGGTCTGTGGGATCTATGGTGTCACATAGTGTTTTCCAAAAATATGTGACATTGCTAAATATTGGAGAGGAAGGCGACCTGCAAAGGACGGTCCATATAGCCAAGGCTATCTAAAACAAGGCTCGGACATCTAGGAATCATGGGATACGTGACGTCAGCCGCGGAGGGATCTGCAATCACTGCCAGTGTACGAAAGTGTATTGAAGTTAGAGGAGTGACTTTCAAAAATTCATACTTTTAAATAAAAAAAATAATTTAAATACGTGCCCACTTGGATTATAGTGTCTACTGCAAACAGGACTTCATAAATGGTGAGTTATTTTTTATTTTGTCTTATTTTATGCATGCAGTTTTAACACTTTTGTAACACATAGCACGTGTAGCGCCGAATGTTGCTATATCTGTACGAATAGTCTTATATCTTGAGAAAAGTACTCTTAATTCATGTTTAATATTACCTGAATGACTTGTTATTCATCACTGAACCTTGCATTTTAAGCATAATTTTATTACAGACTTTTGTGAAGTAAATATTTGCTTTTTTTGTTGAGATCGTTAATCGTACATTTTTTAGACTTTAGAAAGACAAAATCTGTTACAAATTACTCCTTACATTATATGTTATTTTAAGTTAATTTAAAGCATCAATGAATCAAATTGCAGCCTTGCTAAATCATAGAATTATCGAAATTTTTTATTTTAGAATCACAGTTTGAAGTTTATTCTAATTTACTTGTTAGTTTAGAGATATATTTTTTCATATTAGTCTTATTTATTACTGTAGAAATTCATCTGTGTCAGATCCCGTACGTTTTAAGCACGGGAGATACGTTCCCTCCGTTGCTGCGGTTGAGTTGCGGTTGAGTCCGGGCCTCTTATTCTAGGTGGCCTTGCCATAGCCCCGTTACAAATATGTATAAGGTTCCCCCCTGGCCACCTGCAAAGGGAAGGGTCAGTGGAGCTTGGACTGCATGTGTGTGGTCCAGTACAAGATGGAGGAAGACGCATCGGGGGGGGGGGGGGGGGTAAGCGGTCGTTGGGGGCGCAGTTAAGCCCTGGGGTTCACGCAGGAGCCTGGGACTCCAGCCACCTGCAAGTAATAATTCAGGGGCTACTGACCAAGCCCTTCTGTCACGGACTGGCCACTGAAAGTGATGATACAAGTGTTCTCCAATAATATTGAGGGGGCTTAGGACCTGGCAGCGAATAAAATTTGAGAGGGAGGAGAGATCAAATTGAAAGTTTTGAAGAGAGTTTTTTTGGCAGAAAAAGTCGAGAGTGCCTTTTTAGATTTTGTGAAGTTAAGATATTGAAACCTCGTCGGAGCGAGATGCTTCCCGATCCCCTGCCTGATCAACCGAACACCCGGCCGATGTCCCAAGAAGCCGAGGTAAGGCCTTTGACTTCGCACAGCACTGAGTAATTTAGTATCTCTCTCCGCTCTTTTAAATACCTCTATGTGAGGAATAATGTTATGAAAGTAACTAGCCTTTTTGAAGTGTGTGACTATTTTAATATTTGAGAATTGTGAGTAAGATTATGGTAGAATTGATGATTAATGAATTACGAGGTATTAATGATTTACGAGATGTTAATATTTTAAGGGAGCAACTTGTAAGCTCAAATCTTATCTTTTCATATTTTAATGTTAAATAGTGTAAATAAAACCTTTTTGTTATTTTAAATCTAATTCGTGTCCTCATTTCCAAACCTTTTAATTACCTTTTAATTTTCAGCTTAAACCACTTACGATCACGACAGCCTTTAACTTAATGTTCCATGAACATATTAAGTATTTATAGCGTTCTGAAAGAACGTGTGGTATTTACCACGCAGCATACGGGAATATAAATGAATAATATCACCCAATTAGTTTTGGGCTGAACCCGGGTTGAAAAAATGAAATTCAGTGAACCCTATGGTACATAATTTTTCAAGCATTTTTTAAGCCAATTTAAAATTTACAAATCGTTTCGAAAGTTTTGGGAAATATTCAAATTATTCCATAAAAAATATGAAAAAATTTTCAGCAAAACATATTCTGTAGTGTTTTAAACAAAAATTAAAATAATAATTACACCCACATTATACGAAGAGATCACGTGACTCACTTCAAAATAAAATATGGCATCCATCTTGTGTCAAAATCGTGATTTTTAAAGTTCTTTTTAATTTATATTGAGTGTTGTATCCGTCCTAAACCCGCTTTATTTTTGCTTACTTTCTGTGCATCTACATTCTGAAACAACGCAATTACAATATATTTGAGTTTAAATAATCATCCAACTTTGATTATTTCTACAATGAAGCCTAATTTTCACTTATGGAGAATGTAAACACCAAGTATAAGAAGTGAGTTGTATAAGAATTGCTGCATTTCTTTAGCTCTTTGAGTCTGAAATCTGATATGAATGAAACATTCACTGATTTTACATAGAGAACAGGCGATTTTATATCACACCTTTTCTATGAAGTTTTAAGCATAGAGTTAAATTACTTTTACCTCCATGGTTTAAAGTTTTTAAGTAAAATAAATTATTGTAGTATTGTGATGAATTAAAGGAATGGAATAAAAGTGTATGAATGAAATATTAACTGCTTTTACATAGAGAGCCAGGGGATTTATATTTCAATGACGTCATTTGAATAAAGTTCATTTTTTTCGATGAAGTTTAAAGTTTTCAAATATAATAAATTATCGTAGTATTGTGATAATTTTAAAAATATCACTCCTCTGAATGCATCGCATTTTAGAGATGTATAAATAAAATTGAATTGCAGTTGGAAAGTGTTTCATAATCAATGCTTTATGCATGATTGATCTTTCTTGTCTTCCTTTCAAACTATCTACCTTTACACCAAACTTAATAACCCCGTGTTACCGCTAAGTATGTTTTTCTATCATTTCGCATTTCGAACGTTTTATTGTGCGGACCATCCCTAAAAATTCGATTTTATTTTCGCGAGTTATATCGAACAATTGACCCTTATACTAAACAGCAACTCTCTATCTCGCTTAATTCATTTAAGAAATATTTAGTCATTTATTTTAATTTTGTCTACTTTTGTGGACCCTTTTGTCAAATAATAATAATAATAATATAGGTTATGTTTTTTCCTGTCGTATCAAAATCTAATCAGCACTAGGGTAACACACGTGAGACTAACCTATCAAATTTTAATCGAAATATCCGTCGCTTTGTAACAGATTTGGCGAAAAATAGCCAACTTTGTGAGTTTGAGAAAATGATGCCAAGTTACCAATAATTAAATATCTCTGTAAATGAAATTTAATTTCTTTGATGATCTCAATCGTTTTGTGAGAATTGTTAATTTAATATTCGACAAAATATCATGAACATGGCGACTTTTGGGATATGTTGCCAAATTGACAATAATTCAATATCTCTGAAAATCACATTTAATTTCTTTATAATTCCTGTCTCTTTGTGGAAATTAATAATTTAATATTTGAAGAAATATCACCAATGTGGCGATTTTTCGAAAATGTTGCCAAGCTAGTTATAGTTCAATATCTGAAAGTTAATTTTTTTTTTAAATACCTGTGGCTTTACAGGAATTTTTAATTTAATATTTTTGAGTCAAAATATAACAATTTTCTCAGTTCGTGGAGTTAGTACGTTTTATTAGAGGGGAGAGGTTAAGGCGTAAAGTAGTTGCGCTTTGTTATATAGTACAGTGATTATGTTTTGTTAAGGGGTCATTGTAAAGTAATTATGTTTCATTAAGGGGTCGTATAGTAATTATGTTTTGTCAAGGGTTATTGAAAAGTAATTATGTTTTGTAAAGGGTGCGTACAGTAATTAAATTATGTTTCGTTAAGGGGTCGTATAGTAATTTAATTTTGAAGTAAGTAGTTGTTGTCAAGTAATTATGTATGTTTTGTTAAGGGATCGCATTGTAATTTAGTTGTATTTTGTTAAGGGGGTCCTTGTAAAGTAATTATGTTTGTAAAGGAGTCGTATAGTAATTTTATTATGTTTTGTTAAGTAAGAAGTCGTTGTAAAGTAATTACGTATTGTTAAGGGGTTGTATAGTAATTAAATTGTGTTTTGTTAAGGGGTCATTGTAAAGTAATAATATTTTGATAAGGTTTTGAACAGTAATTGATGAACAGGATACGTGTTCAAGGTATTTAGAAGCGCAAATGCTGGAACAGAATACTGGCCAAATAGAACGGAATCTTTTGCATAACTTTATGCATCCCTCTATGTGACGGGTTTGTAGTTAAATATATATTACGAAGTAAATATATAGCCTCTTTCACGAAATAGTTCAATCAATCGCGGATGTTAACCACGCCCAAGAATAAAAGAGATTAAGTATCCTTTTCTTCACTTTCGAAGAATCCTAAAATTCTGCACAATTGATTTTTCTTGCACACTACTTGATGATTCAACAGGCTTCTGTAGATAAGAAGTTTATTCCCTGGCTGATAGATGGCGCTAAGCTGGAATATAATAAATTTATGACAAATATTTTAATACATTTATAATAAATAAATTGCAAGTAAAAATTCGAGTCCCTTTATTAATAAAGTGACTTTAATTACTTTCCCTGCAATACATGATAATGTATAGAGAAAGTACCGGAATCATGTCGAAAATCGCAACTCGAGTTTTCGACGGATGGGACCTCTAGAATACGAAAAATCAATTTTTAGCCTGACATTTGTGTGCGTGTGTTTGTGTCTGTCTGTGCAGAGTTTGTATCCCCTCTAGCTCACAAACTTATTGACCAAATTTCATAAAATTTTATAATAGGTAAGTCACTTGTGGGTTACCCCGACCACTCAAACAACTGCTACAAACCCTCTGGGTCAGTTGGGTGGTCTGGGTTTGCAACTTGTGTGTTACCCTGGTGCTGATTAGATTTTGGTACGATTTGGGATAAAATAACATGCTTTTTTTACGAAATGGCTCGCAAAAATTGCTGTATCCGCTCTAGTTGAAAAACTAATATACCAAATTTCACAAAATTTGGGGGATAAGTCACTTGTGGGTAATCTTGGTGCTGATTAAATTTTGGTACGATTCGAATAAAAATAACCTTCTTTTTATATCGAAATGGTCCGTAAAAATCGTTAAAATCTAAAATAAAGAACCACATATGCTCAAATATATCCATTAAATGCTTATTTTATAAGCAATTCTTGACCATGAAATGAGTAAGACCAACCCCATTACTCTAGGACTAGCCGTTCTCGAGATATTTTAATTTTTTCGGATTTTCGTCAGGCCACCGTTAAAAATAAGTCCAGTTACCAAATAAAAACGAAAATAGAATTAAAAGTGTGAATTTAGTGTAATTTTAATTAATTCTGCTTGTTACTTAGTGCAATTAAACTCAATTTAATAAATTATTAATGAAATAAAGAGAAAATGAATACGAGTCTGCAGGAAAAGTCATGTGCTGCTCACATCAGATTTTCGTGGAGATGCGATAGGATTTTTAGAATTTCAATGATGCATTTATTGGGCCAATATTTTGGAGATTCTGTGTTGGATATTCCTAGTACTTGATATATGAAATGCGTTTAGAGGAAACAGAAGAAATATTCTAAAATAAAACATTTTCGTGATACAAAAAATTATCACTTCATAAATGGGAATTTTCTTACAAACTCGTCTGAGGGCCGCAAAAAATAAGTTGTGAGGTCACATACTGCCTGCGGGCCGAAAGTTTAAGACCACCGCTCTATACCAGTGGTTTCTAAATATTTGATCGCGTACACCTATGGTAAATACAGATGCCGAAATTTTTGCCTCCTTTTTTTGTTTGTTTTAAATTAGAGAGGAATTTATTAGAACAGAGAAAGAATGTTATAGTTCTAAACGAACGTTGTAATAAATTCATAAAATTATAATATTATTATTGCGTTCATAGTCGTGTAATTTAAAGATTCACGGTAATATTTGTCATTTAATTATTTTTATTTTCTCATACGTACTACTGAGAAAGTATTGATTTCACGAAAAATTTCGATTTCGAGATTTTGATGCCAACATATGTTTTAAGCCCTCGTGAACCCGTTTCGACTATTTTTGGAGTGATGTTCGTCTGTCTGCATGTCTGTGGTCGATTTCTTATGTACACGGGTATATATTTCTTATGTATAGCGGCCACACATATTAAAGGATATTCACGAAATTTTATATCTTGTTTTGTTATAAAAAAAATTTCTAGAACTAGATATAATTTTTTTAAATTAGAGCGAAAATTTCGAAATTTGTTTGAATTTTTATATTTTTAACATGGCAGCATAGGACAAAATGCAGCACAATCAAGCATAAAAGGGTTTATTTATAGATCAGTGATCACGAGATTTTATGGTTTCAATCATTGTTGCGAAAAGTAGGCGCGATACAATATTTTTAATCGTGACGTCATTAGCTCCCTTCGGAGGGCAAGTTACCCACCCCCGGGGGGTACATTGACAAGTATGGCATTAATCAAAATATTTTTTCAAGTCCTTTCAAGTGAAGGGTAACACGGTATAATTGTAATCATTTGGACCCATGGTACCAATTAAAAAAAATCTGATGTGGGCAACACATGACTTTCCTTATATAATGTAATGAATTTACTGCTTTTACAGTAAAAGAAATAGGTTTTTCTTATAGTAGATACTTATATTCGTTCCAAGATATTGAATTTTCGACAATTAGTCGTCATTTTCATTGATTTGGCGTCATTTTTAACCATTTGGCGAGATTTTCGTTAATTTGGCAACATTTCAAAAAGTCACCAAGTTGGCAACATTCCGCCAAAATCGTCGCCAAAATATCGCTAAGCATTATGGACGAAGAAATAAGTTATTCTTACAGCAGATAAATAACTTTTGGCGATCAAATACAAAAGTATTACTCAAAGTATCTTTTTTCATGAATGGAACGAGCTAGATTCACGAGAATGATGTCATCCAATTTATCGCATGGTATTATATATGAAGAGTGAACATGTTTCTCAATAGGAAAATTTTTTTTTTATTTATATGACTTTTTGATAATTTTTTTCAAAAATGTACAATATCTCGAGAACGGTTCATGTTAGCGTTCTAAAATGTATGTCAATCGTTTTCTAATGAAAAATTACATAAGAAATGTCCATTTGCGTAACTTTATTAGCGGTTTTGATTTTTTGACGATTTTTTCAAAATTTCACTCAAAATTTAGGAGGGTTCTGAACATTCGATTGCGTATAAAAACAATAGGCTTCCAGTTTTTACAGATTATGATTTTTGTACCAAATTTCGTTCGAATCGGTCCATTCGTTCGTCAGTTATCGTCTCCACAGGCTCACTGACACACACACACACATACTTTCACACACACACACACACACAGACCGTCCATCTTGTTGCTCCAAATCCTCTGGACGAGCCGGACTGCCTGGGGCTTTCACACACACACAGACATTACTTCAAAAATGTTTGATTCGTGATCAGGGATGCTTGAAACGTGCTCTCCTGTCGAAAACTCGAATTCGAATTTTCGACCCCGTCACAATACTTTCCTTATACATTATGTATATAAGGAAAGTAAAAAAAAAAGAAGTTTACTAAAAATAGATTCTGGTATTAGAAAGTCGAGTTAACTCACACAGTTAATTTTTTAAGTTTACTGTCAATATCTAACTTACCTTAGTGAAAGAATACAAAAAGAAAATATTAAATTTTCTTGGCGTACCCCGCGTAATCGACACGCGTACCCCACTTTGGAGCCGCTGTTTTATGCAATACCATGAGCAAGTAAGAGTTCTTATTCTAAGAATAAACAACGCACTACGCCCTATACTGATTAGCAAATGCAAAAATTGCGTCACCGTCTGTGGCGAAATATAGGGGAGTGGGGGGGGGGGGGGGGTGTCAGATCAAATAGCTCTTATCCTAATTGCTCCTCGATGGGTCAGACATGCTGGCGAGCCAGAAGAAGACAGTGATATTGTTCCAGCGCTTCCATCTCCCTGTTTTCACGATCATAGGTGATTTTCGTACCTAACATTTATTTTATT